>OU896723.1:10293317-10755301 GCA_918026855.4 Phaedon cochleariae
ATTTCGAAATTATCATCAAAACTATGGTTTAAAAGAATTCATCTCATATTCCTTGTCCTAAGGTATATATCGGTCAGACAGGTCGTACGTTTATTCAGCGCATTCATAAACATAGAATGCATTTCTTAAAAAAGAAATCATATTGAACATACACCAACCATATATTGAAAGATAACCATAGTTTTGATGATAATTTCGAAATTCTACACGTGGAAAATATAGGAATGAAACTGAATCATTTTGAATCGTTAGAAATCAACAAACTCAAATTTTACTTAACGATCAATTACACCTCAATAGTTCACCACTGTTGGATTTCTTTCCCATATGTATTTGATATCAACCCTTTCAAATTAATCCGGTACACCGTATTTTAATGAAGATATTGTGTCTGATTTCCGAAAATGGAGGTTTATCGAACCTGTCCACAGGTAACAGATCCTTCAGGTTGGGACTCTAGGATATATAAGCAAGCCAATGTTAGTTCAGTTCATCGTACCAGTATATCACCTGACGAAGCAACTGTGTTAACTGAACATGTGTGTTTGAGATATTTGTGGAAATCATTGTTAAAGTTTCAACATCAGCTATTTAGATATCAAGAGAGTAAAGGTATCCATTTTCTCCCGCGTGTGAAGTTTGATTAAACACACATGGGTGGAAATGAACCTTTGCTCCCAAGATATGTATATGATTTTATACACGAACGCATGTATTTGAAAGCCTCAATCTTGAAATTGTGCTGCAAGCGGTCTCCCTCTTAAGTCTCGATCCAAATTAATGTGTTACATGATCTAAGGTTACCAATGTGTAGTATGCACCCACAGAGTATGCTACGGACCATAATTGACAGTATATTTGAATCTGAACAAGAATCTATTTGACACTTCTGTGATATTGAATTTGTTTATTGTGATATTGCATTTTATTCAAAGTTTAGACTTTCGATTCATTGAGTTTGGAAAATGAGGAAGTGTATGAGTGTTTTGGAGTTTGAAATGGAAATTTTATTTGTTTAATAGTAGTGGAGGAGACACTACTGATTAGGTACTTGGTTAGCACAAATCTTATTCGTATATCTCTACCAAGGAAGCAATCTGAAGCCTATTCATTTCACCTCCCACAGGAGGTAAAATCCTGTTTACTCCCGTGGAAGTGAATTGACAGGTTTGTGTCCTTGACTGCGGTAGCAAACGCTTACTTTCGAAGCAGTGAGTAGATAACAGTGATTTACGTAACAAGTTCTAGGCCGAGCTGTAGGCGACTCCTGGAAGTCTGCGAGTCAAAAAAAACTCTTTTTGGGCTCGTTGCGTAGGTACACTATTTTTCCAGCAACCATGTAGAATAATGAGTCAGTTAGACACATTTCCATGTTATATTACTTTGTAGAATACAATCTCTTCTTTATTAATTCTCATTCGTATCAAATACTGAAATTTGAACAAAATACCTACACCTACTAACTGTTACATTGGAAATCAAACTCACTATCGCAGCTGCTTTCGGAAGTTTATTGCGATAATTGCAACCACGATGTATTGCAACCAAACTCTCAAAAATCAAAATGTCAACTAATTTAATGTCGAATAGATGTCAGCCGATTTATTATCACCTGTATTTATCAAAACCATATCTACCAAGATTTCTATTGTTACAGTGACAACAACGATGTGATACTTCCTGGCCTTATCCGGAAAGTACTACTTACCGAATTACGGAAAAATGCTAATTCCTAAAACTTCTCAGATATGGAAGCAGGATTCTTGAATTCATAGATTTTCAAAATTGCCTTGTATGTATGCAAAATCCTCTCGAAAGTGAACAAGGAACGAGGAAACCACGAGGCTCCTTCTTCAATAACATCCAAAAAACCTGAAAGTTTTACAAAAGCAATTCCATCCATCTCAACGTTTTTGATCCTACATTTCAAAGTTGGCATTGTCTGAATCAGAAGAGAGAAGGATAGCTCTAACCCTAACAACACAGGGATGTCCTAGGTACGTCCCTTTTTTGTCCCGCGGTTCAAGGACATGATTGCGACATCCAGGGGATGTCCTGCAGTGGTTGTCCAGTGGACATCCCGCCCGGTACATCCCTAGGTTATTCTTTCCGTGTCCCTGGAGTATCTGATATCCATTCACATCAGAGTCATTGAATTTCATCAAACTATTGAGTTGAATTTTTTTGAAAATGTTTGTTTCTTTTCCGGAAAATGATTGTAATGAAAATAAAGAATAAAGTCTCAGAACTTCTTAAGAAATTACCATTTTTCGCAGACAGAAATCGTACATGCATAATGCCCCTCATTTTTAAACACCCAAGAACGATAATAATTATACCCAATTCCTAATAAAGTTGTATTTATTCAGGTTTCTGTAGTTAGGTCCTGTTTATGAATCTGTTTAGTACATAAATCTTCAGAAGGCATGATAACCAATGGAGCAAGGTGCGTGCATGATAAGCCAAAGGTCCCGGGTTCAATCCCTACTCGACCTGCACCTTCTTTTCTTTCGTCGAAAGGATGTCCCTGGGATATCCTTGGGTTGTTTTAGGGATATCCTTCCATGGTACTTGGTACGTCCCAGGGACGTACCAGAAGGACATCCCTCGGATGCCTTTTTTAGCGGCCAGCGGATGTCCCTGGGACATCCCTAGTATGTACGTTGTCCCGACAGAGGACATCCCTGAGATGTCCTAGTATAAAATCAGGGACGTCCATGGGAAGCCCCTAGGATGTACTGGTGTTGTTAGGGAAGTCATCACGACCACACTTAATGATGTGAATCAATAAAAAAGACATGTTTCGAACTTATAAATATCCATTTTCAGCCCCATCTAGGAGTGAATGGTGACATAGTTTCATGTTGATTGGAATCTATTAACTCCTGAATTTTCGGTATTTCATCATCATTTTATGCATCATAAGCAGAGAATAATATTACTCTTTTCATGATGAGAAGCCGAACATGGATTCAGTATAAATGAGCCTGCATAATATTTTCACCGGAAAAACGAATTGCAGCAATCGATTTGTGGCCTTAAAGTCAATTAAAATAAAACTACTAGCAGAATGATATGGATTGAACATGGAGAAGAGATACCTGGCTCAAAAATCATCACAGAAACTCACTTGAAATTCACCTCAGATTATACGAAAATAATTATATCCATGAAGGCTTCATCATTGAGATGAATTGATTTGAAAAATGTTTCGAATTTTCAATCGCCTTCTTGTGTTTTCAATTCTCGGAAGTGTTCAATTAAATAGTTCTGAGATTAACTACTTGAAACATGTAACATATGGCGAAGGCATTTTATCCATATTGATCTCAGACCCAACTGAATGTTGAATGTGATCTTTGATGTACCCCTTCAGTAAAATTGTTGATTCCCGAATAAGTATCCCTGAGTCGCTGGAAATATGACTTGGATCTATCATCCATCGATGATATGAATTTTGATTGAGCTGTGTTTGCTTATATCGACGTAATTGGGTGGAACACAAAAGTTTAGATTGACTTCCAGAGGCCCTAAATATTATAGATATCTTGATATACCCTGAAAACATCTCCGCATACTGTTTCTTATCAGTGCATCCATGCAAGGTCAAACAGGTTTCATTAGAACCATACTATATACACTTATTTCCACAAATCGTCAGTAAAAATCGAAAGAGTAAAATTCATACGATGAAGCATGCATGCATGAAAGCGATGTTGATCAGTGCAGATAGTTAGTCATTCACTATTCTGGTTGATTTGAGTATGTAAGAATGAGTATACAAAGTTGAAACCGATAATGAGTTCTCAACTGTATGAAAAACACTTACTCATTATCTCACTCAAGTTGAATTGAAAAAATAATGCTTTTATATTTCATTTTTACACTGGTACCTACCTACGTATGTACTCATTACATTTGAAATTGTTTTGATTGTTATTGTGAAGAATGGCTTATTCAAAACTGGCAGATAAACTGTCCAATCTTTTGCAATATATGTGTCAATTCAATACTTGTTCTTGAATAATATAATATTTATTCTCACTATGGGTTTATCTGATAACGCTGGAGTCTCATCGATGACTATTATTATTGAGATTGACAACAAAATTGAATGAAAGTTTTAAATCATCTCAGTCATATCTCAACTGGCGAAAAAGTCATATCTTTTCAATTTCAGAATATCTTTGACGACCGTGTTATGACTATGGATCCTTGAAAAAATATCAACTTTAAGAAACTATTTACTAACTCTATGACTGATGATTTCTCGATATATTTTCAAAAACTGTATGAAAATTATCTTATCTCCTATTCTTTCTCCTAGTTCAAAATATCGAGGACGGCCATTTCGTTACTGAATTTTTGAAAAAATGTTCACTTCGATATACTGTTCACTATTTCGATGACCAAGAATTCCTCGATATATTTCCATAAACTGTAGATTGGATATATAATTTCCTTTGCTGGTTACCTACATTTCCCCATGGTATTGACCGCTGACTCTATGTACAATAATTTGATCACTATAATTATTCTATTTCTGTGAATGTTTCATGTGATCCTTCCAACATATTGATTGTATTTTATATAAAAATGCATGTTCGAGACCAAAACCTAGTTGATAAGAAAGTTAGAATAAAGGCATGCACATATAATTTTCTTTTCTTTCTTGCTACAGTTTCTTGCGCTATTTCGCAATCATGTTGGACAAAAAATCTCGAACATATTGTGTGCGCCTGTCTATATTGGAATGAGCACAAAATAGTCATATTATATCCCTATACACATGTATTTTGATAAATGTTTAAGATGTTGATATCAATAATCAATAATACATATTTATGAGTGTTCAAAATAAATAAATCAATGTACCTATGGAAAATTTGTTTTCAATTCTTCCACTTCAATGAAACCAGGACAATTTCCTTATTTCAGTGACAAGTCATGAATATCCCGAAAGGACCCCGCACTAAACTATAGGGAAAATGGCTCTCGATGAAAATCGCTTAATTTTTGGTATGTTGCAGACTTTGATATACTGAACAGGTATTTCATTGAACTATTCTCAAAAATGGAAAGTTTTGTCGATATGGACCTCCAAATGTCATTATTTCGAGAAAAAAAGTATCTGAAAATGACTGAATTTCTGGTATGTTTTAGATTAGATTAGATTAGATTGATATGGGGCTCATGTGCTACTAGGAGCCTCTCCACTGCGACCTTTACAGATCTATTGTGTGTGCCCTCATGTTATGTTAGAGTTCCTTGTCTAAACCCATCCTTATTACTAGACTCCATAGGCTAGACCTCAGGTCCTCCATATATTGAGAGGGCTGTGGTTTTTCCTCCCCTATCGTCGAAAACCTTAGCCTAGTCAGGCCTTCGCAGTAGCACAGTATGTGTGCTGAGGTTTCCTCATCTTCTTGGCAAAACCTGCATATGGTTGTGTCCGCCAATCCGATGTTGTTCATGTGTTTGTTGAGTCAACAGTGCCCTGTCAGGAGCCCAACCAAGATCCTTGTTGTTCTCCTATTCTGGCTTAGTAGGTACTCCGTGAATTTTGGCAATGGTTCTTTAATGAACTCTTTGGCCTGTCTCATTCCCGGCGCCTTGTTCCACCATTCTCGAGACTGCTTCTTCATCCAAGTACTGTTATTTGTTCTTTGCAGCGCTTTCGCTATACCACAGAAAGGTTCTGGACCGATAGGAGCACATCTTGCTCCTTCTCGGGCTAGTGAGTCAGCCTCTTCGTTGCCCTTGTAGCCTGTGTGGCCTGGTACCCAGGCTAAGTACAGTCTGTTTTGACTGCCCAGCTCTTGTAGGGTTTCCAAGCAGTCCCAGACGAGTTTGGAATTGATCTGCATGGAGCTGATTGCTTTTATAGCCGCTTGGCTGTCGGAGTGAATGGCGATGGTCTTTTCCTTAAACTCTTGCCTTATTAACTCTCCTGCACACTGATGTATTGCTGCAACTTCTGCCTGGAATATCGTCACGTGTTTACCTAAGCTCAGTGATACTCTTGTCTTTGGCTTGGCTATATATATTCCTGCTCCTACACCTTCATCGGTTTTTGAGCCGTCTGTATAACAGGCCATTTCTGCATCAATTGGAGGACCTCCCTTTTATGCCTCTCTGTCTGTTATAACAGTTTTAAATTGTTTACCGAAGCTATACTTGGGAAGCATCTCGTCCGATGGCATTCCCATTATCGGGTCGGTTTCCAACTCTTTGTATAGTTCGTTGTACATCTTACCGTGCAGTCTGCTTATGGGCGTTTGCCCTCTGGTCAATCTATTGGTGACTGACCTGGCTTCGCCTTGTATGTAGACGTGAAGTGGCGGTAGGTTCAGCAAGACTTCTAAGGCGGCTGTTGGGGTTGTCCTCATAGCTCCCGTGGCTGCCAGGCAGGCTTGCCTTTGAATGCCACTTAGCCTTTGGGTCGCCCCAGCCTGCCGAGTCTTTGGCCACCATACCACCGAACCATATGCTATCATTGGTCTAATAACCCTGGTATATAGCCATATGATCATTTTTGGTTTCAACCCTCAGTTTTTCCCGCACATTCTTCTGCACAGGTTGAGGGCTATCGTGCTTTTCTGGATTATTTTCTGTAGGTGTTGATTCCATGTCAGCTTGTGGTCGAAGATGACTCCCAAGTATTTTACCTATTGTACAATTGGAATTTCTACCCCGTTAAGAACTGGTGGCTTCAGCCCTCTCAGTACTTTCTTCTTAGTAAAAACCACTATCGTGGTTTTAAGAGGGTTCACAGTTAGTTCCTCCTCTTGACACCACTTGTTAATTATGTTTAGAGCAGTTTGGGTATGTTCCGATACTGTTCCTGCGAATTTGCCTTTTGCAATAATCGCAACATCGTCGGCGTACCCTAAGCAATGCATACCTTTGGATGTTAGCCTCTTCAGTAATTCGTCTACTAGGATAGCCCATAGGAGAGGTGATAACACCCCTCCTTGCGGACAGCCCCTACCTGTTCTAGCTGTGACTGTGGTTTCGCCAATGGATGATATAATTACCCTTTTTTCCAAGCTGGCGTTTATCCATCGACACAGGAGGGATGGAACCCCTTTCTTTTCTAGAGCTTTGGTAATTGACTTTGTAGATGCATTGTTGAAAGCACCCTCAATGTCTACGAATGTCGCCATTGCTATCTCTGTGTCCTCCAAGGATTTTGTTAGTAGCCTGTTTAGATCATCCAGTGCCAAGTCTGTCGACTTGCCCGGCTGATACGCGTATTGTCGCTCGTTGAGGGGGTTTGTTAATAAAACCTCATCTCTGATGTATCTGTCTATTAGTCTTTCTAAAGTTTTGAGCAGGAAGGACACTAGACAGATTGGACGGTATGACTTGGGCGTCATGTCATTCAGTCTCCCTACCTTGGGTATATAAATGACTCTTCCCTTCTGCCACTCACTAGGTATGTATCGCATAGCTATGCAGGCCTTGAATATTCCACATAGATTTGGAATTAGTATTTCCTGCCCCTTTTGGAGTAGGATGGGGTAGATTCCATCCTCTCCTGGAGATTTAAATGGTTGAAATTTGCATATAGCCCACCTTATTCTGTTTGGCCTTGTTATCTCTGTGGCTAGTCTCCAGTCCGAGGCATTTGGCCTTTTCAGCTTGCTTGGCGGACTGTTCACCGCCAATGGCTCGTTTAGAATTGTTGCGGCCGGAAAGGGTGCCTCGATTAGCATTGATATACTTTCCTCAAAGGTTGTTGTGTAGGTATTATCTTCCTTTTTCAAGAAACCTACTTGATTTACAGTACCCTCCTTCGCCAACACTTTGTGGGTTCTAGAACATGTGGGGGTATCCATTACCTCCTCACAGAACTTCTTCCACGATTGCCTTTTTGCCTTTCTGATCTCTTTGTTGTACTGCGTAAGTGTAGCCTTATATTCAGCCCAGTCTTGGTTGGTTTTTGCCCTGTTGAATAGCCTACGCACTTCCCTTCTGAGGGTTTCTAAGTGTTTATTCCACCAGACTGTTTTGTTATTCTGTTGCCTTGTTTTTTCAGGGCAGCTAACCTCGTAAGCTGCAAGTATTGCCTTGCTTACTAGGTTTACTGACCTCTCAAGGCTTTTGTCATCCTCAATTTCTACCATATCTCCTTCGAGAGCATCGCTGAGTGACAATAGGTATATATCCCAGTCTGTCTCCCTGGGGTTTCGGTAAGTGATTGAGGTTCGAGGGGGGGTAACTAGATCAAATCTGATCTGTCTATGGTCGGAGCATGAAGGCTCCTCGGATACGTGCCAATTTGCTATGTTATCACATGCTTTTTCTGTCGAAAGTGTAATATCCAATACCTCTTTTCTTGTTGCAGTGACAAAGGTTGGTTTATTTCCTACGTTAGCTATTAATAACCTTTTTATTAGTATGGAGTCTAGTAGTGACTCACCTCTTGCATTGATGTCTGTGCTTCCCCATAGAGTATGGTGTGCATTTGCATCGCATCCAAGGATCAGTTGGAGGTTTTCCTTGGCCGCGTATGCGATTACTTCGCCTATTTGCGGTGGTGGGCAAGCCTCCTCGCCTAGGAAATATGCGGAGCTCACTAACCAGCTCTTGGCTCCTTCCTCCGTTGGCGTGGTCAGGATAGCTGTAACAATATCGGCGGTGCAGAGCACCGGAATTAGTACGCAATTCACCCTGTTGCTATGTACGATACAAGCGCGAGGTTTATTTATACCTTCTTTATATAGTACCTTACCTTGGTTGATTGTCAGGCCTGCAACCCTGCCTCCGTGTAGCCAGGGTTCTTGCAGGAGAGCCAAATCTAGTCTCTCCTTGTCGAACCTCCTGCATACGATAGCGCTTGCCGCCTTAGCATGATGGAGGTTCACCTGCAGAACCCTGACCCCTGTGCTCAGTTCTGTGAACTGAGCGGTTCTTCTGCCTTCTTCGAGGCTTCTCCCATCTCCATGGGCGTACCGCTCTCATTAGCTGCTTGCCATTTGAGAGGGCTCACTCCTTGGGGTTGTTCTGTTTCTTCCTCCTGGACCTCAGCGATCTCTAGAGTGGAAACTGCACCCTCTTTCGTGCTGGTGCCCTCTTTCGGGCTATGTCTTCCCTTGACTCTGAATTTAATTCTCCCTAGGTTGTAGTAGGGAGACATGTCTATTTTCTTGAGTTCCTCGAGGGATTCACTATCCATCGAGAAAGCCCATGTCTGACCTTTGTCCGATGGGGTTTTACCCCACACCGTCCATAGGTTGGTATTTAGCCCGTGATTTGCGACTTTGAGCCTTCGCAGAATCTTTTCCGCTTCTGGCCTCTGTCCTCTGTCATCCGGGATGTACGTAGTGCAGGCTATTGCTTCTGGAAGGTCCTCCCCTTCCAAGACCCTCAGGGTTGCCCCTTCCCAGGGCTTTATGGTTGGGATGGTATCTCTCAGCCAGTCTGCACTAGTGCGATCTGCGCACGTCATAACCAGATAACCTGGTTTGTGCGTGCATTTTGCAAAACGCACTTGTTGTTTCAGATGGAAACGAACTGATGAAAAAATCTAATTGACCTAACCTCAAATAATCGACAGTTTTTTCGACATCGACCTCCAAATCTAATTCTTTCGAGAAATAATCTATGGAAATGGCTGAATCAAGTAGGTATGCTGTAGATATGAATGAACTGATGCAAAAATCCTATCGATCTAAACTAAAACAATTGAGAGTTTTACTGCTACTGACTCCTAAATGGTATTCAAATGGATGTTGACCTTCAGAATGTTATTCTGTACAATTTTAAGGTCAGGAGAGTCAGGAAAAAATAATTTTTCATCATCATCGACGTTTCGTCCTTCATTATAGGGCATCCTCAAAAATCTATGAGTAAACCAACTAGAAAAATGAGTCAATCGAATTATGTTGCAGCTTCGATTTTCAAACACATTTTCCTGTACATCCTCATATAGGTGAGTAGATTTTGATAACTTATTCATGTTTTTTTGTGTCTTTTCGCACATCCCACTTATCTTTTTAATGTATCCATTCTGCTTGTAATTGGAGTGTCCTGAATTTTTGGTATGTATGTATCAGTTCATTCTTATCTACAACATACAAGAAATTCAGCCATTTTCTGAGATCATTTCTCTTGGAAAAATCACATTCAGAGGTCAATATCGAGAAAACTGTACCTTTTTGGAAGTAAGGTCAATTGGATTTTTTCATCAGTTCATTCCTATCTTCAACATGCCAGAAATTCGACCATTTTCAGATATTTCTTTTTCTCTGAAAAATGATATTTGGAGGTCGATATCGAAAAACCTGTACATTTCTCCATGTCACTTCAATGGAATATCTGTTCAGTATATCAAAGTCTGCAACATACCAAAAATTCAGCGATTTTCATCGAGAGCCATTTTTCCCATAGTTTAGTGCGGGGTCTTTTCCAAGTAGTGTGCATAAGGAAATCAATTTTTCTCGAATCAAATCCTAGAACATTCCAACAAGAGTTTTCTACTTGCTGAGATGTAAGTGGGATTTAAATACATTCAAAAGATTCATAATCCACGTTACAAAATTTCAACGTTCTACCCAGTGAGCACAAAGACGTCCTATAGACATATCAAGAACATTATGCCTGAATATTCAGGACGTCCTCTTACTTATCAAGATGTGCCAAGGAAAATCTGAATTTTAGAAAAAATTCTAGTGACCTAGCCCAGGTAGCACATCATATTGGCTGGAACCCGATTTCATATTGGGCCGATATAGATATATCGTACATGTGAAAAATAATATAGGTCCAAAATGAGAGTATATTGGACAAACAATATTGGAATGATAATATTGGTGGAATATTGGTTCGACCTGAGCTGAATGTGGATTGTCAGCTACAATATTGGAGCGTTATAGGTTGTAAAATTCGTTAACAATGTGTTGAAAAACATATCTATGAATGTTATATAAAATCGTATACATATTGTTACTGACATTTACAACCAATATTGCAATTTGAACATTCTCCCCATGTCGATTCTGAAGCGGTTATGCAATATTGTATATTCGAGTTGAACGGCATATCGGTTGGATATTGTTTTAACAATATTTGAAACATTTTATTCACTCATCTTGATTGATATCATTTTATCTATATCATGCGGAAGATATCGTATACAATTTGCTTCTCACATTTATAACCAATATCCCGATTTGAATATTGTCCCCATGTTGATTCTGAAGCGGTTGTGCAATATTGTATATTTGGGTTCGACGGCATATTGGTTGGATATTGTTTCAACAATATTCGAAATATCATATTCACCTATCTTGATTGATATCATTCTATCCATATCATGCGGAAGATATCGTATACATATTGTTTCCAACAATTATAACCAATATAGCCATTTGAACATTCCCCCCATGTCAATTCTGAAGCGGTTATGAAATATTGTATGTTCGAGTTCGACGGCATATTGGTAGAATATTGTTTCAACAATATTTGGAACATAGAATTTACCAATATTGACTGATATTATTCCAACTATATCGTGCGGAAGATATCGCACACATATTGTTTCCAACAACTATAACCAATATCGCAATTCAAACATTCTCCCCATGTCGATTCTGAAGCGGATATACAATATTGTGTCATCGGATTCGACGGCAAATTGGATGAATATTGTTTCAATTGATATCATGCGGAAAATATCGTATACATATTGTTTCCAACAATCATAACCAATATCGTAATTTGAACATTCTCCCCATGTCGATTCTGAAGGGGTTTTCAATGATTCAAATATGAATATCAATAACAGCAATTCAACATATATCTTATATAGGACATAGAAGAGAAAAACAATATTGTAATTTCAAGTTCAATCGCATATCGGGTGAATAGTTTTCTAGCAATATTCAGAAAATAACATCATCTTATATTGGCTGATATGTGATTCACTATATCATGTGAGCAATATTGTTCACATATTGTTTTGAGAATACATATCGATATCGAAATTTCGATATTTATTCCATATTACGCACTCCCAAATCGATGTCGATAGATGGCGCTATAAATGATTGGTAACGTACTCCAATTGCCGATCAGACGAGAGAATATAAATATTAGCTCTAGACGATTGTAAAGTATTATAACCTGGAGTAGGGGTTAACCGTGATCAACAAGGAGGCTTCCCCAATGCAAGGCCCTTCCATTGCACTCCGGCTGGGCTGACCTTTGTGATTATTCCTGATACGAATAACTCGCAAATATTGGTATGAAAATATTCCACCAATATTTTGAAGACAACATAGCTACATAATGATTTTCAATAATGTACCAATATTTCCAACCAATATTGCACCAGTATTGTCAAATGTTCACTGTCCATTTATCAGCAATATTGATATCACATTTTGTGACCAATATAACTTCACGAATATTCCAGCAATATTGTTATGAGAATATTCTACCAATATTTCTGAGACCCACATACCTTCATGATGATTCTCAATGATTCACCGATATTTCCATATATTACACCAATATTGCCGAATGTTCACCATCAATTTCTCGCCAATATTGATATTACATTTTGTGTCCGATATAACTCTACGAATATTCAACCAATATTGATATGAGAATATTCTAGTCACATTTGGAAACTGATATTGTATCAATATCGCCGAATGTTCACATTTTTTTTCTCGCCAATATTGCTTTCACAATATTTTGCCGATATTTTCGTAATATTGCACCGATATTGTCCCAATATATGTGTGCTACTTGAGAGATTGATAACTTATCATATCAGATGCCCTAGGCCAGTAAACAATGAATCCATTCAATTTAGAAATCCTTCATCAGAGACTACGAGCGAAATGGTCTCTACACTATGCCCCCTAGTGGTAGTGTATGTCCACAATTGAGTGCATTCATATAACTTGCTTACAATATATGATAGCTCCCTATCCCAATAGCTACCTAGCCTCAGTCATCCATGAGTAGACTTCAACCTAATGCATTCGGCAGCCTGCATGTCAACCAATTTCCTTTGACCTCTGTCTTACTGGTTGTTGAAATTTGAACATTAGACAAGATTCAAGTCAGAATCTGATAGAATAAGAATGCCAAATATATGCTGGGTAACTATTTTAAGGGTCTCTATATTCGTTCTTCATATTGAATTCGAACTCATTGAGAAGCAACCAACTTCTATGATCGCTTTTCAGGTACTGGTTGGGCATTGGCTCCATATTACTCCAATATTGTCAATATTAGGCCAATACGGATCCAGGATCAACAACACTTGTTCATGGGGAAACCATGTCCGATCCATCGCGAATTTTCATTGATCCCATCCAAAGAAGGAACATTTGCCTGGCTCACTCCCTAATTCTTTGACCTCATGAGAACACCCTAGGAAAGTCGGCAACCTTTCACTTATCTATAGATACTTTCACGAGATGAGTAACTATATGCTATGCCGATACGAGATATCTTGACCACTTTTTCCATGTAAATTTCCATGACTCGGCCGTGGGTCCACTATGTACTCGTGGGCCGAAGTAGTGGTAGCCCCAGGTGATTCCAGGTATTTCTGGTTGAAAGCTTGAGGTCCCTACTCTCGTCATGGTAGCGGTGCGTGTGAAAGGCCGCGAACGGCCACCCATCAAACGGGACTGAAGGATTTCGGTCGACATGGGTAGCTGGGCTCGCTCAGCAAAAACTGGAACTTTGGTGTACCTTGTGCCTCGGTTCGACAGGGAGCGAGCAGCCCCAAGCGACCGCCAGTCATCGTAGGCAAAGCCGGGTCCTCTCCTGTAAACGAGGTAGAGGAACGTGTGAAAGTCCTCGAACGATCACTCATTCCACTGGACGAGAGGATTTGTGTGAACATAAGTAGCAATCATGCCAAAGCCTCTTGCGACGGCGACCCATCAAACGTAACAAGAGAAATCTTGTTGGCATGGGTCCGTGATGAGGATAGCCTCATCAGGTCGTGAATACGGCCTGATGCCTCACGAATTGAAACTCCAAGGGGCAGCAATTTCAAGAAAAATAAAACACCACCGGACTACGGTAGAGGAGGTGGGGTAGAATCCCACTATTGTTCAAGTGGGAGGAATTTGCCTGCCACGGAGGGTGGGCAGCGTTTCAGCTCGGACACTGACACTGCAGAGCTAGTAGTCTGTTATATCAGACAGCCTCACCGTTGGTATAATAGAATGGAAGCAGGAGAACATGCCGTTACATAACGGAGATGGCTCTTACAATTCTCCCTGGGTTGTGCTGTCGGTATAGGTCGAAGGACAGGTGACCAGCTGTCATCCCCTAGGGAAGTCTTGTGGATGGGGGTGGGAGTTGGTTCCACCCAGTTGCTACCTTGGCAACATTATTGATTGATTGATTGATTGACCTCGACCAATGTGCGGACAATGCACTGGAAGGATATTGAAGGCGTTTAGGTGGCTGCAGGAAATCGAGGGACCTGGTGGCCAGTCCAAACGAGTCAAAGACAGATTGGTTAATTGGCAGGGTTCTCTAAGTTCTGCGCCTTCTTATTATAGGGGTACTGACAAAGCACAACAGGTTGCACAGATACGGATGAGGAGACGTCACTTCATTTCCTCGGAGAATGTGAAGCGTATGGACGAATGAGACTCGAAATTATTTGGAGTAAATGAAACACAACAGAAGAATCTAGTCGAACTAGAGTGGACGGATATCCTGACCTGCCTCAGAAGGTCAGGAAGGTGGGAACAAGTAAAAGAAGGATGTGTAGATATGTGAAGAGCAGAGGTTACTACGAAGGGCACATGGAGGCCTACTCACCGGGCCATAGCCCTTTCACCGTACTACAACTACTACTATTACTCCTGTATCTACAGTGCGCTTCACTTCTCAAACGATATGATTTCCACAAAATTCTCAATACACGACATGTTTCGCTGACACAGTAGCTTCGTCAGGTGATATACTGGTACAACGGAAAAAAGTGTTGGGCTGGCTCAAAAAACCTTCTAATTATTGTTAAACATTCAGAATTGCATGATTTCTTGTATTTTTGCATGATTACGGACCATAACGGTGGAACTACAAGATTTTCATACAGCGTGACATAATAATTATGTCACGATTTCAATTATTGAAATCAAGACACCTCTGAAGTTCAGTCAATTTCGAGAGCAGAGATTTGATTTTTGGTTCAGACGCAGACATTCAAGGGCCGCATTTTTAGCAATACTCAGCAGTAGTGACAAAATTATACCTTGCCTACTACGATCCCGCGGAAAGGTAAAATTCTCGATATTTGGCGCGTTAAAGAAACCAGAAGAAAAACTCATCCAAAAAAGTTGTCCAGAAATGGATTCAAGCCTTACATACCGAATTCAATTGCACAAGTGGAATTTCAATCACCTATTTTTCAGATTTTCATATTCATTTTATAAGTCCGATTTTCGAATGATGGTGCTGTATTGAAATCTACAAGAACGAGATATAATCAGAATGAATGAAATGAACTATTGAAATAACTGAAATTGTGATATGTTATTCTATCGAATATGAGTTGATCGAGATTATAATCCTTCACTAACCCATCTCTCGAAATTGGAAATTACAGTTTTGCATTGAAATTTGGTAAAAAAACTAGGAGTATGTCGTACACTTTTCTGTGGAAACATATGGAAATAAAAAAGGTTCACTTCCCATATTCATATCAATGCACGATCGTGACATGAGTACTTGCAGAATATATGAAAACTGTGCGATTTGGTCTCCATGCGTATAGATCTACTTACTGAGTCTGTATTTCGTGTGTTCTTGCTTATTTTTATAATGGCCGTAGTTGAAACAAATATAAATATGATTACCTCAATATAAAATTGATTTCTTATTGGATACTGGCTTGATTAAGGACCACAATGGTTGTAATACAAAATTCTCAACTGATATTTAGTAGTTCACGTGCAGTGCGAGGAATATCAATTCCGTGAGATATTTTGTGTACGGTTTCAAGATGATGTAGGGAAATGAAAATAAAGGGAACCTCGCATATTGTTATGAATGCGCGAACTCATTTGTAGAGAAAATATGATATTTTCACATGCCCTCTGTGCATATACCATTCTGGTATCAGATGAAATCGAGATTTGCTTGGACTCAATGCATTTCAAATTCACTCAGGAAAGGGTCTTTGTTCCTTTCTTAACCGAAATCTCATGTTGGAAGTTTCCAGGTTCGTGTAACTTTGTATCTAATACCTCACCAATAGCTGAAAGTCTCCTTGCTACATGTTCCTGAATCGAAATGAAGATGTTCAGTTCCTCTGGTTATTCCAGTAGAAGTTTCAATTCTACTCTGATGACCCTCCCATATCCTTTGGGTTGATTTGTGTCAACTGACATACATCACTTTCTAGCAGCCGCAGAAGCCAGTTAAGAAACCGAAAGAAAAGAAACCTGGAGGCACTGGCTCGGGTCCTTCAAGCCTCAATGTTGTAGGTGTGTCAGCTGCACACCGCAGAGCTTCAGAAGGAGGTGCCAACTTATACATGAAAGGATCAAAGAATGCCAAAGGATCTGTCATCGATAAGAATCCGACTGGAATATAAACAAAACTAGAGTTATCTTTATAGGAAAAAAATGAGCCTCTCCCTTTCTCCATCAATTCGATGACTACGGAAAACGTGATATATGTGAATGTATATGTATATGCACAAGCAATTTTGATCAGTGAAACTCATCTCTTGTGCTTGGGAACTGTCCAATACTGTATATCTGATAAGTTCAATGAAGTCTGAATATCTACATATACTGTGTGTTCCTAATCTGATTCAAAATACAAAGTCGTGAAAATCGAAATCTCTATATATTGAACTAGGCAAAAAGGAAAAACTTGCAATATGTCAAAAACCGCATCTCAGTTTGCCGTATATTAGTTGATATGAATCCAGATCATCTAATATTTGAGATACATTATCATTCTCAAATCATTCTACTCTACTGATAAATATTTTTATTCAATGAAAAATGGACCTTATGAGGTGTCAATATTCATGAAGTATTTTTTTCACACGGGAAAAAAGTGAGTACTTTTCCGGAATAAATATACACTGTTGATGGCTTTTGCTAATGCGATAACACCGTCTCCGAGGAAGAACTGCAATTCCTGTTATTTTCCATTTCACTTTGGAAATACGTAGATTACTGAAAATCCACTGAGTTCATGATTTTTCAACTTCGAACCGAAGAACTGATATGACAGATATTTGATTACTTCGAAAGAATGATGAAGGTACCTGCAACGCAGGTGAATTTCGTATTGAAACATCCAAATTTCACGTGGAAAATTTCCTCATTCTGATATATTGTTATATCTTCTCAATAGCGATTCTTCCTTTCTTTTCTCACAAAAGAAAATAGTATGATTATACAAGAAAAAATACTACTACTTTTTCCCCTTGTATAATAAATAACTATATTCTCCGAAATATGTCATTCTGAAAGGAAGCAAAATATTCAGGTGGTGAGAGCTGGTACATAATATATAGTTTTTTTCTGATATTATTTTGCTCTAACAAACTGAGAAGAACAGGAAAGCATTGCTTTGTCAGATGAATTTGTCATATGAATTGCATTGCCAAATATTTGTCATAATCATTAAAACGTTTCGAAAGGAGTTAGATATCTATTCGGAATCTATCCAAAAATGTAATTCAAACTGAGTTGTGCATAATCTAATGCGTCTGAAATTGCTATTCAAAAATTTGTAGTGGTATCTTCTGCTTGGAAGATTTCATGAGTTTGTGTCCATAGTAACGTTTTTGAAATAACATCATGGACGAAAATACTGGAAAGGTTCATTTTGAGAAAGGTATGCAAGAGATTGTTTCATTTAGTGATTCCTCGAATTGATTTCAATTATAATATTCACAGATTTGATATACTTCAAAGTTGTGATTTTCCTTGTTCCAATTCTCGTATTATCTAATACACAATACCTATTATAGCAGAGGGATTGAATAAAGCTGGAACGTTTGAGAAATAATGCGTTTTCTTCATGCATTTCCATCACCCATCATGCCGATGTTCCTTTCCTGCCTGCTAATGCTCCTCCAGAGACGGATTATCCATAAAACGAACTAGGCATGTGCCTAGGGGGCATCGTCGTCTAAATTTTTGGTACCAACGCGGGTGTCGCCACTTGAGGGCAAGAAGAATGACCCCATTTGGAATTGACACTTGCTAGAGTTCGCTCACCCTGAGTGATTATTCTTGCACTTGTATACTATTCGGAACGAGACAACAAGTTGATAATCACAGTCATATTTGTGTTCTTGAAAATGTACACCTACCAATATCAACATGTTTCATTGAATTTCAGATTTATAACTTACAGTAAACACAACACGTGTCATCAGTGACTCATTCATTCGTCATAAGTGACTCAATTACTCGTCATAATAGTCAATTATTGACTTATCATCAGTGACTTATTCATTTGCGATGAGTTACTTATTCATTTGTCATTAGTGAAACGTTTACTAGTCATAAGTGACCTAATCACATGTCGAAGTCTCCTGTTATCTCGTCATCAGTGACTTATTCACTGGTCATCACTGATGACTTATTCACCTGTCAGTAGCTAGGTACTATGAAAAATTATATATATTGTTTTCTGAAACATACTGTCCTTGGTAACAAGACAAAAACCCGTGCATTCAAAACATTTATCGTATAATTATAATCATTCATACAGAAATCACAATAAGGTAAGGCAAGCGACATATATTGAGACCCTAGATACGGGCCCAGCAAACACAGGGCAGTAACTGTAAAGTACTATGGAAGTAATTTTGCAACTGAAATCCGCGTGCGATGTACGGAAAACATCTCCTCCCGCTCTTATTTGCAGCGAAATGTCCGCGACATTAAGTACGCATTTCATTAATTGTGTTGTTCGAATTGAGATTTGGAAAAATAGCCCAAATACAACATATACCCGTATAGTCACTGTGGAAGTTTTTGAGACAATAAATGTCTAATTTTCAATCACATTGGGCACATTCATGCGATGATTCTCTGAGACTTCTCCATTCTATTCCTTTTGATATGATGACTTTCTCGAATAGACTTCGTCGCGATGTCACTCTATGACGATCTTTTCAACTAGAAATTCAACACATTTTGTTGTAATGACGTTGTGGTTGTTTTTTATTATCTTGAAATAATTATCACTGCATCTTAGATTTTTTGTTAACAAAGCAAAGTCTCAAAGTAACCACGTTCAGAACAAATATGCGTAATCAAACTGATAACATATTTCCATTTGCAATTTTGGACTTCGCGAAACTGCCATGTGATGTAACGTGTTTGCTGGGGGGTATATCAGGATCATGCGCACTGGTACACTCTTTGATTCCTCAGTGATGAAGATGAGAAAGTGGAATCAAAATCAACTATCATACTCATTGAAAGTTACTTTCTTTTCTTTCGAATATCATCGAGAGTAGAAAGGAATCCTGCATATTATGATGAGGAGAGTTATGTATTCCATTATCTTCTTCAGAAGGATAACTGATCATCAAGAACTCAACACTCCACGGCAAACAAACTGAGAATTTTCACGGCTATGATATGGCACTTGTTCAGAAGCGCACTTGCGTGACTAATCGAAATTTCAATTCTACTAGCGAGAACGCATGTATACGTCACAAATGCTAACATCATAATGGAGCCGTGAGTAGAGTGGAAGTGGTCGCGTTGGATGTGGGCACACGAATAATATATCGGAGAAGTCCGAACTGAGGAGAGATGTATAACCACAGAGAGTTGAATAAGTGGGATTATCAGCATTGAGACTAGAGAATGAAAGGTTGTGTATCTCTAGAAAATTTGGAAATAGTATTCTCAGAATATTCAAAAAGAATATTCCTAGGATATTCTGATGTTATTTATAAAAATATTCTGAATTGAGTATATGTGAACGTTGTCAGAATACCCATAGAATATCCTGTCTGGGTTATTTTTCTACCGTTGGTGAAAATTTTCTTGTCACAATCGATTTTTTTCAAGAAAACGATTCACTTTGCTGGGTTTTCTCAGCGTACATGCATGCATGGTGCCTCAAAAATAAACTCTCTTCGAATACCAATAAAAGTCATGACTTTCACACGAAAATCTACCCCAATTTCATTCGATTATCACTTGGATACTTCACAAGTAGCACGAGTTCAACAATTCAAAGATTTAGGAGTTCTTTTTGACCAAAAGTTGACATTCACCACTCATATAGGAAGTGTAATAGGCAGAGCTATGAAGCCTTCGGGATTTTTGATTCGTACCTGTAAGGAGTTCAAATCATTTGGTGCTTTGCGCAGTGTCTACTTCTCATTGGTGAGAAGTAAATTAGATTACTGCAGTGTCGTATGGAATCTATGTCATTCCGAATATATCGAAGCCATTGAATCAGTGCAAAGAAAGTTTTTAAAATATGCATACTATGAAGAATATGACGTGTATCCTCAAAGACACTATAGCTATGACCTATTGCTGAACGAATTCGATTTATTTTCTCTTAAAAAACATCGCGAAATAATCGATTCAACTTTTATGCATAAAATAATCCATAATCATATCGATTCATCCTCATTACTTTCTCTGATTGATTTCAATATGTACCACGATCTGTGTCGAAATCAGAAATAACGTTCCGCATTGCTGTGCCCAACACACAACATCACTTCCATTGTCCCCTTACAACAATGTGCCGAAGTTACAACAATTTACAGAGTATTGATATATTCTTTCTCTCGCTGTCTCAATTCAAGCATAGACTTATTATTTAGTGCCTTGAGGAACTAGTTTCACATATCTCAGTTTATACCTACCTCCTGTCCTTATCCTCCCTAGGAACGCACGATGTTCTTTGAACATTATAGGGTATCCCTTCCGTGCGCTCCAAGCGATAAAAAAATATAGATATATATTTTTAGCGATCGAACTAATAACCATGTATTATCACATATACATGTGAATGGGCGTAAACCTGCTGGATGTATTAATATTAAATGAATAAATAAAAATAAATAAATATCGGTATATTAATTGAAAATGGGCAATCTCTGAACTACAGATAGTTCACACCAAAGTATGTAGATTTAGCCTTACATGGCTAATATCCCTCAGGGGCTCACGACTTGTGAGTACGAGAATGACAATCCCGAGGTAGCCTAGCCAGAAACTCATCAATCTTCAACTTGTTTCTGGTGGTATCCTCTTCATTCTTCAGTTTTCAATCCTTTTATCGGCCTCTTTTCAAATTGTCCTTTTCTTTCTGTGAAATATAATGAAAACTCTCCAAGTCGCCTCCACAAAGTTTAATTTAAATGGTCTCCATCATCAGCCAGGAAGAAATTATTATTGTGGAAAAGAAGGAAGCAACAACATGGTCATAATGAGCATGGTTGAATGGTTGAGAGTTCAAAGTTTCAAATAAGATTGCGAATGAAGTGAACAGGTACCATTTTCTTCCTATTTATTATGTTCACTTCATTTCCAATTTCATTCAAAACTATAAACACGTTTTATTAACCAATCAACCATGCTCATTATGATCATGTGTTTGCTCTTTGCATCACCACAATAATTTATTTTTTGCTGATGATGAATACCTTCTGGGTCCAAAACATGTCACCCTCTCTTTTTTAATTCGAAATCAAATGTTGTGGAGACGACTTGAATAGTTTTCATTATATTTTCACTACTTCACTACACTTTGAGATAACATGTACATGTACATGTACATCTACAGTGAGTTTTTTTCTCTTTTGAAACTCAACGCCCTCGTAGTGCTGATGGGAGGACAAGTCACGGCTACCCGGCGGATTGAGCATTTTGGGAAAATCGTCGCTCTGATCACTCAGATGAGACAGTGTTTGATCAGCGGCGTTTCATATGAAAGTATATAGCGACAGTTGAGAGAAACACTCACCTGAATTTCTGTCGTTCCGATGAGTCCTTTTCCAACTTGCAGTTCAGCGGTACATGCGCGGTTGCAACATAGCATAAGCACTGCACGTAATGCATTATTACATTGGGTATCACAGAAGCGGTATAAGTAGCGTTTTACATAAGCGATAAAGGGAGAGCGTTATATAGCGTGTCGTCTCCGGCGTGTTGAGAGTCCACATTGCTTGTGTTTACCAAACCGCCACTAGAGGGCTCTTGTGTTTCCTCAACTGTGTGTTTGTCGCGCAAAGAGATAGTATTACTCTTACTTTATAATTCCTTCAATACTATGAGACCAAAATAATAGAAATATAGAGATTTGAATTAAGATTACATCTAATAACTATATCTAGGTACTTATTATCTAAAATAGTATATGATTGGCGAACATACTGCCCACCAAAAATATATTGAAAAGGTTTGTATATATATTTTTTAAACATTATCTGCAAACGGCAGAGGGCAAAGTTTTACCAACGGTCTCTTCAATCTGCCATTTTTTGTAATTAGCGTAGCTACACGCGAAATCCCATCGGATCCTGGATGTGGCTCGATTATTTTGCCCATGTTCCATTTCAGCGGTGGTGTTCTTTCATTTTTTATGAGCACCATAGTGCCAATTTTCACGTCAGGAGAAGTGGGTTCTAACCATTTACTCCGTTGCTGCAACGTATGCAAATATTCAGACTTCCAACGTGCCCAAAAATCTTGTTGCATACGCTGTAGCAATTGCCAGCGATTCAGACGATTTAATTTCAAGTGGGTTAAATCCGCGTCGAGTAAGGTAGACAAGGGTTCCAGGGTCAAAAAGTGACCAGGGGTAAGAACTGCTAAATCATTGGGGTCTGTGCTTAGGGGACAGATGGGGCGAGAATCCAGTAGTGCTTCGATTTGTACCAAAATGGTATAAAACTCTTCGAAGGTGAGTATTTGATCACCAACAACGCGCTTCAAATGAGTTTTTACAGATTTGACCCCTGCCTCTGCTAAGGCATTGAAATGTGGACTGGAAGGGGGATTGAAAAACCATTCGATAGATTCAGCTTCGACGGCCTCTTTTAGTAACTTCATGATCTCTCTATGCGAACCTATACAATTTGATCCACAATCTGAGCTGATCTAAGAACATTTACCCCTACGAGCAAGAAATCGACGAAGATCAGCTAAAAAGGCATCACTCGATAAGTCAGAGACTAATTCAAGATGTATAGCTCGTGTGGCAAAGCATACGAAAACACAAATATATGACTTGGTACTTTTAGCCCCTCGAGTTTTTCCTAAAGTAGTGAGAAAAGGACCGGCATAATCTAAAGCTACGCACGAAAAGGGTTTCATTTGTGAGACTCGTAATTTGGGGGTTGATATGTTTTGGGGTCGAGGCGCCAACATTTTGTACAAGAAGATATTGTCAAGATATAATGATCATTCGTATTTTATTCAGTTATTTTAAATTCCAATTTTTAGTCTTTTCCCAGTAAATATATTTTTCATAGCTAATTTTACATTTACGGAAGACAGTTCAGTCGATCGTAGTTGCCAGGAAATCAAGAATCCAATTTCAATCAGTATTATTTTGATTTGCAATCTTTTTACCAGGTCGCTGGCACCTATGATCGGGTAAATTATCGCTGACGGAGTATTTTTCGAAACAAGGAATATCGAGTTTGACGAAAAAGCCGGCATTACGATTAGGGATCGCGAGTAGTGCGATCACGCGTTTCATTCTTGAAGTAAGTTTAGTTTTTCGACACACCGCGCCCCTCGAGTTCCACCCCCATGGAGAAGCACGCTCTTTGGTGAGTACATGATTTATATGTTATATTTATGTTTCATTTTTATATTACCTCATATACTATGTGTTCTGGTTATTTTGTCTCGTTGACGCTCGACATCTTTTGTTTTTGTATTTTTCACTCATTTTTGTAGTCTCTCAATTTACACCCCAATGTGAGCTTATGATTGAATAAAAATTCATGAATTTGTTAAGTTGAATCTAGCCCCATTATTCTGCTGCCAAGCGAGTAACCCCTCACTGGTCATAGGTTTGAATGTCTCGGGGAGGATTATGGGTACTTACAATTCTACCCCTAGAGATTTAAACGTGACAATATAACGCGTCGAATAGCTCTTCTTGGCGACAATATCCAAAATTGTTGCATCAACAAATATTGTAATGTTTGATTGCCTGGATGTAAGTATTTTTTATGAAAATACTCAATCAACAAGCGAGTGAAGCGATTATTACACGGAAGTAAAGCGGGGTGTTTCTGCTCAAAAGACAAATAAGTAGACTTAGAAATGCGTCCGCCTACTCTCAGAACATCATCGTTATCTAAAAAGCAATTCAATTTTTCAAAGGATTTTGGTATTTGTCTATGATTTTTCAAAGAAAAAATGATATCATCGAAACTCGTATTTTGAATGAATTTCACACACGATTGCATAGCTCGAGATATTTCGTGGTTAACGAGTACTCCCACTTTTGGGCTGTTACGATTCCGAATATTCAAAATGAAGCGATTTACATAGCAGATTATTCGCAAAATCGTTGAGAGGTTAGAATATTTATCGATAAGAGATTCTATGAGATTATCTTCTTTAATAATTGTGATGAAAGTAGAAGTTTTTTCTTCAGCCAAAACAACATAATTATCTACAGGAGTCCATTTTTCAATAGGCCAGTATTCTTTTGGTTCTGATAACCATGGTGGACCTGCCCACCAGAGAGCAAAATCTGTAAGTTGAGAAGGCATGAGTCCACGAGATGCGCAATCCGCAGGGTTATATTGTGAGCTAATATGTCGCCAACAAGGAGGTGCTATTTTTTCTTGAATACGAGCTACTCGGTTTCCTATAAATGTGTGCCATTTATGAGGTGGAGATTTTATCCATGTCAATGCAATAAAGGAGTCGGACCATGCTACAATATCGGAAAAAACTATTTTATTTTTGAAAGTATTCAGAACAAAATACATAAGATCTGCAAGAAGCGTAGCTGCGATTAGTTCTAAGCGTGGTATCGATACCGACTTCATAGGGGCGACTTTAGATTTGGCAATTACGAAAAATATTTTTATTTCTTTATCAATCACGGACCTCATGTATACAACGCTAGCGTATGCCTTTTGTGACGAATCGCAAAAACCATGAAGCTCGATACCAACCGTAGTATTAGGTAAAAGCAAGCGCGGAATTTTCATGTTAGCGATAAGTGGAAGTTCGGATTTGAATTTTAGCCAGCGTTCTGAAATTTCATTATTAGGACTTTCATCCCAATCAAGTCCAAGACCTCATGAAATTCGCATAAAGCATTTGGTGAAGATAGTCATTGGAGTCAAAAACCCAAGTGGGTCATATATGCGAGCGATATCTGACAGAATATGTCGTTTGGTGCAAACGCGATCCACTATTTCAACGTGATAAGAAAATATATCATAGCGCGGTTGCCACTGTAGGCCTAAAATTTTTAGAGATGCATTTTTATCGTCAAATGAAAATGGATTGAGTTGCAAATGTGACTCTGGTGAATCTGCTATAGTATTTCAGGATTATTGCTCGTGAATTTTCTCAACTCAAAACCTCCAAGTTGCAAAATATTAATAAGTTGGTTGCGTAACAACTTCGCATCTTCAACAGACGAAGCCCCGGTGAGAATATCATACACGTAAATATCTTGTTCTAAAACCGGTTAGGCGAGCGGAAAATTTAGTTTTTCATCTATTGCTAATTGACGAATAGTTCGATTTGCTAAAAAAGGTGAACAGGCAAGTCCTTGATATCACAAGTGGAAACTACTTTCCGAAGACGAAAGTTTAATAAGATTGAAACAATGTCATTTTGCAGTTTTAGTCCAGTAAGTAAAGTGTCATTCAACGAAAGGCCCTGAGAAATTTTTGCCGAGGCGTCATATACTATGCGTATTTTTTCAGATTTGGCAACAGCGTGATGCGGAATATAGTAGCAGCTCTGAGGTTTAGTATTTTCTTTGATTCGTTTCATATAGCCATTTTCAATATATTCTTTGATTTGATTGGTATATTGAACATAAACATTAGCATTTGATAATAATCGTTTTTCAAGAGATATGAACCTACGAAGGGCAATAGAACGTGAATCATCGATATCAAAAGTCGGGAGCGAATTCTTGAAGGGCAGGTGGACAATATATCTCCCAGATGTATCTCGCGTATGAGTATTTAAAAATATTTCTTCGCATTTTTTGTCATCAGGAGACGAAATAATAGAGTCTGGCAATTTTTCTAATTCCCAAAACTTTTTTATAGTTCTATCCAAAGAAAAAATATCATTTACAGCTGAGAAAAATGTAAGAGAGTTATCAGGAAGTTCATCAGAAAATTTACCCATCAGTACTCAGCCAAATATGGTGTTTATAGCCACCGGTTGATTGGAACTCCCACTTAGCCTACCATCTTTCAGGATATATGGAAATATTTCAGCCCCAATGAGTAGATCAATTGGACCTGGCAAATTGAAGGTTGGATCAGCTAACTTTAATTCGGAGATATGTGACCAATCATTATATTTAACCAAGTTTTGAGGCATATTTGAACATAACCTTGGAAGTATAAACGCGTCAATATCAATTTTCGGATCATTTTTGCCTATTGGTTTCAAAGTACAAGTTACGCCACCTGAAGAGGTTACTTCTTGCATTGAACTTATACCCTGAATAGCGAGTGAAGAAGTGAATCGCGATAAACCAAGTCGTCTATAGCATGCTTGTGAGATATAACTTGTCTGTGAACCACAGTCAAGTAAACAGCGGACCTTTTGATAAACCCCATGAATGTCTAGAACTTCTGCCATTGCTGTTGATAGGAGAACATTTGTTGACGCTGAGATGAAACCACAGAAATTATTTTCATGTTGTGGTGTTGCAGGCGCTGTAGTCGTGGAGTTTATAATATTCGCGGTTCGATTTGAAAATAATTGAGTTTGCGCGGTCGTAGTAGGATTGGGATCAGTCGAAGTACTAGCAGAAGCAGAGGCGGGTGTTCGAGAATTATTAGGGGAAATGAAATGATTATCGGTATTTGTGTTATCATGATTGTTTATATGTAGAATGGAGTGATGACGTAAATTACAGTTGCGACATGTACTTAATGAATTACAATTTCTGAAAATATGTTTGTTACTGAGACAATTCGTGCACCAGTTATTATTTTTAGCTATTAGTGAACGCTCTTGAGGCGATTTATATGAAAATTGATTGCATCTATAAATAGAGTTATCTCCTTTACAAAGGATGCAATTATTATTTTTACCCGTATGACTGAAAAATGATGAAGCATATTTCACTTTGTTAGGTGAAACATTCGTAGTGAATTTATTTTTATATTCGGATTTGAGCACAGGACTTTTGATAATATTTGAAGCATATTTGACAGTTTCTAGGGCTTTACACTGTTTCATAACAAAATCCATGAGTAATTCGAAAGTAGGTATGTTAGCACTGTTAGATTCTTCGAACTCAAATCTAGTCATCGTGTCTTCATCCAAATGTTTACTGAACATGTAAAATAGCAAAAAATCCCAATCTTCCACATCAAAACCCATATTTTTCAGACAAGCGAGATTTTCACAAAAAATGTTTCCTAAATTCTGAAAGTCTTTGAGATTTCTCGAGTTAGTAATAAATGGTGCTTTATCTAATGCTTGTAAATGAGCAAAGGCAATCATACGCGGGTTATCATATTTTTTCAACAATGAACTATAGGCAGATTCATAATTGTCAGCGGATAGTTGAATGCGTTGCACTAGGGTTAGTGCTTCTCCTTGTAGAAATGATAAAAGGTAATTGAACTTCTCGATAGGAGAAAGACCTTCATTTTCATGAATTAGTGAAGTGAACATATCATTGAATGTTTTGAATTGTTTTATATCTCCAGAAAACTTTGGGATTTCAATCTTTGGCAATTTAACATTCGGTTTCTGATGCGATGATGTGTGGTCGTTATTTTTGACTTCAGGCTTCTCCTCGAATAAAGTTAAATGAATTGCATAAACATATGAAGCACTGAATTCAAAGGTTCTGCGGATACCATCTTCATTTGCCAAATTTTCGTCATCTTGTAAAGCTCCAAGATTGACAATTGATTGATGATGCTTTTTAAAATCAGAAACTATAGTTTCATATTGTTCAAACATGTATTGAAATTGAATTTTTGCGGTTCTGTCATCAGAAGCTCTATTTGCAAATCCTCTGAGTTCGGACATTTGACTAATATTCATCTGACGTAAGGCCTTTAATTGTTTAATCTTATTCGTGTTATTAGACATCTTCGAGAAGAGAGAAAAATTATTTAACTTATTTTATATATGCACTATAATATAGTAACAAATAGATCCCGTGAAGAAATCGTTGGTGACGACTATGTTCTCAAATTGATAATCTCTTTGGACATCCAAGTACTTGATTGTACAAAAAAACGTGAACCTTTTTTGTGATTTTATTTATGGACTGTATGTGCGATATTTCTGACAAAAACTGAAGAATTTGCGAATATTCACACTAAGAATGAAATTAATGGAATATTATACTAATTTATGTATTTTCAATATTTCGAAATGTGATTGAAGGAATAATAAATAATCGAAGAAGAGCGAAATCCGTGGCTCGAAGTGACCAAATGTTTGATCAGCGGCGTTTTATATGAAAGTATATAGCGACAGTTGAGAGAAACACTCACCTGAATTTCTGTCGTTCCGATGAGTCCTTTTCCAACTTGCAGTTCAGCGGTACATGCGCGGTTGCAACATAGCATAAGCACTGCACGTAATGCATTATTACATTGGGTATCACAGAAGCGGTATAAGTAGCGTTTTACATAAGCGATAAAGCGAGAGCGTTATATAGCGTGTCGTCTCCGGCGTGTTGAGAGTCCACACTGCTTGTGTTTACCAAACCGCCACTAGAGGGCTCTTGTGTTTCCTCAACTGTGTGTTTGTCGCGCAAAGAGATAGTATTACTCTTACTTTATTATTCCTTCAATACGATGAGAACAAAATAATAGAAATATTGAGATTTGAATGGGCTTATATCACAAAAAAAATTTATTCCATAATTCGATAGAACTCACCCAAACTAGCTCACCACCGCAAACCGTTTCTTGCTGTAAGCTCCCTACGTTTTATAAAAAATTATTGAAATCCCCGATTTTTCGGACCTCTGAAAACGAGGCGATGATGTGACGTCAAAACCCTAATACTGAAACAAGACTATTCCAGACAGAGATGAATGATACATGATTTCTGACAAATCAATTTTAACCTAGATTGACTTTTTGCAGCTCCATGTGAAACGGGTCAACAAAGCAATGTTGCTATGTTTATGAAATATATTGGATTATTGTGAAATTGTAATGGTGCAAATGGTTTTGAGATTGAGACATTTCGTTGTCTAGAGATTGTTTATACTCCAATGATTCAACCTACAATCGACAACTCGAATATATTTTTCTGCAGTAGTGGTAGAGGATATCAAAAGATATTTCAATATCGATTTCGATTTCTCGGATATTTTGTTTGGATGATATGGCAACAGTAATAAGTGTCAGGAGAGTGTCAGTTTCAACCATATATCTACTATTTCTATATATGGCGCATCGCCTATACGATATCTCAACAAAAATGGGATTGAATCTATGAGAACGAAAAGTGAAGGATGGAAACAGCCATATTGGTTTGACAAATTTCCTATTATTTTTTCCCAACGTCGGTATCAACGCCTATTGGTCGATTTCATTACCTATACAGAAATGGGTCCCGCTTTGAGGAGAGTTATGATTCATATATCAGTAGTAGATATATATGGTTTATATATATATATGGCGAGATGGGGTTTCTACGTCATAAGAGGGTCTCCGTTTTCAGAAGGTACTATCATTTATGTCCAAAAATAAAACATTCCAGTTAATTTTTCGATCGAATTATGTCGTCAATCATTATTTATGTATAAAAGGATCATTATAAACATGGTTTGAGTTAAAAGTTCTACTAAGGTGTACACGCCCATTGAGATTACATCTAATAACTATATCTAGGTACTTATTATCTGAAATAGTATATATGATTGGCGAACAGACAGTTTTGTGGACATCTGAGTGCAAGGATGGGGAAATTAGTGAACATCTGCTTGTATGGCCGCAGATTGATAATGAAGCTCTGGCAACCTAATCCAAGTTGTGGGAACCTGTGACGAGAACTGAATAACACCGAGGTTATATGGTGTCGATAATGAGATCTCTATGGAACAGGGCAAGATGTCAGAGTTAACAGCCTTCGCCTTGTGCAGGGAGCATCGCAGGGTTGGACCAACTCCTTGTTCAGGTCTCAGAAGAGTAGTCTTTAGGAACCAAAATGAGAGGGGTCTTTCAAACGAACCTCTGGTAGTGTGAGCAGCAGTGCTTATAGTACCTGTGGCGGCATTTGAAGTGACTCTTATATAAGAACCATGAGTCGTATATGGTTAAATCAATAACGACATATTCGAGGTATGATGGTACAATGGGCAAGTATCATCGGACACTTCGGTCAGACGTTCTTCGAAAGAAGGTGGAGTGCTCAGTGGGTACACCAACATGTAGGAATTTCCACACTAGTATGCAGAAAATGGTCCTACGTGATGTTCATAAAAAAATTTTAACCACCTCCGAAAAAAAAAACATGGCTGATGAGAATGTTGCTGATTCAGGAGAATTGTTCGAAGATCAATTCCATTTTGCAATCACTCAATAGATTTGTGAGTTTCAACAACATGAACAGCAAATTTCCACCCCAGGTACCCATGTCAACAAGATTCAGGTTTGGTGACTGAAAACTACAAATTTGGAACTCATTTTGTGATTGTCTATAGAGGGCTCTAATGGCGCTTTGTTACCTCGTAAATTTCTTTATACTATCTTCTTTGTCCATTGGCTGATGATTCGAATTAGTGTAAAATCTGGAAGTCTGGTCAGTTTTACATATAAGTGTTTCCCTCTTTTGAAGTTTTTTTTTTCGTTATTCGCTCTTGAAGATTTATGTGTCTGAAACATAACATTAATTTTATCCTAAATTATGAAGTTCTCAAAGTGACAGTGGCAAAACGGCAGTAGTCAATGATGACAATCACTAACAACGCCAACAACGAACATAATTTCAAAAAAAAGGTTTGACAAAAGTTATGAAGGAATTTGTAATACAATTCTAATCTTGAACACCCTGTATCTGTCACCAATTCCACCATTGGCTCCAGTAAGAGATTCATCAATTTCTATCAGCTGTATGTACATACTATTTATGTTGAACGATTCATATCACGCGCTATATGACTGTCTCTCTGACACTCGCTGATTGACTGACTGACGGCAGTTGTCCGGCCGTCCATATATCTGAGATCCCTTAGTAGGCTTTGCTTCTCGAACGTTCTCGAATGTTTTACTGTACCCTACTTTTCGTTCTAGAATCTCCTCAGAACGAAACCACTCCCAACTAGCATTTTCAGTCACAGGCACCATGGTTCAAGAAACTATTACCTATATTTAGTGATAATAACGTATTTATCACTTATTTCATAACTTCATAGTATAAATGTCAGTGATAGTTATTTAGTGAGTGAAAATTACGTAGTTTTTACACTAGATAATAACTTCAAAGTGAGAAATTCTCATGGCTTATTACGAAGTAACTATTTCGAAACTGTCACTCCTCAAAACTATTCTTAAGGTTTCGGAACTTTGGATATATTATTACGGTAACGCTTACCACCCCAAGAAGGCTTCACAGTTGCAATTACTCTATGGTCACCAATTAGGTTTCTACGACGTTGTCGTTACTTGATCGATCACCTAATAATTTAGTCAATTCTTGGTGATATTTCAAGTAACATATTGGTAATTCCTACTCAAACAATTCCTTCATAGTTGAAACAACTTTTCGGTAATTATATTCAGTTGAAGTTACCAATACATAGGTTATCATAACTGACGAGTTCCAAAAGTAACTTTCTGATTCATTTTCGATTGGAAGCCATATTGATTGATGTGATAACCATTTGAACAGGAAATAATTTTGGTTTTTCTTGTTGATAAACATCATTTTATGAAGAATAATAGCATTCGTTCGATCACAAATTGCATAATAATGGAAATTAACATGATTTACGATGATTTTTGAAAAATAGCCGAATGAAATAAAACCATATTTTTGGTGAAATGAGCCGTATTTTGTGGGCGCATCTTGAATTTCGAGGCAAAATCATCACATTTATCGAAAAACTGAATGTTGTTCGAATTTTTCAAGTTCGAGTATCAATTATTTCTCGTGTTTGTCCTTGTATTATTTATTGAATGGTTAGGCATATTGGACTTGTTCATTTTTCGTGAATGTGAACTTCATGGATGAAATGAAGAATAATAAAGAGAGAAAATAATATTTTTATGAAGTGGAAAAGAAATAGAAAGTCAGGTAGGAAAATTTACTACATCTTTACGTAATTTCGACGTCGACGGGTCGTAAGCATTACGTAATTGTGTGAGTTCCCGCTACGTCGGCAAACCGTAATAATTACTCGTGATTTGTTCCCCATTTTGGTCGTAAATACGTAGTAACGACGTAATTATAACGTAACCGCAACTAGTAAATATTACTTAATAGTCGACCCAATAGTCGTAATTACGTAATCGCGACTATAAATGCTAGTTGGGCTCCCTCTAATTCTTCCATCGATTGTTTCCAGAACATGCCAGAATCTTATGTCATGTTATTTGTCACCCCGATATATATTGAGTGTTCGGAAATAATCACACTTTCCCCTCCTTGGAACGCTTTCCTCCTGGAATGCACTCTGATCGTTATGAAGATAGGGACAACTGGTTCCTTTTCTACAATATGCAGTATGGAAGAAATAGCATGGCACTGTCTTCACTCTTGGAGTTTTTTTTGAGTTCCAGCAGCATACCAGAATTTCACCTCCGATCAATCTAGATATTACCTTCAGCATGTTCCTTATAATTCTCCAATTCAAGCCATCTAGACCACACGCCAGCTTTGGAACAGCTATTTTTTTATGTTCTTCTCGAGTATGGCGCTTCGTAAGTCGACTATCTTCTTTCAGAGGTCCTTGTGAGTGGGTTTTTCAGAAGATCTTCCTTTCGTTATGTAGTGAAACAGATACATCTTCTCTCCAGGGCTGATATCTTCTATTTCTAGTGCTCGACTGACGGACGGACCCTGTTGATGAAGCTACTCTAACAATTTGAACTTTTTCATGAAGTTTTTGACTATTCTTTGAGACATCTGGAAATCCTTGGCGACGCAGTGAGCTACTGCGTAGTCTACAGGAGTGGCAAAAAGGTCGCGGTGCTTCTCCTTGGTGACGCCAAACCTTGCTTCCGATGAATCATTGTATGTATCGATGAATTCGTCGAATGTGAGCTCCCCTTCTTCCAGACATACTTGTTGAACTTGATGATCTTGTGTTCCCTCAAATGGTGCTAGTCTTTTGAAATGAACGACTTTTGGTTCGTCACTGGGTTCTTTACTGATACGGCAGATGACATAGTTGATCTTCTTCTTGACGGTATGAGGTCCTTTCCAGAATCTCTGTAGTTCTCGACAAATACCTCGTTTGCTATGTGGATTGTACAACCACACCAGGTCTCCTTCTGCTCATCCTGCAACCCCAGCTCTGATGTCGTATCGATCTTTCATGTGATCGCTGGCAATTTTCAGATTAGAACGGACCAATTCGTGAATATCGTTCATCTTTCTCATCATATTGGTAACGTAATCTTCTCCCACTATGTCCTCACCAGGTCAACATCCGAAGATCAAGTCACATAGAAGCCTCATTTCTCGTCCAAATAGAACCTTCGCCAGAGTCTGTCCTGTAGATCCCTGTACTGCAGATCTGTGGGCCATCAAGTAGAAAGGGAGATGATGATGGTTTGGTTCATTCGCTCCACAATGCCATCTGACTGTGGATACAATGGAGTTGTACTTGTTTCCTTGATTCCTAACTTCTCGCTTTTCTTCTTCAACACATCACTCTGGGAATTCCGGCCATGATCAGAGTGAAGTTCCAATGGCACCAAGAAAGACTAATTAGTTGATTCATCAGAACATCGGCGACAGTTACGACCTCCTGATTAGGAATCGCATACGCTTCTACCCACTTGGTGAAGTAGTCCATGCAGACATGGATGTCTTTATTACCATATTCAGTCACTGAAAACGGCCCCTCAATATCCATGGCAATCCTCTCAAAAGGGCTCCTAACATTGTACTGTCTCATTGATGCCCTTGGTTTACGATGAAGCCCATTGCTAGCAAAGCACATGGTGCATTAACGGCACCACTCCCTGACGTCGTCACTGCAGTTCACCTAGTGAAACCGCTCTCGTACCCACTGCAGTGTCTTCTTCACTCCTAGATGTCTCCCTGAACTTCCATCATGTACATAATATACGAGTACTTCCGACACTCGGCTTCTAGGAATGACCAATTGCATCAGATTATCCGACCCATCATTGCTCTCGAGAGTCCTCTTGAGCAGGTTGTCTTCTGATATTCAGGAGTCCTACTGACTCCAGTACGCCTTCAGGGTCTGTGATGATGGTGCTCCTCCTTGCCAAGAAGAGCAGCGATTCGTTTTCTTGCATTCCCGAAGCTTCCGAAATTCTGGGTCCTTCTGTTGCTGTTGCTTGATTGCCGCAGGAGACCAGTCTTTGTTGACAACGGTGATTTTGCAGAGGGCTGCTTTCGTATTCTCCAAACGAATACAATGTGAACACGCAATCAATCAATCGATGAGTTGCCGGATTAGCAGCGGGTGAGACCAGATTGTAGATTGTAGATGGGTCGTATAGGCTGAGAGACCTCTCGATCACTGCGACCTATTGTGATTACCCCTATCTAGTTTCGGTCCTCTTACCCTAGACTTCTGATGAAGCCTACGATTTTCCTGACGGTTGACTTTTCCACTTCAGCAGGGGTGAGATAGACCTGTTCTAGGTGGTTCAGCTTTTGGCGGACTAATGCTTCACATAAGCAAAGTATGTGTTCCGCGGTTTCGGTCGCATTGTTACAGAAGCGGCAAGTGTCAGTCTTTGCCAGACCCATCTTTTTCAGGTGGTACCTCAGAGGGCAGTGTCCTGTGAGAAAGCCTGTGATAAGCTTTAGCTCTGGTTTCCTGAGGCTGAGTAGCTCTTTGGCTCGGTTCTGCGAATGGTTGATGAACCTTTTCGCTTGTCGTTGACCTGGAGTTGCTCTCCAGTAGGAGGACTTTTCAATTTCTTTCCGTTTCCCGAGTTCTCCCTTCAGGTGACATTTGCTTATCCCACAAAAAAGCCCAGGACCAAAGAGTGCAGATGCTGCACCTTTTTTTGCAAGGCGATAAGCTGCCTCATTTCCTTTGATTCCTTTATGCCCTGGAACCCACATAAGTGTGACTCTGTTGCCCTTTCCCAGTTGCATGAGTGTTTCAAAGCAGTCCCATATAATCTATGATGTGAAAAGCGGGTGAGACCAAGTCCCACCCCTCTTCCCCAAAACTTCCCTAGGGGATGACAGCCGGGCACCTGTCTCTCAACTTATACCGACAGCACACCCCAGAGAGAAATGGTAGATTTGGATACGCCAAATCAGCGCGCTAGAGCCATCTCCGTTTTGTAACGACATGCTCTCCTGCTACCATTTTATTATACCAATGGTGAGGCCGTCTGATAAAACAGACTACTGGCTCTGCAGTGTCAGTGCCCGAGCAGAAACGCTGCTCACTTGCCGAGGCAGGCAAGATATTTCACAACTTGACCCATAGTGAGATTTTTCTTCACCTCCTCTACCGTAGTCTGGTGGTATTTTTGAAAACCTCTGCCCCCTGCAGTTCAACCCTTTTGGTGAGGCACTAGGTCATATGAACGGCCTGATGGGACTATCCTCATCACCCCAGATACTCATGTCAACAAAATTCCTCTTGTTACGTTTGATGGGTCGCCGTCGCTAGAGGCACTCGCCTGATTACTTCTCATGTTGACAAGCATCCTCTCGTCCCGGTGAATGAATGATCGTTCGAGGACTTTTACACGTTCCTCAACTTCGTTTACAGGAGAGGACCCGGCTTAACCTATGATGTCTGGTGATAGGATCGCTTGGGGCTATCCCCTGTCGAACTAAGGCACAAGGTACACCGAACTCCCAGTTTTCGCTGAGCAAGCCCAGCTACCCATGTCGACCAGAATCCTCCAGTCCCGTTTGATGGGTGTCCGTCCGCCGCCTTTTACACGTTCCGCTACCATGACAAGAGTGAGGACCTCAAGCTTTCAACCAGTAGTGTCTGGAATCACCTAAGGCTGGACAATGCACCTGCAATAATATGACTTGTCCCCTCTCCGTGTGATATCTCGAATTCATATTCCTGGAGCCTCTCGATCCAACGAGCTACTTGGCCTTCGGGGTTCTTGCAATTCAGAAGCCACTTCAACGCAGCGTTGTCCGTTCTGAGTGAAATTTTTTGTCCATAGATGTACTCATAGAAGTGCTTCACTGATTTCACCATGGCCAATAGTTCCCTCCTAGTGACGCAGTAGTTTTGTTTTGCCTTCGATAGCACCTGCCTGGAGTAACCGATGACCCGTTCTTACCCATCTTGAAACTGCGAAAGGACTCTTTCAATACCGATATCACTGGCATCTGTGTCAAGAATGAATTGTGCTTGTGGAACATGGTACCCCAGAATCGGTGTCGTCGTCAAGCGTACTTTCAGAGCATCAAAGGCGGCCTGGCATTCTGGATCACAGGGGAGAGGGCGTGCTTCCTCGGTGAGACGAGTCAGAGGCTTTGCGATATCCGAAAACATCCGAACGTAACGTCGATAATTAGTACAGAGTCCAAAGAAGCTCCTCAGTTGATGCTCATCTCTTGGTTTATGCCTTTGCTTGACTGCTTGTACCTTTTCAGGGTCGACTTCCACACCCTTCGACGTGTCCCAAGTTGTTCAACCGTTTCTGCAGCAGATGGAATTTCTTCAGATTGAGTTTGAGGTTTGTGTCATTCAAATGATGGCATGATGTTCAGGATAGTCTCCTCAACACATTCACCATGATTCGGTAGATGGTGACCGGACCATTGCAGAGTCCGGAAGGCATAACCTTGCATTGCCATGATCCAGTGCTGACAGTGGAAGTTGTTTTTTCTTTTTCTGTCGAATCCATTTCCATCTGCCAATATCCACTCTTCAGGTCCAGAGTGGATGAAAAATTTGTTTCTGCCAACGTGTCGAGTGTGTCGTCAATTCGACGCAGAGGATATCTGTCTTCCTTCGTCACGTTATTCAATCAGCGATAGTCCACGCAGAAAGGAGTGTTTTCATCTTTCTTTCCGAGTAGGACCACTGATGAAGCCCAAGGACTATTGAGAGGCTTGCGCACCCCGTCCTGTTCCATATCCCGGATGATCTTTCCTGCAACTTCTCTTCGGGCTGGTTGACGAATCGGTCTAGTATCCCCTGTATTGATTTTGTGACTCACGATGTTGGTTCTACCTGTTTTGATATTGGCAAGTATGAATATGGTTCTATACCTTCACAATAACTCGGTTAACTCCTCCTTCTGTCGGTTGTTGAGTGAGTTGCGTGCAGCAGAGACGAATTCCCTATACTTGCTGGCCTCATCAGTGGTTGCTGTCACCTGGTGGATTATGGAGGCAAACGGGACACAGGTTCCAATCTTTGTTCTTTTGCCAATCGTCACAAGGTAATTATTTATGTTGATCAATCGAACAGGTTTACCTTCGTCGGCTGACACTTAAGCCTTCCCGACTGAGATTCCTCTTCCGACTTCCTCGTTCCAGGGTTCCATGAAGATAGGCCTTCCTTGTTCCATTGTACCCTCAAATTGCGCTGCTACAATGGTCTCGCTCCATTTTGATAATAGGACGTCCTCTTCTGATGTTAGTACTGCCGCCACTTCCACCCGTGGATGTAAGAAGATCTCTACGGCACCCACCTTGAGTGTTCGGCCCCTGAAGTCCAGTTGAATCCGTTGCTCACCCATGATGTCCATTTCCAGAATAACAGCTGCTTCAATATCTGCCAAAATAGCTTGATGTGGAAATTTGACAGTTTCAGCCGTAGCAGCTCTCAGACGCCATATTGAGTTCACAAGTTGCTCTCTTGAAGACGTCAGAAGTCCACGCCGCAAAATCGTCTTAGATGCACCAGTTTCCACCAACAATGCACATATTTCTTTTCGTCGATCTGTTCATCTACGTAGACGCTGCTGTTATCACGCCGTAGGAATGCCACCTAGATAAGAGGATCTCGAGAATGACGGGTCGAAACTGGTCTTTTCGAATCAGCCCACTCTAGCTTTCCTGCAGCTGTTTGAACAAGCTTCTTGTCTTTATCCAAGAGGCTCTTGATGACGTTCATGAGTTCTTAAGTTGTACCTAGCCTGGAATTGTCTGCTATGTTCTTGTTGTCATTGACGACTCGGAATTTTGTTGCTTCTCCTGTAGCTTTTATCGCTGCCAACTGCTAGAGCACTGGAAGAGTCTTTAAGTCGAGTCAACCGAACCGCTTATCGCATTTTCATATCTTGCAATTCATCCAGAAACGTTCGTACAGCGAGACAGTCTATCAGATACTCAGGAGCTGATGGGTAGGCACACCGAACCAACCGAGCTCATTTCATTTCAAATTCCTGTAGGCTCTCATTGTCTCTCTGTCGATGATTCTCCATCTGTGATCGTAACACTCGCTGTAGATGTTTTTGACCATATCGCTTGTTGGGGCGTTCGATGAGATAATCTTGGTTTTCGGTTTGATCATCCCGAATGACCTGCAATATGTTGAGTTCATAACCCCGTACAGCTACTGTGAGAGCTATCACTTTGTTTTTTGATGCCCACCTATTGGCTTTGGAAGCTGCTTCGAACTGCTTCAGGTAGTTGGGGGACGGATTCCACTATAAGCTGTAGGTCCCGCTCTTCCTAACCCCGCACAAGTTTCGACTTCTGGAGAGTTGGTTTCCAACTTTGAAGTAGCGATATACAAATTTTACAAAAAAAAATTACAAAATTCCACGTTGTTTTTCCATCGAATGTTGGCGGCTTCACTCGAATGGTAGTAGCCACTGCATCTGGCCCTATTGTGGTTTCCATCACGAGTCGATCCTGACTTTTTCATCGTAGCTCTCCTGCGAGATTGTAACTTCAGTTCGTCTTTTTCGAGCTGCAGTTCTTTCTTCAGATTTTTTTCGCGACTTGAGCTGTTATCTGAGCCAATACCATCCTTATGGATGTAAATTCAGAATCTACAAACGAGTACCTAAATGTTCTTCAAAGTTTTGGATTTGTAAGTTGTATCAACAAAGTTACTAGAAAAACAGAGGACACAGCAACATGTATCGATCATTTTTTTGTGAAATGTAAGCAAGAAAAACTTAATGATATAAATTCTGTTATTCTAATCAGGGACTTCACTGACCACTATCCCATCTTGCTCAACATAAAAGGTAATGCAAATGTAGAAAAAGAAAAAAATAAAACCTTTCAAGTAGTCGACTACAATAAGCTCACAAGTCTAATATCACAAGCAGAATGGGATGATGTTCTGGGAAGTGTCAATGTTGACATATGCACAGATATTTTCATAACAAAACTGAAAAAATTTATTAGTCAATCCACAAGTACTAAAACTGTTAGAAACAAAAAAAAGAGGCTGAAACCCTGGATCACTAGTGGTCTCCTGACATCAATAAGAAAAAGAGATCGGCTAAAAAGAGAATGTGCTTTGAACAAAAACTGTAGGGAGACCGAAAACGAATACAAAGCCCTCAGAAATATGCTTTCAAAATCAATAAAAAAATCCAAATATGCTTATTATAAATCCCTTGCCGAAAAAAGCTCAAATGATCCACAAAAAATTTGGAAGATGATAAGAGAGGCCACAGGTGAGCAGGTAAACCAAATGGAAATCAAGAGTATTCTAGACAAGAATGGCAAAAAAATCCATGAACCCAAGCAAATAGGAACCGAATTTAACTCCTATTTCAGCAATATAGGTGAACAATTAGCTCAAAAAATCAGCCAAGATAATAACCAAAATATTGCAGAAAATGAATTTATTAATCCCCACTCTTTCTATTTCACCCCTATTACCGATGCCGAACTGGTGACTCAAATAAAAAGCTTAAAAGACAGAGTTAAATGCGGAGAGGACAATATTAGTACAGAGATCGTCAAAATGAATCACATTTATTTACTTGAACCGTTGAAACATATTATTAATTGCGCCTTCAGCACTGGAATTTTCCCAAAGAGTCTCAAGAGTGCTATAATTGTACCAATATTCAAACAAGGTGATAAAAACTTAACATGCAATTACAGACCTATTGCACTCCTGAGTTCAATAAGCAAATTGATAGAAAAATGTATTAAATATAAACTAATGCTATTTCTGGAAAAATATGCACTATTAGATAAAAATCAGTTTGGCTTTAGGGAGAATCTCAGTACTGAAAACGCTATGTGTAGAGTAACAGAAAAAATTCTACAGAATCTTGATCAGGGAGAGAAGGTTATTGGAATATTTCTGGACCTCACTAAAGCCTTTGACACTGTGGCACACCCAATACTCTTAGATAGGCTGAACAACATTGGCATTAGAGGTATTGCAAACGATTTGTTTAGATCCTATCTAAGTGGAAGAACACAATGTGTAAAGATATGCAATGTTTTAAGTAACCATCTAAAAGTAGGATTTGGTGTGCCACAGGGCACAGTACTGGGACCGCTCTTATTCAATATTTACGCAAATGGACTCCTATCACTGTTAGAGAAAGACTCTATCTTCTGCTTTGCCGATGATACAGCGGTCATAATAAGTGGTCCCACATGGAGAACTACCGTAGAAAGTGCGGAAAGAGCAATGGCAAAAGTTAAAAAGTGGCTAGATAGTAGTCTTCTCTCCTTAAATGTAAATAAAACAAAATGTATGACTTTCGCTCTCTCAAATAGATCCCTACCTACTAATATACAAAACATAAAACTACATGAATCCCATTGCACCCTAGAACAGCAATGTTCGTGCACACAAAAAATTAATAGAGAGACATGTGTTAAGTACTTGGGCATTCTTGTAGATGATCTTCTTACATGGAAAGAGCACATAAACTATGTCACAAAAAAAATAAGAAAACTCATTTATGAATTCTATGAACTGCGTAACTTCCTATCTTATAAAACCATGAAAACAATATATTTTTCACTTGTAGAGTCTATCATAAATTATGGCATTGTTGTGTGGGGAAATGCCTGTAGCATATATTTGTCAAAGCTTGAAGTATCCCAAAAATGGATAATAAAAATAATGCTCTTTAAAAAAAAGCGCTATCCATCTCAATTAGTATATGAAGAAAGTAGATTACTGACTCCAAACCAACTTTACCTTAAAGCAGTTGCAAGGTTTATGCTGAAAATGACGTACTATAGAAATGATATCAGCCATAACTTAAACACGCGGAATGCTGCTCAACAGAATGTTCTTTTGAGAAACCCAAAACATGTTGCTTGCCAAAAACATATATATTGTACTGGCCCCAAAGTTTACAATGCTCTACCTCAGCATCTCAGATCAATGCCTTACAACAAAATTGAAAAAGACATCACAAAATGGATTGTACAAAGTAACTTCTCCCTTGTGTACCTAGAATGAAAAGACAAAAAATACATAAAACGTTCACGTATATTGAATCAATCAAACCCCTTCCCTTTTTAAGCTAAATTACTTACTGTATAATATTCTGTGCCCATGTGAACATTGACATAGTTAGAACCTCACCGATAATTCCATAAAGAAGAGATGCGCACACACAGTATCTTTGTATACCATAGTGCGCCAAATTCAAGTACTAGTTTAGGTCGAATCGTCTAAATGGACAATCTTTCTGTTTTCTATAGACCTCTTAGAATAGACTTATTTTGTAACTGTATTACCACCTCTACTGTATATTACTACCTTACTATTACTGCTGAATAAAAAAAATAAAAATATTTATACCTCCTGCCGTTGAGTCGAGATCTGAGAGGAAATCTGATCTTACTGAGCAGAAATCTGTTTCGAGATCCCAGCCAACATCGCTGAAGCTGGTTCCTCGAAAGTGAACTTCTCTGGATCTCGACCTACGCTCACCACATGCTCTTTGAGACGATCCTGAAGTGTAGCCTTCATCCCTTTTGTGTCTGGATCTCTCTTCTCTAACTCGCGTTCCAAGTCGATCACTCTCGATCAACTCGTGTAGTTTCTTCATCGTTGCAGTCTGTTAACTTCTTCACACTGGAATATCCCACACCTGACACCAATTGTTACGCGAACACGACACTATTTATTTTCGAACTGACTCATTTCAACTGAAGGAACAATAATTTATATTGAACTTATTACTTCTATTTATGTAGGACGATTTATATCACGCGGTATATGACTGTCTCTCTGAAACTCGCTGCTTGACTGAATGACGGCAGTTGTCTGACCGTCTCTATATATAAGAGATCCCTTGGTAGACTTTGCTGCTCGAACGTTCTCGAATGATCTTCTGTACCCTCCTTTTTGTTCTAGAAGCTTCTTAGAACAATACCTCTCTCTCTAATTATTCCATCGATTGTTTCCAGAACATTCCAGGATCTTCTGCCACGTTATTTGTCACCGCGTTATATATTGAGTGTTCGGAAATAAGCTTGTACATATAATAATTTGCCCGTGGATCCATAGTATGACCTCAGATTTCTAAAATTATTATACAGGATGTGTTAATAATATTTTGGTCCTGATATTCGTCTCGTTCGGAAGGCTACTTGTTGGAGCCTTTGATTTCAATTCATGTACCAAATTTTAACCCAATCAGGTAATCCCTGTACGCTACGCAACGTTCCAAGAAATCCTAATGGAGTTAGTAATAAAAATTGAAACTGACATTGGGTGAACAAAAAATGATGTAGTTTTCAACAAGAAAAGTGCACAAAATGGGTTTCATAATATTTGGAGAAAAAATCATATGTTTCACATGGCAGTGAATGCAGATTGACTGCCTTGGCTAAATTCTCAGCCTCGCTACGCTCGGCTATGAACTATCAGCCGCGGCCATCAATCTACTACTTTTTTGCCTAGTAAAACGAATAACCATTCTCAAAGTGGCGTACTTGGTATTTCCTTGTTATTATTTCTTGTTATTCAGAAGATCCAGAAAAAATCTGCACTGAGGAACATTTCTATTAACCATAGTCAGAAATCGAATTACCCCAGCAAAAAACTGTAATAGCATAAAGGACAAGCGAGTTATCACCTGTGATTATACAGTCGACTTTGCTGATTATAACCCACCTGCGATTATTAGATATAGAACCTTGCTGTCACTAGCCAGTGCATTTGTATGATGATATTAGACGATGTTTCTGTAGTAGGTATCTGACTTTGCTACTGCTAGTGAGTGCATCTAATGATAACTTTGCTACTCTTGATGGGTGATCATATAGATAGTTGCATGACCTTCTCACTGTATAGTTATCCAGTTATTTTCGATGATTGTTGTCATCAAGAAAGGTGGAATTTTGACTGATATCCATTTTCACTTCCTATAATTTCCACCCTGATGTTTGGTATGAATAGTATTTTATTGATTCTCAAAGAAAATTTTGGACCAATGATCTTTGAAATTCAATAGATCAATTGATGCATGCACCCTCAGGAAAAACCAATCGATGAATGGATGAAAGAATAATTTTTCTGAAACCTTCTGAAACCATTGTATTTCGAAAACTAGGCAAGTTATTACAAAATGTTACCAGTAAAATCATACGAATAATTTCATCACCTGGACATTTTTGCTCACAATAAGTTTTTAGACCAGATTCTATAGAGAAGCTCTGAAACATATTTGACCATTTTAATGTTTCATGATACCAAAGAGAGGAAAATTTTATTGAATGTAAAATATTTGAATTTCAGACGAAATACCTCGAAAAAACTCACCTTCATCATTCCATCAATCCTGGTTTAATAACTGAAGCACTCAGATCTACGAAATCACTGAAAGGGACACAGAAGTTTTCTCTATTTGTTTGAAAATGTTCCCATTTTATATTTGGATTTAGATTCAGATTTTGAATAATGAATTGAATTCAAGAGAAGAAGTATTCGTAACTGTCGTGTCGTCGAGATTGTCGTCCTGTACATGATGGGTTTGCATCAAGAGCCCAACTGTGGATGATTGATCAAGCAAAATGTCTGACAAATGTTTACATAGAGGGTGACAAATCAGCGAAATATCGAATAACGATGAGTAGGAGTTCAGCTAGACAATTATAAAAAAAAATCATGCTGTCTCAGAGTGGCTTCCTGATAGCTACAGCAGTATACCTTTCTGTGGCAGGAAATTCACTTTTAGCCAAAGTCGTTATTGCTATCGTAGGATTCGAAGATGCTGCTTCTATTCGAAAATGTATAACGGTAATATGATCTGTTGTAATGGTAGCGAGAAATATCTATGCAAAAACTCTAATAGCACAATTCTCCTCAGTGTGATATCATGGAAATATTCGTAAGACTGTATCACATCGATGTGCTGAATATATTATGTACTTATTTCAAGAACAACTAGAAAGAGCGGGAAAAATGAATTGAGAAAACTATTTTTTTTTGAGCGCGCATACCATTTTACCGATGATTTATCATTATGTTGTTAAGTATTCAGCTCCATTTCGAGGTATTTTGATTGAACTCGTGATTCAACATCCAATTTCTATACAGAAATATCATTAAAGTCAATGTTGGTGAGTTATTGATAGATTCGCTTGTTTGACATAATAACTGTTCAATGATTTCAGGAACTTTCGAGGACTCATTTTATTCTTCAATATCTATTCATAGTTTGCGGAAAGTAGGCTTGGCAAGAAATTTCAAAATTCCGACAGTTCATTATCAGCAGTGTGATATCATTGGTAACATTAGGGTTATGTTGTTAAGGCATAATTATGAACACTTCGAAATGTAACAACCCAATATACAAAAACCAACAATTATCTCAACGTCACCAATAATATCACACTACACTGAGGAAAATTTCTATTAACCATAGTCAGAAATCGAATTACCCCAGCAAGAAACTCTAATGGCATAGGGGACAAGCGAGTTGTCACCTGTGATTATAAAGTCGACTTTGCTGATTATAACCCACCTGCGATTATTAGATATAGAACCTTGCTGTCACTAGCGAGTGCATCTGTATGATGCTATTAGACGATGTTTCTGTAGTAGGTATCTGACTTTGCTACCGCTAGTGAGTGCATCTAATAATGAGAGTAGGGCAATGTTATAATCGTAGGTAGGGAACTTTGCTACTCTTGATGGGTGATCATATAGATAGTTGCATGACCTTCTTACTGTATAGTTATTCAGTTATTTTCCAGGATTATTGTCATCAAGAAAGGTGAAATTTTGACTGATATCCACTTTCACTTCCCATAATTTCCACCCTGATGTTTGGTATGTATAGCAATTTATTGATTCCTAAAGAAAATTTCGGACCAATGATCTTTGAAATTCAATAGATCAATTGATTCATGCACCCCCAGGAAAAACCAAATGGTTTTTTGAGTAATTGATGAACAAATACTTTTTCTGAAACCATTGTATTTCGGAAACTAGGCAAGTTATTACAGATGCGTACAGGAAAACAAAATGTTACCAGTAAAATCATTCAAATAATTTCATCACCTGGACATTTTTGCTCACAATAAGTTTTTAGACCAGATTCTTAGATTCTTTAGAAAAGCTCTGAAACATATTTGACCATTTTAAAGTTTCATGATACCAAAGAGAGGCAAATTTTATTGAATGTAGAATATTTGAATTTCATACGAAATACCTCGAAAAAACTCACCTTCATCATTCCATCAATCCTGGTATAATAACTGAAGCACTCTACGAAAGCAATGAAAGGGACACAGAAGATTTTTTCATTTGTTTGGAAATGTTTCCATTTTATATTTGAATTCAGATTCAGATTTTGAATAATGAATTGAATTCAAGAGGGGAAGTATTCGTAACTGTCGTGTCGTCGAGATTGTCGTCCTGTACATGGGTTTGCATCAAGAGCCCAACTGTGAATGATTGATCAAGCAAGATGTCTGACAAATGTTCACATAGTGGGGGACAAATCAGCGAAATATCGAATAACGATGAGTAGGCGCTAAATTACCCCAAGTTGGTTCGTCAAATATTATTTTGTGAGTGCAGTTCTATGCGATGAACCTCGCAGCCACAAGCATATAACTCACTAGTAGTAGTTCAGCTAGACAATTATAAAAAAAATCATGCTGTCCCAGAGTGGCTGCATGATAGCTACAGCAGTATACCTTCCTGTGGCAGGAAATTCACTTTCAGCAAAGTCGTTATTGCTATCATAGGATTTGAAGGTGCTGCTTTTATTCGAAAATGTATAACGGTAATGAGATTTCTGGTAATGGTAGAGTATCAGATTTTTTTGCACAGCTCACTCTACCGCAGCTCATGAATTAATGGTGAATAATGAAATGAGCCATCGAAAAATTCTGAAACCACAGACAAGTGAATTTGTCAAACGAAAAAATATATCGATAGTTAATTCGACTCTAATGATGTTGATATATAAATCTTTCTGTGAAATAATTGGATTTTTAATTACGAGTTCAATGAAAAAGCCTCAAGTATTTCAGAAATAAAAATAAAACATCTGTCAAATCGAATCGACTTCATTCGTTTTTCCCTGCTCTTTTCAAATATCAGATCAGATCAACAAAATTTTGCCATACAGAGTGTTGTTTTTTGAACAATAGATTTTTTCTGTTATTCCTCTAGACGAACTTGGATTCTGGTTCCAATTGTTATTTAGTTTTGATGGACGATATAAGTGAAACCATTCTACCCAGTATAAAAAGATTATACGAAGTGATTCAAAAGTTATGACCAGCTGATGATTTTCATAAAATCAAGATAACGTCCTGTATCTCAATAATAAAATAGGGTAAACACATCCATGGAGGTTGATTTGGAACCATCAAAGTGTCCCCTATCTACAGGTATCGTATGAACATATGAATCTGGAACGTCCTGTATAATATGTCGAATTATACTCGTTCCAACAGTTCGAAAAAAGAAGGAGAAAACGTGCCATACAGGGTTGTTGTTGTTAACGTTTTTTTTTCAATGGAGTACCTTTGAATCAATGCAAATATTTTTTCACGGATTTGTTTGAAATTCGGCAGCGTTGTTTCTAGTGATAAGAAGATGATTTGCCCCTAACAAGATAACAAATTATATAAACAGTGGCATTGTGTGGCAGGCAATTTTATAATTCAATGATAAAAATGTACGCCACTGAATTCCATCCAATTTCGATAATTCCCTGAGATTGAAAGACTGAAACTACAACTTCCTCGTGTCTTGGATTCTTATCAATAAATTTGAAAAAATTGCTTTTACCACAACGCCTCTGTTTACATTGATTCTCATCTAGCTATGGCCAAATTAGCCTTTCATCACTAAAAACATCGCTGCAAAATCTCAAAAATCCGTGAGAATATTTTTGAAATAGTTGGAGAAAACATCATTCGGAAAAGAATTCAACATTCTGTATCTTGGAAAAAATGCACTTCCTGGCCCATAATTATGAGATCTTTTTTTCGTAAAATGATCTGAGGAATCACCCCCTTGAATTTTGACGCGTCTTTTCTGATCACCCTGTATATGTCCATTGCGAGCATAGCTCTAGTCTTCTTTTGGTATAATGTAAACTCACCTCCAGACAGTGACAACGATGACATGATGTAGTTGTTGTTTAATACCAAACACGACAGACATAAGAAAACACTTTTATCGTTTTGCATGGTTCTATTTCAATTATTATAATATAAATTAATGAGTATAATCAGAATGCAACATCAATGTATTCATTTCAGAATCTATTTGATTTGAATCAACTTCATTAAGTTAAGAAAATATTATTTGGGCATCAGATTAGGTTAATTCAATTAATTCAGGCATTACTCAGAATGGTTTCGCTATATCAAATCAATTCATCAGCACTCCGAGGTTTTCGGCAGAAGAGTGAATCTGCCGGAGCACCATCAAAGATTCGAAAGAAGTATTGAAATACGTTTGTGAAATTGAGAATCAGTTGTGAACTGATATTATTGATAATCTCTTGCCTTCTATCATTGATTATCCGTAATATGTCGGCTCTTCTATTATTCATGTCACCAGAGTCAGCAACAGAATCCACATTGATAGATGAGTAATTTCCTTGCATAATGACAGACAGTACCGTCAAGAAAGCTGTTCCGTTTCTCTCTTCAGTACCCAACGTGATTTCGTGTGTGAAAACAAGATCACCTGAAAGAAAATAATCATTCAAGGAAAGTTTCGCCCAAAATGTTGGAATCGGCATTGAAAAACATTGAATAATGACAATGTTCAATCATTTTGTATTTTGCAAGCAAGCAGTGACCCAGCGAGCACAATCATCCCTGGGATGTTTTGGGATGTTTTGAAAATGTTGGCATGAAAATGTTATTTTGAGACGTTATATGCACTGACCAAAGAGGTCTTTGAAAGATATTGAAGTATTGTTTTTGTTCTTCTGTGGCATTTCTTTGTTTGCCTACTGAGAGGTATTCTGGGATGTTTTGGGATGTTTTAGAAATGTAGGCATGAGGATGGTTTTTTGAGGCGTAATATGCACTTCCCAATGAGGTCTCAAGAGGATATTGAAAGTATTGTTTTTGTTCTTTTGTGCCCTTTCTTTGTTTGCCCCACTACAACGTCACAATACAATGAATTCTGATTTGTTTTCGATTTTGATCTTCTTGTTCGCAATTGGCATTCGCGTTTGCAGCGTGTCACGCTTACATCACGCTGCTAACGAACAGAAAGGAATTTGGTGATGTTTATTATATTAGAAGACTTATTTAGTTTGTAATAATGACCATCAAATGCAAGATGTGTTGTTTGGTGCCTCAGTGTAATCAATATATAAAAGTACGAATTTATCAATACATAGTTTCTCCGCAGTTGCAAAATTATGCATTGTGGAGAACATTTCAAAAATTGGGAAACCTATTTCCAATTATATGTCTGTGTGTAGTAAATACTACTCAGAAACCGATTAGGAAGGTAATTTCATGTCAAGAAAATATTTTTATGTTCAATCTATTTTAAATGCATTTTTTTCATTCAAGGGAAATGGAATCCTAATGCAAAAGTTCATTTTGACAAAAGGCTTCAGAAAAGTACCTCGGAAATTGTTTTTTTTTAGCGATTTAATGTGCGCAAGACGCGTTGAAAATGTTTTGTTGTGTCCATGAAAAGGCTTTAAAAAGAACTAGGGAGAATGTAGTTTTGTGACATATCAAGGACATCTCGATAATTGCCGCCTGCGGCGGACATTGGCTGTTCTATAATAGTTCTATTCATGTGTGAACAGAACATCGCAGTGGAGGTTCGATGTCTCGAACTCTCGTACTTTTAACATCTCTGAGATGTTTTGGTGCTCGCTGGGGAAGTACACTTCATAGCCCGGTTGAGCAGGCGTCAAATGGCACAAGTTTGATCCAATTGGCCCATGCACATATCACTTCATAAAAACCTTATGATGAAAATGAGAAATCTCAAGAATAAATGTGATAGTGTTTACCATTGAATCAATTGATGTAAATAAAAACAACAGCCTGCTTGTTTGACATTGTCTAAATTAGGTTGATTGTTTTCGTGAATGAAAACAAGCATAATGAAGGGGAATGAATGTAGCCTGCTACCTATTCTGGAAGTAACAAAATGGTTTCCTCTGGTAATGCATCTCTTAACTCGCTCGAAAAACGCCTTGTGAATCTGAAATGGATATTTATATCAATATGCGGTTGAGTTGACTTGACCTGAGTTTGTATGATGATTGACTTTCTGGAACATAAAACAGTTTCTCCATTTAGTTTCAGAATAAGACTTTCCCTTTGAAAGTCCTCAATTTGCCCCACCCTGCGCATATCAAAATCAGACATTTATAACATCCAATTTTAGTAGATTCAACTTTTTCTACGAAATATTGATAATACCAAGTATTCAACTGATATTTTCGAAGTATTTGATTAGCCTTTGGTTTTCACTGAAATTATTTTGAGTATATTCATTTCATTTTGTAGGATATTTAGAACTTCTCTATTACAGATTTCATGGAGCTGCGAGTTACTGGCATTCGTCGGAGATCATCCTGTATATTCATTACATAATTTGGATTCAATTGCATTTTTTTGTGTCGACTTGATTGAAGTTTATTATTTCAGTTTATTTCGAAAATATTCTTCTTTTTCTTGTTCCATTGTCTCACGTAGCATTAACCAGTAGTTCAGCGTTCAGCCTTCAACGAGCAGGATCGCGACAGAGATGTATAGAAATTTAACTGGTGGGCTCACTCTTCAATTGTTTCGTCAGACTAACTCCCGATATTGAACAATTGCAAGCGAGTTTTGAATGTGGGGTTCAGGTATTTGCGATAGAGGCGCCATAATCGGAAAATCGTTCAAAACCCTGGTTCTGTGAGGGATGAATCTATTTCCATCATTGTTCTGTGGTCGAATAAATACTGTGCTCAACATTTCCATTCAAATTTCAATTTGAAATAAAAGCAAGAAATCTTTTTTGTAGCCGATTTCAATAAGCTTCACTTCTTTCATGACATGAACCTATTTAAAGCATGGAATCTGATGAATTTCTTCTTTAAATAACCAGAAAAAAAAATATATCAACTATTGAAATAGACCAATATCAAAAATCATAATAGGCAGATATGGTAACTGGTACTCACCTTAGAATTTATTCACACCAGTTCACGCTAATATTTCAAATCACTGAAATAATACTGTTTCTTACGAACACTTGACCCCAATCTCAGAAATAACCATATTTTCAGCTCAAGAATATTTTTGACACAATGACGTTTCGACCTTTTGATCAGGAATCAGTTCACTGCTCTGATCCAAATCATATTCGTATCCAAATATTTATCGGTCGGTTATATGTTTCCTGTGAATATGGATTGTAACCAGGATGACCTTAGCGAGATTTACCCACGTCAAGTATGTTTATCAAAGGTTTATCAGAGTAGGCGCCATCGAGAAACTTGCAAACGACCTTCAATAGGGAGCAAGGGCACAAGTTACATTTCTATACATCTCTATCGCGATAGTAAAATATCAAGGATGGACTTCTCTCCATCATTCACATAATATCGGAGCAGTATGCCGTCAGCGTTATCTTATTGATCTATATTGATAATTTATTTGAACCGGGTTTCGGTTATTGGCTATTTGAATATTACGATTTTCTGACCTTTATGACATATAGACATTTGAATTTTTGATTGTCAACTAGAAAAGATAATGAAGAATTGAAAATCGTTCCTTTCTGCATCAGGCCATCATGAAATTAGGTGAATATTCAATTATTGAGAACATTTTTGGTTTATTGGAATCATTACATCATACTTTCATCATCTCAAGGTTATGTTATTACAACATGTTCTCTATTTTTCCTATGTTATAGTTTTGCCAGACCATAACTCTCACTTGTACTTTTGCTTTTACTTTCATCTCCACTTTCATCTCTACTTTTACTTTATATGCTTGTCATAAAAGTCTTATCACTTGAAGATTTGGAAGGTTATGTAACTATTTTGCTGAGTGCTTTTCATGGACTCGAAAGAGTAAGCATTTCTGATGATTCTATGAAACAGCAAGAGCTGCGCTAATAAGAACTTGATAATAATCATAGTTCATCACAAAACGAAAAATATACATACATATAATATAGTCACCAATATTTGTGATCGCTCATTGTTTCAACTAATTTGTGAACAAGGCATTTTCAGCTTGTCTTGGTGAATTTTGAGTAGAGTAATTCGACATCTAGTTACGCTACTGATCAATTCTATCAGACATTGTCGAAATTTCTGAAAGACGCATATCTGTCAATTGAAGTACATCACAAATATTCAAACGAAAATAGGAGCATATTCAGAAATAAGAGCATCGCTTATCTTGGAATAAGTATTCAGTTCTCACCAAATAAGCGATACACTGAATGAAGATTCATTTAATTATTTTCCAGAGTAAACTTGTTTTTTCTCTCAAGACATGTGGAAATATTTTCGCGTGGTTATGAAATTCCTCAAGATATCGAAACCGTTTAAACCATTTCAAATCATCATGTCTGGTTTCTCCACTGAATATCTTGAAGCATTCCTCTTTGATACGTTCTTGCATTTCCCTGGGAGAATCCAGAAAAGGATCGGATGAAGATCAAGAACTGAATTTAGTTTCGAATTGAGATTGATTATCTCCTGATATTTCCTCATGGATTGAGGAGTGTGTGTATTTTTTATTCGAAGAAATTCTTCTTCATTTCGAGATTTTAATTTTTACTGTTTACTCACGTATTGTAATCGTTGATTGGCCTGTTTCATCGATCACTATTAATTCATCATGATTGGATCCATTTCCTTGGAGGAGTCCTCTAGCTATGTAATGACCATTGATACTCAGTTGCTCATTGTGAAGCCCGTAGTTGATCACAGTATTGTTTCCAGAATATCTCCAACTGAAATATCATATGATATGGTTAAAAATGATGTAAAGTTTGGAGCCCGACGCGTAGCGGAGTGCATCAAACACACATAGGAGGTAATGAACCTTTGCTCTTAAGATATACAGCGTGTCTCACTGCAATTCCCCCCCCCCCCTCTATAGCTCAGTTATTAGTTATACGATTCCAACCAAATTTGGTGTGGTGTGAATGATCATCAAAATGCCCAGGTCCACAGAGATGCTCATTATTTTGGACAGTGCCGTGCGTTTTTATTGAATTAAAAAGGGGTTGATTCTTCATGAAATCATATAAGGCATTTTTTCACAAAAAATCTAACCTCATATCATTGTTCCTCATGCTTTTGAACCTGCATTTGCAAAAAATCACCTGATTCCAAATTAACAGGATCGACTTCATTTTTTTTCATTTTCAGTCTCAAATATAAATAGTGACCTCAAATCAACACACAATTTTGGAACTTTCGATTGCTCTGGTAGGTGGAGACTCATGATTTGAAAGGAAAAACTAGTTATTCTTTTTTTATGTTGAACCCTCTGTTTTCGAGTAAATAATTATAACGTTCGCAAAGATGCTGTTTTGATGTACCTGTTTTTCTGAAATCCTTCATGATCATCTTATAAAAATCCACATATGTGGGTTTGACACAATGAAGGACAATATGATGAGGTCAGTTTTTCTGTGAAAAAAATGCCTAATATGATTGAAAAATGAAAAACTGACCCATCTTCTTTTCAATAAAAATGCACGGCACTGTCTGAAATGATGTTTGTTCATGAAGAACTGGTCATATTGATGATTATCCATACCGATACAAATTTGGTGAAGGTCGCACGACTGATAGCTGAGATATTGAGGGGACGGGGGGACGTTCGAAATGAGATGAGCTGTATATGTGATTTTTTTCACGAACGCATATTTGATCTCGATTGCACACAACGTCCCAGGGACGTCTCTATTTGGTACAATACTAGTCTGAATGTCCCGGACCAAAAATAAGTGTCATTGGGACATCCCATCCCGTACAACTCATGAAATGTCCGAGCAAGGACGTCCACGGAATGTTCCAGCTGTAACATTATTCCAAATGTCCTAGAATCTAGGACCTAGATGATTCAAAATGTTCCTTCAAGGACATTCATCGGATGTACCGAGTAGTACATATTCTGACATGACTTCAGATCTTTGTTCCATCCAGACAACAATAAAATGTCCTTGATTGTAAATTCCCTCAAATATCTCTGTACAGACGCCCTTAATATTTCCAGGATCGTATAACAATCGAAATGTCCCTTAGGGATATCCGTCTCATGTCCAAATTAGTACATGAACTGTATTCTTCCAATGTCCTAAAAATAACGTCCTACGGACGTCCCAGTCAGTACTTTCAATATGTTGTCCCTGCGAGGACGTTGGCTGTAAATATTCTCCGTCAACGTCCATCACGTAAGTCCATAGGACATCCTTGAGAAAATTTTTCAGTATTTATCAGGAACCTTCTACGTACCATCTACTCAACTGAATGTCCTCATCAGTTATGCAAAATCTGGTCCTAGAGGGACCCAGAAAAATTCAAATTCAAGAATAACTCGTAATTCCCTGGGACATTCTATGGACATCCAATTGATATCCCTCAGCGTTGCTGATAGGTTGTCCTACGGATGTCCTCAGGATGTCTTTCGTAGTGCTTGATAAGGAATACTGTAGGATTCAAGTACTTGATAGTTGTCCTAGGGAGATCCCTCAAGGACGTCCCTAGTTGCTCCTCAAGTGGAACATTTTTGTGCGTCCCACAGACGTCTAATGGACGTCCACGATGCCAAATTCGAACGTCCCGACAGGATGTCCCAAGGATATCCATGGGACATGATTGTGTTATTAGGGGATAGCGTCGTTCTTCGAATTGTGTTCCAAGTGGACTATCTCTCGAGTATCGATCCAAATCAATGTGTTGAATGTTCGAAGGTTAGTAGGATGTCCATGAGATTCAATTTGACACTTCTGTCACATTGAATTCGTTGATTGTGTAATTACATTTGAAGTTTGGATTGAGTGAGTTTGGAATATGGGAAAGTGTGAGAGATCATTGGAGTTTGGAGAAGAAATTGTTATTTGTTTCATAGTGGTGATGAAGCCACCGATTAGTGAGAATCAGCGATCTTATAATACGTATACCTCTACTCACCAAGCCAGCAAGCTGAAGCCAATTTATTTTTACCACTCACTGTATCGTAAAAGCGCTTGCTTCCTAATTTGAGGACACAAACTTGTCAATTCACTTCCATGAGAAATAAAAACACTTCTCGTAGGAGGTTATAGTAGATTATTTTGTTCGACAAGCACATTTTGCATTTGCGAGGCGGAGCGTCTAGCTCTTATAACAAATACCGCGCCAGTATCAGGTATATGAAGAAGACGTGGAAAATGTTAGGTAAGTGAGCATATCAACAATAATGATAGGGACATTTATTCCTCTCCATAGTCCACTGTGTTTGGCTTGGTAATCAGATGGAGCTGAACAATATCGTTGTTTGAGACAAAAATTTGTTGCTGGCCGTGATTGTTCAAAAACAAGATATTTATCCCAAGAATAACGGATGAAATGAAGATCAGGCAAGTTTGTGAATCTTCAAGGCTTTCCTGATCAGAACAAAAATACTCAACTATAATAAGGTGTATTTATATCTTCAGCATGGGTATGAAATGCCAAATCTGCCGAAAGGGGAAGCAAATTAGGTCCTTACCCAAATAACCAACAGTAACAATGTTGTTTATTTTTGATGACCTTTAGTACATCCTCTTTAGTTCCTAGGAGCTAAAGTTCAACTTCAGCTCCTAGGAGCTGAATGTGTTGCCTAGCAACATTCCTATTCGATCTTGTGTCAGTAAAAGAAACGTCAATTCAAGAGCCAATTTTGGTAATAAAATGGACGACTTTTGTGTCGGTTGCAGACAACATAAATTGGCTTCAGATTGCTTTCTTGGTTGTAGAGATATACGTATTAGATCTATGCTATGAAAGAACCTAATCAATGTCTCCATCACCATTATAAAACAAATAACAATTTCAATTTTGATCTCCATAGATCTCAGGTTCTGAATTTATCAATCGAAATTTCGAATGAAATACAAATTCTCACATTGAATTGACAGGAAAGTCAAATCAATTTTCGTTCCGGTTCGAATAATGTCTGTCATCTCACATTATGTAACACGTTGATTCGGATCTGGACTCGAGAGAAAGATTGCTTGAAGCACATTGTTAAGAACGACGCTCTTGAATATAATTATGCTCTCGTGAATAAAATTATATCTTGGGAGCAAAGGCGCATTTCCTCCCATGTGTGATCCATGCTCTCCTCTACGCGTCAAGCATCAAACTTCACACGCGGGAGAAAATGGATACCTTTGCTCCCACGATATATGAATTGCTATTTCACGAGATCCCACCTCCAACGGGAAATACCATTTTCATTTCAGGTCGGTATATTGACAGGTTTGTGTCGTCAAATGGAGAAGCAAACGCTTACTCTCGAATCAATGAGTAGATAAACAGTATTATGTTGGAAGTGGAGCATAATATTCTTTTCAGTTATGAAATTCGCTTGGATTAACTATAGTCATTGATGAAATGAACCTCTGGTTGACGCACTCCAATCATTTCCTGTTTTACAATTCCTTGAGTTTCGCCTACTTCGATGAACATAACAGCGCGTTAGTGAATCTTGCTAAGTTTTGTCTGGTGCCGTACCAAAGTTACATGCATAAATGTGACTATTGTGACCGAATTGTGACCAATGAAGATGAAGACTGATGTTCATCATAAGTGCTAGGAACACGCCATCTAATATTCAATGTGTGAACCCCACGTCATCGTCTGAAATTCAATTGTTAATATCAAGAACCAGTCTGACGAAACACATGGAGAGTGAGTGCACCAGAGATTCATTTCATCAATTTGTAGTCTGTCAGATCAGACAGACCTGTTATGATTCGCGAAAATCGAGAAGTGTGCGGCCTCTGGTGGCTACCTTTGCAAGTCTAGCGAGTATGAACAACAATGACAACAAATATGGCAACCATTCTTTTGAGTTTCATAATTATGTGTTTTATTTGATAATTTATTTTTTGAAGTGCATATTCCAGAACCTCATATTTTCCTGATGAAAAAACTCGAATTATTGCATGAACTTTCATTGTTTATGATGAAGAAACCAGTACCTACCTTATAGTAATATAATAAACATTTTCTGAAGCACAATTATAATCATTGTATAAATGTTGCAGTGATTCGATCTTGAGAATAATTTCAAGTCCTCAATTGCTGGAGACCCTCGTTTATGTAAATGATGATTCTGAGCAGCCTCTCCAACCATATCTTCTTTCCCAATCCCTTCACTGGAATCTCATCTCTTTCATAAAAGGCAGAGATATTTCTTGATGAATTCAATTATTTCTTCATACCTATGCCATACTGTTGTAATAGCTAAAGTATCTAATCCAACTGTAATATCTGATCCGAGACCTGTGAGTATATTATGTACTCTCTCAAAAATTATGGAAAAAATAATGCATAAACAAATGACACAATTTTCAAAATTGAATAACATTCTTCCGAGTAATCAGTCTGGTTTTCGTTCAGCTCATAGTACCACGTCAGCATTAGTAGATGTAACCAGTCATATAACTAAGGCCCTTGATGATGGAGAAGTTGCGATGCTTTTGCTCTTAGATTATTCAAAAGCTTTTGATACAATCAACCACAAAGTTTTATTGGCTAAATTGAGATATTACGGTTTTGGTAACTCTGCGCTAGATCTAATTAACCATTATTCAACAGACCGTACTCAGATGATGAGTTGTAATAACTCACTGTCTAATTTGTGCAGGAGTGCCGCAAGGTTCGTTGATTGGTCCCTTACTATTCCTAATATACACTACCGACATAATACAATCAATTACTCGTGGATTTACTCATGCATTTGCAGATGACACTCAACTGGTATATAGATTCCAATCAAGTGACTATGCTAGAGTAGAGGTTGAAATCAACTCTGAACTCGAACACCTTTATCAAATATCAAAAAACAATAATCTGAAAATGAATCCAGAGAAGTCTGAAGTGATGATATTCGGAAATAGAAACTCACGAGTGATAGTAGATAAAAATATTGACATAAATATTAATAATGAAAAAGTTGAAATTGTTACGGAAGCACGAAATCATGGTGTTACATTCGATAATAAGTTGAAATTTACGAAACACACAAACAAATTGATCCAGAAATCGTACTTCGCTCTCAAAATTCTCTATAGTAGTAGGCACTTGTTGAATACTACCATAAAAAAAACTTAAGCGACATCTTGGTGCTATCGACTTTCAACTATGAAGATTTCGTATATGGTCCTTTCCCAGACATAAATGATAAAACACGTATTCAACGAACGCAGAATTCTTGTTGTAGGTTCATATACAATTTGAAGAAATACGATCACATAAGTGTAAGATTCAAAGAACTCAGCTGGCTCAACATGAATAATAGGAGGTCATTACATCTGTTACAATTTATTAACAAAATTTCAGTAACATCTGAGCCCAGTTATGTAAGATAACAACTTAGTTATAGACGAAACTTTCATTACATCATCATTCGTTCTCGTCATACCTTAGACATTCCTAAACATCGTTCTACAATCTCTCAAAAAAGTTTCAGCTACCGTGCACCGAAACAATACAATGAACTCCCGGATTATCTGAAAATATTGAATATAAATCAATTCAAGCATAAAGTTAAAAAATATTTATTGAATATGCAGAATCATACTAATTGATTGAGTGTCGAGTTTCATGCTGGTTGGAAAATCTGATTGATACATGTATTAGTTAGGCATCGATGAAGCATTAGAAAATCAGAATTTTGTTTTGTAGGTATATAGCAAAATTATTGCATATTATACTATATCCTAATAATGGGAAATTGTAATTTTTAGTGTATCAGTATTTAGTTTATTTTTGTTTGAGGTGAAGTGGTAGAATAGCTTTAGCTAAACTTCACCTCATTTGTTCACTGTTTGGCATATACTTATATTCACATATTTATATATTATATATGTTTGTATTCTTGATGTTAATTCTTGGTGAACAAATAAAGACGATTATTTTTATCATTATATGGTTCCATTCCAGTCCATGCAAGTGTTGAGTGGACCATTCAGACCATTCCATATGTTTGAAAACTGTGGAATTGTAGTGTGATATCAATTATGAATACCACCATTGTCCTCATCAAAATGGCAATTTCTCTGCACAAAGAGTAATTTTTTCCATACTAAAAACCTTGTACGTATTTCACGAAGTCAACTTATTATTCACTATTTTGCAAAATGATTTCGAAGAAACCAATTTGCATTGAGTGCATACGGCAATGTTTTCGTTGTTCATACTCAGTTTGAAAGGACCCCGCACATTTAGTACGTAAAATGGCTTTCGGCTAAATTTTCTGAAAATTTGATATGTTTAAGACATTATCGTCCTTATCACACAGTCCAATTTACAGATCGATCCTATGACCAGTTTTCGAGCTACAGGGTGTCAAACATTAGATTTTGGCTGTTTAGAATATTTTGCATCAATTTGAATTATGTGCTCTAAGTCGTGATTATTCTTCAATAGGAATGAACTCTTCACGTCTAATATCTACCTCATGAATCCCTCTATTCGGTTAGAGGATAATATCACATACAGAGTATTGCATTCCATCATGACAAGGTAATATTCTTGGGAAAAGACAAATATTGAAAACATCAGAATTTTGATTTTTACTCAATCACTGAAAACTTGAAAACAAACGGCTAGAATCGGCCAATTATGTGACACAGTATGGGTCTTGATCATAAACATGAGGATTCATATGATTACCTATGATACCATGTCCGGTTGGCCATATATAGGGTGATGACAATTTGAAAGCTTATAGAATTGATGTAACTACAAAATGAGATACATTTCTATAATATATGAAGTGGAAAATGAAATGTCTCATCAAATAACCCACCCCCACCAAGACCCTGATGAGTCACAACCACCCCAACGCATATCATCTCAATAGTAGCCCCTACTTATTGTGATACCTCATTGAATAGCTTGGTGAAAATACATTTCAGTGGTATTATTCATATCCCGAACTGGGTGAACTAATAAAAAATATTCATCACCTATATCATTCTGCTGGGGTGACGTATTAATTCCGTGAATTTTTATAGTATGGGAAAAAATCGTTATTATCGAGCATTATATAAATAACCATGAAAGTGGAATTGCTTATGTGAACAGTTGGCTAGTGAAGCGAGAGAAAACTAAAATCTACAGAATGTTCTAGTAACCTAACCTAACCTAACCTAACCTAACCTGAGCTGGTCAGACGGTAAGGACACAGCCACATTCAATCCAGCAGAACATCTTCAAGATAGAAGTTGTAAAACTGTGACATGTCCGCTATGTTTGAATTCTCAAGAGAATTTGTATTTTGATGATTGTCAAAAGCTGCTGATAGATATTTTTCACATTGTGGCTCACATTCTGGCGAGATGGTCGTATTGAGACAAGTTGTCAGATACCATAATATGACATCAAGCATTGCTATAGATGAACTGATAGGCAAAAGCCATGAATGATAGTGCATAATGGGTCGCACTGTTGATGGCGATTTCCGAAAATATTGTTGCTTGGGTCTTCGCTGGAATTCAGCAGAGATCGTTCACTATCTATATCTGCTTGAAGACTATATATATTTCATCCATGCGGTTATTTTTGCATATTGTTATGTGCATTACAAACTGTTTTGAAGTCTGAATGGAGCTGAGTAATATTTCTGCATTGGTAATCAGTATTCCTATTGTTTTGGAAAAAACTATTGAGATGATATGCGTTGGGGTGGTTGTGACTCATCAGGGGCTTGGTGGGGGTGGGTTATTTCATGAGACATTTCATTTTCCACTTCATATATAATAGAAATGTATCTCATTTTGTACCTGAGTTACATCAATTCTATAAGCTTTCAAATTGTCATCACCCTATATATGGCCAACCGGACATGGTATCAGAGGTAATCATATGAATCCTCATGTTTATGATCAAGACCCATACTGTGTCACATAATTGGCCGATTCTAGCCGTTTGTTTTCAAGTTTTCAGTGATTGAGTAAAAATCAAAATTCTGATGTTTTCAATATTTGTCTTTTCCCAAGAATATTACCTTGTCATGATGGAATGCAATACTCTGTATGTGATATTATCCTCTAACCGAATAGAGGGATTCATGAGGTAGATATTAGACGTGAAGAGTTCATTCCTACTGAAGAATAATCACGACTTAGAGCACATAATTCGAATTGATGCAAAATATTCTAAACAGCCAAAATCTAATGTTTGACACCCTGTAGCTTGAAAACTGGTCATAGGATCGATCTGTAAATTGGACTGTGTGATAAGGACGATAATGTCTTAAACATATCAAATTTTCAGAAAATTTAGCCGAAAGCCATTTTACGTACTAAATGTGCGGGGTCCTTTGACGTTGATTTGACGTTTAATAGAGCCATCTATTAGTTCGTGATTTTCGCGAATACCATAGTCCATATTGCAAGTGGAAGATGCGTAAACTACCTGCGCTATTGCAAAGATCTCAGAAAGACATACAGGGTTTATCTTCATGACTCATCGCGGTCTATACAACATGAGTCAAAAATGTGTGTCAAGATTCCTAGAGGTGATAGAACAGTGAAAAATAAGTATAAATTGATGAATGAATTAATCGCTCGAAATGTGTATTCAGGGAGATTTATCTCTCAGGAGTTTATTAATTTAAGATGATTTTTCTGCATAACCTCTAAACGGTAGAAGCCTTCAAATTGAAATTCTCTGCATGAATGTATGTTGATCGATATACATATTTCTGATACACTTCTACATTTCTGTTATAATTATCATGAGAGTTTTTTTGAATACACTTCTTTTTCTGTATCATTTTTGATGAATAAATCAGAGCTTTAGATGAAGCGAATAAGAAAATTACATACAGAATGTACCTATCAGAATACGAAAAATTCGAACGTTTTAAAGATATTTTCAGTTTTTGTTGAGTTGCTTTGATATATATTCAAACAAGATGCGCATTCGGAGGGTCATCAACAGCCAACCGAAATATTCAAAGTTGTTTATAGTTCTCCAGTTACATCAGGAAAAAAGGATTTTTGAATAATCTTTTTTTATACGTTATCATCATACAGAGATACTAGGGATACTTTTCCGCAGCAGTTTTTGGTAAGAGTCAACGTGGTGATATTGAATTTCCTACGCGACGTTTCGTATCCGTACAACCATCATCAACTTTTGTTTCTGAAATAACGATCCTGATAATTGTTCCATAGATTCAGAATGTATTATTTCCACTTATGTGAATACACTTCTATTCTATTCTATTCTATTCTATTCTATTCTATTCTATTCTATTCTATTCTATTCTATTCTATTCTATTCTATTCTATTCTATTCTATTCTATTCTATTCTATTCTATTCTATTCTATTCTATTCTATTCTATTCTATTCTATTCTATTCTATTCTATTCTATTCTATTCTATTCTATTCTATTCTATTCTATTCTATTCTATTCTATTCTATTCTATTCTATTCTATTCTATTCTATTCTATTCTATTCTATTCTATTCTATTCTATTCTATTCTATTCTATTCTATTCTATTCTATTCTATTCTATTCTATTCTATTCTATTCTATTCTATTCTATTCTATTCTATTCTATTCTATTCTATTCTATTCTATTCTATTCTATTCTATTCTATTCTATTCTATTCTATTCTATTCTATTCTATTCTATTCTATTCTATTCTATTCTATTCTATTCTATTCTATTCTATTCTATTATATTCTATTCTATACTATTCTATTCTATTCTATTCTATTCTATTCTATTCTATTCTATTCTATTCTATTCTATTCTATTCTATTCTATTCTATTCTATTCTATTCTATTCTATTCTATTCTATTCTATTCTATTCTGATTCTAAAGATGAAATACCATCAGTCCCACCTATTTCTGACCATTCAGTAGCAAACATTGATGGAGTATTTAATAGAAACAAAAACGAAATAATTTCAATAATCATTCAATGAAGGCGCGATCGCCTAATAGGACACCAAAAGATTGTTTTCTTCAGGGATATATTGAAAACCATGTTTACGCAGATAATTTTGATGACGATTAAGAACTAAGGGACAGTGTTATCGAAGCATACAATAGTGTCACTCCAAAAATTCTCAGAAATGACTTAGAAGCAACTGTAAGAAGAGGATACTATTATTTAGAAAATAATAAATGACTATCACTTTGAACATTTGTTATGAATGTTTCTGTTGATGTTGTCAAAGTTGAGTTATTGAAGTAATTCATTGAAATAGTTTTTGTGAAGAAATATTCTCAGACATGATTTTGAACATGAAAAAATCGATAAGTATATACCGGGTGACACAGGGTATCGGGCCACCCCTGTAACTTCTGCATTCGTCAACGGATTTTTCTGAAATTCGGTACAGTTATATAAGCAATTATTTCGAATTTGATCACATTACAATCCAATATGGCGGACTTCCGGTATTTCTGGAAATGCCAGCAACTTTGTTTTTTCAAATGAAACACCCTGTATATTTTTACATATTCTAGTTCAACAGGTCGAAACAAGTGCAATCTTCATTTCAAATGTCATTTTTTTGAAAAAATTTAAATTGAAATTGTTTTTTCATTTTACCTCGTGAATAAATGAGATGTGGTCAAGACTATTCACAATGAGTCACACATAAGAGAAGAACATGATTTTTTCAGAAAAATTATTCTTCGTGTCACTTATTCAGGAATCAATTCAGCCACATCCCTTTTTGATCAAAAATTATTTTTTTTCGAATGGAACCCCTATGGGCCACCTACCCGTCTCTCTAAAACATACATTAAGGAACAAGATGACATCATTTTTGTTTTTCGGTGCAGTAACAAATTGTATACATTCAAAAATCAACAACTAGTTCATGAATTTCCTTGCAGTTAGAATAATTTTTCAACTAGGTAAGCTGTGGAATAAATGGCATTGGACATCGAGATTGCACTTGTTTTGACCTGTTAAACTTGAATATGTAAAAATATACAGGGTGTTCCATTTGAAAAAACAAAATTGCTGACATTTCCAGAAAAACCGGAAGTCCGCCATATTGGATTGTAATGTGATCAAATCCGAAATAGTTGCTTATATAACTGTACCGAATTTCAGAGAAATCCGTTGACGAATGCAGAAGTTACAGGGGTGGCCCGATAACCTGTGTCGCCCGGTATATATATATATATTATATGAAAAGAATTCGCCTTCTCTATGTTATGAAAATAATGATTCTTTCTCGATCTATTCAACAGAAAACAACTACTTTCCTGGCTCGACGAACATTGAATTACATCTATTGAACATACACGATGAGAATTTGATAACAAAATCTTCTGAAGAAGAGAATCCGCATTCTCCTTCATATAAATATATGCACATATTATTATTCTGAATATTCAACAGGAAGCAACTACATTCCTGGATATTTGCCACGTCGAACATTGAATAATATCTGTTTAACATCCATACAAAAAGCATGAAGAATGAGAATTTTCTGAAATTGACAATTGACATCATCTCTCAAATCGGATGAAATAATATAATGTATTATTATATAAGAATATCACTTACCAATATGTTCAGTATCGAAAAAAATATTGAAATGTATTTGAGAAATATACTTGTATAAACTTTGAACTCGATGAGCTTGGAACAAATCATTCGTATTAGTGATATGGGAATTACATCTCTCACAAACAGGTTATATGAGGCCTGTTCGTTTGTCCTTACTCTACCTGCTGATTTGTTTTTATGACTCTCTTTGTTCACATCATGCAATGAACAGATACAACTATGGAAAAAAAAAAACTTCAGCAAGTTCAGCAATACAAACGAACAGGCCTATGACTTCACTCGAATAAACTCATATCGGATATCGAATCCTCATCAGAAACCTGATACCAATGATTTTTCTGAAAGTTCGAAGCTCATTAGGTTCAGAGTTTATACAAGTGAATATACTTTCTCATATACATTTCGATATTCATTCCAATACTGAACATATTAGAAGTTATATTCACATATCATAATACATCATATTATCTTATCCTCTGAGAGATGATATCAATTCTCAATTTCAGAGGATTTTCATTTTTTATGCTCTCTCTTTATATACAATGTTCGACGTGGCAAATAACAAGGGCAGTTGTTGTTTACTGTTGAATATTCAGAATCATATCATGTGCATATATTTATACAGAGAATCATGCAAATTCTCTACTTCCTTGTTTTTTGTTGAATTGACCGAGAATTCTTCCATTCTCGATGTATTCCTTTGTATATATACCGGGTGTAACAGGATCATGGTACACCCCCCGTATCTCCGTTAGTTTCAGAGGTAATTGATTGGAATATGGGATATCCCATATACATAATAAGAGGCACTTTTTGACCTACGGGTGATTTTTTTACCACTTCCGGTTTCGCCGGAAGTTATACCAACTTTCGATTTTCAAATGGAACACCCAGTATATTATTACATTTCTGGAATCTGCATAATTTTTCGAATCTAATGATACCACATAAGTGACATTTCAAACGTAAAAATGTTTAATATTTTTATTTTTAGTTTTCCATTTAAGTGTGCCATGATATGATTCCGATTCATTCCAATTGACCCGTCTAATGCTAGAAAAATCGAAATCCTCTCAAAAATACTGAATTACGTTTTTATGAGCAAATATAGTTCATCGTAATCGATTTTCGGGTAAAACTCAATTTTTTCAAATGGAACCATATTGGTACCGTGGTACCATTTATTAGTACTATTAATAAGCAATTTATCCATACCTGCTAATGAAATGTGCGATAAATACAATGAAAATCACAACCTAAAGGAAATAAGAAAATACAATTATTTTGTTCTAATTCAATGCTAAGAAATTACTAAGGTGGCTTTGAAAACAATGAAATTATTCCTTCAGATTGTCAAATTAATGTTGGTTCATCGGTGATGTCATTGTGTATTGGAAAAGTCTTTACATTTGTTGTTATTCACGTTCAAAATGCCGCTTATTTATACAAGACATGAAAAAGTGAACATGTTGATTATTTATTGGGAATGTAGAAAAAATGCCGTTGCGGCTAGAAACCTTTATGCCGACCGATATCCTGATAGACAATGTCCAGGAGAAATTATTTTAATCGTCTTGAAAATCAATTTCGAAGAGAGCCTAACCATGATCCCGAAGAAATTTTTATCATTGACGTAGGAACGGAAATTAATGTTTTAGCTAGAATAGAAGTTGATAAGATCGTTTCTTTAAGGCAAATTGGGTTTGAATTGGAAATTAGTCACCAAACGGTAAGCCGAATCTTGCACAAACATAATTATAAATCTTTCAAATATCAATTGCACCAGCACCAGTACGAAAATGATCATGAAGGTAGGATGGAATATTGCAATTGGATCTTGCAGAATAATGTGCAGACAAACAATGATTTTTTGGGAAGGATTTTATTTTCGGACGAGTCTAGCTTTACAAATATGGGATTATTTAACCAACCAAATACAAGATATTCGTCACAAGATAATCAAAATTTATTGCATTAGGGTGACTTTCAAGTGCGGTTCGGTTTCAATTTTTGGTTTGGAATACTCGGTCGTAGAATCATTGGTCCAATAATATTTGAAAGACCTTCGACTGGAGCAAGATACTTAGAATTTCTGAAAAATGACATTGAGGACAGGTTAACTGAATTACCTGTCCATTTACGACAGATAATGTATTTCCAACAAGATGGAGCTCCTCCCCATAATTCAAGAATAGTAATTGATTACCTTCAACAGGCATTCGGAGAAAACGTTATTTCGACGAATGGTCCTGTGCGATGGCCTCCAAGGTCACCTGATTCGACACCTCTTGATTTCTTTGTTTGGGGCCATTTGAAAAACATTGTCTATGTAACCGCCGTTACAACTCGCGAAGACCTGGAGTTGCGAGTAAGACGCGCAATTAATAGTATAACGGCCCAGCAATTAGCGAACGTTCTTCAAGAAACAGCTATGCGAGTTTAGAAGTGCATTGACGTTAATGGACAGCATTTCGAACAGTTGTTGTGATATATTGAATTTTTTTTTGTAATTCAAAGCCACCCCAATAACTTCTTAGCATTAAATTAGACCAAAATAATTGTATCTTCTTATTTTCTTTTAGCTGTAATTTTGATTGTATTTGTACGAGTTTGAGAGCAGTGGACTGTATTTATTATGTTGGTTCATTAAATGAAAATTGATGATCGGCAATGCAACGAGGGACTTACCGGTTGGTTTCAGCTTCCCTGCAGGAGTTCCTTTAGCGCTCACTTCTTTCTTCCTCCTAGCTAGGATTGAGGATTGCACACACGAATATGGCACATATAAGACGACGAGAATGCGTTTTTTGAAGAGAAAATTGGATAGGTACCGAGACGGTAATCTTTACCGGGTTTACTTGCGTCGCGAAAAAAACTTCTTCCTGAAGTGTCGTTTTAGTACTGCTTAAAAATATATCGACTTCGCGCTCCACCTGCGCATTTTTGTGGTACTATCCAGTACTATCTGTGAACCTTAAGTGGTTCCGAGCAGCGGCGTATCACCTCTTGCATTGCATAGATATCGCGGGGTAAAATATATTGACAATTAATGAGTATGTGATGAAATTGGTTTATAATTCAAAAGTACATGGTTCCTGAACATACCGCCCACCAAAATGGAACATTTTTTTTTTAAGTTAAGAAAAGGATGAGAATTTGAGTTTATATATAGTGAATACTTAAATACTAATCTTATATTCTATTATCTTAAAATAAATGAAAAGAAAAAATAAATGAATTTAACAGTTTGGCAAAGGGCAGACCTTTGTGACTGGTCGTTTAAAAAATCCCTTTGCGGTACGAACCGTAACGACGCGAGTTATATTATCGGCACCGGTGTGGAGTTGAGTAACTCGACCACGGGGCCATTTGAGAGGAGATGAGAAATCGTCCTTCAAAAGAACAATCGTTCCCAATTCGATGGGCGTCGAGGGTTCGGTCCATTTGTTTCTCTGTATCAAAGTGTGGAGATACTCCTTGTGCCAACGACTCCAGAAGTCTTGTTGGAGTCGCTGGACAAGTTGCCAGCGAGATAAGCGTCCTAGTGTGAGATTTCCTAGAGGAGGGTCTGGTACTGAGTTTAAGGGCTCCAGGGTCAGAAAATGACCTGGAGTTAGCACTGAGTCATCGTTAGGGTCTGAACTCAAAGCACACAAGGGTCGTGAGTTCAAAATTGCTTCCACTTGTACAATGGTAGTATTTAATTCTTCATAGGTGAGCGTTTGGTCACCAACAACACGAAGTAAATGGGTCTTAACTGACTTCACCCCAGCCTCCCAAAGACCTCCAAAGTTCGGACTAGTGGGAGGGATAAAGTGAAAACGGATACCCTGCTGATCTACAGCTTGTAAAATGAGTTTTTCGAGTTCACGAGAAGCCCCAACCAGGTTGGTGCCATTGTCACTGAACAAATCCGTCACACGACCTCGACGAGCGACAAGTCGACGAAGAGCTGCAAGAAACGTGTCAGTTGACAAATCTGAAGTGAGTTCGAGGTGGAGAGCTTTAGTTGCCATGCAACAAAAAACACATATGTAAGATTTCAACACCTTAGCTCCGCGAATTCGAGAGGTTATTATCTTGAAGGGCCCACAGAAATCCATTCCTACTTTAGAAAATGGTTTGACCTGGGATATACGAGATGCTGGAAGATTACCCATCAGAGGCTGAGGAGATTTCGGATGGAGTCTGAAACATCTCAGACATTTTGCTAGTACTCGCCGAATTGTCCTTTTTGGAGCAAGTATCCAATATCGTTGAGCAATGAGGAAGTGCAGTGTCTGAAGTCCAGGATGGAGAAACTGAGAATGAGTATGAGAAATGATTAACTCTGTGAATCTGTGATCGCTAGGTAAGAGTGCGGGATGTTTCTGATCAAATGACAAATGGGAATACGTTAGTCGACCACCCACTCTCAAAATTCCTTTTTCATCAATGAATGGATTCAGTTTGCGTAGGAATTTTGGGAGTTTTTTTCGATGTTTGAGTTGAGATATTTCATGAGCAAATGCATTTTGCTGGGTGAGTTTTACGAGAATTCTGAGAGCTTCTTCCATCTCGAACATGGAAATAGGACCTGATCTTTCAGGACATGATATTTCAGAGAATTTTAGCGTGCGAATTTTTAGGAAAATAAACCTGCGGAGGTAACAAATTATACGTTGGATTTTTGAGAGAGATGAGTAACGAGTTAAGAGGGACATAATAGAATTTTCCTCAACAGTTACCGTCAGAACACTTTGACGTATTTCTTCATCGGGAATATTGGACAGATCACTATCACTGGAGCTGCTAGGCCATGATGTGCGTGGTAGTCGAAGCCAATGCGGCCCCGCCCACCATTGGGAATTATTGACAAGATCGCCGGGAAGAATCCCTCGGGAACCTGGATCAGCGGGATTGTCCTGCGAAGAAACGTGACACCATGCAGAGGGGGAAACCCTTTCCTGAATTTGGGAGACACGGTTCGATACAAAAGTGGTATATTTGTGAGGGGAACTGCGCAACCATTTGAGGACTATCATGGAGTCAGTGAAAGCTGATATCCTAGAAATTTCTAGCTGCATTTTATATGTCTCTTGAATGAAAGTTAGGAGACCAGATAAGAGGAGAGCTCCACAAAGCTCGAGGCGTGGGATAGAGATGGTTTTGAGTGGTGCTACTCGGGATTTTGCATATAAGAGATGAGTCATGAATTCACCGTGTTCTTGCGTTCGTAAGTAAACTACAGCAGCGTAACCCTTTTCAGAGGCATCGCAGAAGCCACAGATTTCAATGGATTCATGAGTTGGGGAAATCATCTGTCGTGGTATCTGGACAGTAGAGAGAAGAGGTAATTCTTTCTTTAAATCGTTCCATTGAGCAATTATACTATCGGGGGGAGGGCTATCCCAGTCGATTCCAGCTGTCCACATGGTTTGTAGAAGAGTTTTGATATGCAGAGTTATCGGTGTGAGGAAGCCTAAAGGGTCATACACTCTAGCCAATTCAGAAAGTATTGTTCGTTTCGAACATGGTCTATCTACAGGTTTAACTTGATAAGAGAAAAAATCATGCTTAGCATTCCACTGCAATCCCAGAATTTTGAGAGTAGAAACATTCTCGAGATCTAACTGGAGAGGATCAACCTTTAACATTTCTGGAGGAAGATGAGATAGCAAATGAGGTTCATTGCTCGCCCATTTGCGGAGTTCGAAACCAGCCTTTTTGAGTACAAGAATTAAATCCGTCTGTAGTTGTGTGGCTTCGGCAATAGAAGAACATCCGGTTACAATATCGTCAACAAAAACATCATTTTTAAGGGCTTTACAGGCCTTTGGATATTGACTGAGATACCTGTCAGCAAGTTCTTGTATGGTTCGAATAGCAAGATAGGGAGAACTATTGACACCAAAAGTCACCGTGTTCAAGCGAAAATCTTCAATTGGGTCAGTACGAGAAAATCTCCAGAGAATTCTCTGGAAATCTCGGTGTGATTCTGTGACCAGAATTTGATTATACATTTTCTTTATGTCGGCAGTAAAGCAAACTGAATGAAGGCGAAATCTAGACAACACAGAACAAATGTCTGGTTGTAGCTTGGGACCAACTAGGAGTGTGTCGTTGAGAGACACGTTATTTGAGCAGCGTGAGGAAGCGTCAAAAACCACGCGCAGCTTGGTAGTAGAGCTGTCAGGTTTCAATACGCAATGATGCGGTATATAATAAGACGAAGGATTCGGAGAAATATCAAAGAGTGGTTCCATAAACTTAGAGTCAAGATACTCCCTCATGAAATCAGAATACTGACTGTAAAGGTTCTGGTCTTTCAAAAGCCTTTTTTCGAGAGAGAGAAAGCGCCTGAGGGCAATATCTCTAGAATCAGGAAATATTGGCAAATCATCTTTGAATGGCAAAGAAACGATGAATCTTCCTGAGTTATTACGATCTACAGAAGTTTGGTACAACTTCTCTGCGCGAATTTCATCGGGGGTGAACGCAGGTGCTGAGGGGACCTGTTCCAAATCCCAGAATCTTTTGAGATAGTCATCCAGGTGAGAGTCTGCGGATATCGTGAAGGAGCAGGTTGGAGGAGATGAGTTGACCTTACCCATTATAATCCATCCAAAAGATGTATCCAAGGCAATAGGATTTTCCGATGGATTATCTAAGTCATGTAGATGAGAAGAACCTTTCAACACACAGGCAAAAATGTCAGCTCCTAGAAGTATATCGATTGGTTGTGACACATTGAAGGTGGGGTCAGCGAGATCTAATTTAGAAAATACAGAGAAGGGTTCTTTTGAGAGAGAAACTGCCGGAAGATTGGAACATATTTGAGGAAGAACCACCAAATCTAGAGTGAATTTGGGTTCAGATTTATTTCTTGGTTTGAGGGTACAAGTTACTCCTTGTGTTGCATGAGTGCTGATTTTTCCAACGCCCCGTACATCGATAGAGAGTCGACGGCGAGAGAGACCAAGTTTAGTACAACATTTGGTTGAGATGAAGTGACTTTGACTACAGCTATCAAGAAGAATCCTGACTGGTTGGTAAAAACCTTGGCTGTCAAGAACCTCCACAACAGCAGTAGAGAGAAGAACTGTACCAGGAATATCGCTGGCCACGTTAATAGCTAAAGAATTGGTATTCGTACGATTAATATTTTCGAGAGTAGTCTGAGGGTGCTGTGTTTCCCGAGAGGTGGTGGGAGCTGAGTTGGGAATATCATTTTGTATGGGGGATGGATTATGTAGAAGACTATGATGTTTTTTGGGAGACGTACACAGTCTGCAAAAACCTTTCGAGGTGCAATTAAGAGAGGTATGCTTCGAGCCTAAGCAATTAGTGCACCACTTGTTACCCTTCACCAGATTGTACCGTTCCTCGGGAGTTTTAGAGAGAAAACTTGGACAATTATAAATTAAGTGCTCCCTTTGGCAAACCTGACAGATTAGTTTCTGATTAGAGTTGGTAAAGAATGTTGAGGTTGATTTGAATTTGGAATATTGAGGTTTGTTCATAGTGGAATTATTTTTTATCGTATCAATTGTTCTAGCAGATGATTTCGAAAAACTCACAGTATCCAGAGCTGAACACTGCCTATTCAAAAAAACTACCAAAGTTTTGTAGAATTCCTCATCAGGCAGAGCAGAATGTTCAAGTTCAAACCGAGTCGCTGTCGCGGAATCCAGGCGATCAAACAGCAAATTGAACAGAATAAAATCCCATTTTTTAGTAGGAAATTTCATAGTTTCGAGAACAGCAATATTTTCATTAAACGTATCCAATAGTTGCCGCAGTGAGTGAGAGCTTTCGGGATTTGTAATCTTTTTTGTATTAATAATTGAATGCCAATGAGACGTGGCAATGAGTCTCGTATTTTGATAACGATTTTTGAGAGCCTGGTAAGCAACTAAATAGTTTTGGCTTGCCAAAGGGGTACATTTAACTAATTGCAAGGGAGAGCCTTTTAATGAGCTGATTAAATAAGTAAACTTTTCAATATTAGAGAGCTTGTCATTATAGTGAACAATAGAGTCGAACATATCGATAAAAGTTTGCCAACCCTTGACATCTCCATCGAACGAGGGTAATTCCATTTTTGGAAGTCTTACGTTATGCTGACCGGGGGGATCAGGAGATGGAAATGGTTGAGCATCATCATCACCGAACAAGAGTTTATAAACTGTCATGATATGATAAAAATCGTTTTCAAATTCAATTAAAATCTGATTTTGCTCATCCAAATTGGCATCTTCTTGAGTTGAAAGTAAATTTATCAAAGATGAGTGTACCTTTCCGAAATTGTCCCGAATTGTGTCAATATATCTGTATCGGCACTTGAAATTATCATGAACCGATTGTTCTCCAGAAGCAGTATCAGCAACCTTTTTCATCACCGAACAAGAGTTTATAAACTGTCATGATATGATAAAAATCGTTTTCAAATTCAATTAAAATCTGATTTTGCTCATCCAAATTGGCATCTTCTTGAGTTGAAAGTAAATTTATCAAAGATGAGTGTACCTTTCCGAAATTGTCCCGAATTGTGTCAATATATCTGTATCGGCACTTGAAATTATCATGAACCGATTGTTCTCCAGAAGCAGTATCAGCAACCTTTTTCAGTTCATTGAGTTTAATTATTTCTATTTGTCTTTGAGCAATGCTATGTTTTATTCTTGTAGCAAGTGTGGCCATTGTTAATTCAAATATGAATTGAGAGAAAATGCAACAAGTAAACAAAACTGCTGCGCGCCACTGGCAGATTTTTGCGAACACACAATTATTGAGAGAGAAACTGTCACACTATTTTACGTACCTATTTGGGGGAAGAGAGAGAATGAGAGTATATCAAAAATATCAATACAATATTTATTTGATTCAATTTATATTGATTAATTCAATTGAATATATAGAGAAGCTGGGCAGGATGAGTAAAGTTTGTAAGTTTAATAAGTGAGAAAGTGAGTGTGTTTTCAAAGTATGTGAGAACGAAAACGAGATCGATTATTGATTATTATTGATGAGAAAACGAAGATACCACGCGGTGCGCATACGATCTTCGAATTCGATTTCGCGTCAGATGGCCCCGGGCGGGAGTTAGACACTACTCGATGCGTGTGTACGTTGCGCGTTCGGTTCTTCGCGTTCAGAACGCGGACAAGCGATAGGAAATTCGAAATTTATGAGGCTTATGAAGAAAAAACTTGTATGCATGAAAAAACTGAAAACAATGATAATTGATATGAGATTATTAGTTACGAAACCAATTTCATCAAAATTCACAAATCCGGCTCGAAGGACCAAAAAATGTACGAGTTTGAGAGCAGTGGACTGTATTTATTATGTTGGTTCATTAAATGAAAATTGATGATCGGCAATGCAACGAGGGACTTACCGGTTGGTTTCAGCTTTCCTGCAGGAGTTCCTTTAGCGCTCACTTCTTTCTTCCTCCTAGCTAGGATTGAGGATTGCACACACGCATATGGCACATATAAGACGACGAGAATGCGTTTTTTGAAGAGAAAATTAGATAGGTACCGAGACGGTAATCTTTACCGGGTTTACTTGCGTCGCGAAAAAACTTCTTCCTGAAGTGTCGTTTTAGTACTGCTTAAAAATATATCGACTTCGCGCTCCACCTGCGCATTTTTGTGGTACTATCCAGTACTATCTGTGAACCTTAGGTGGTTCCGAGCAGCGGCGTATCACCTCTTGCATTGCATAGATATCGCGGGGTAAAATATATTGACAATTAATGAGTATGTGATGAAATTGGTTTATAATTCAAAAGTACATGGTTCCTGAACAGTATTTATCGCACATTTTATCAGCAGGTATGGATAAATTGCTTATTAATAGTACCAATAAATGGTACCACGGTACCAATATGGTTTCATCTGAAAAAAATTAGTTTTACTCCAAAATCAATTACGATGAACTTTATTTGCTCATAAAAAACGCAATTTAGTATTTTTGGGAGGATTTCAATTTTTCTAGCATTACACGGGTCAATTGGAATAAATCGGAACCATCATTGCACACTTCAATGGAGAACTAGAAATTAAAATATTCAACATTTTTACGTTTGAAATGTTACTCATGTGGTATCATTGGATTCAAAAAATTATGCAGATTTCAGAAATGTAATGATATACTGGGTGTTCCATTTGAAAATCGAAAGTTGGTATCACTTCCGGCGAAACCGGAATTGAAAAGAAAATCATTTGTAGGTCAAAAAGTGCCTCTTATTATATATATGGAATATCCCAAATTGCAATCAATTACCTCTGAATCTAACGGAGATACGGGGGGTGTACCATGATCCAGTTACACCCGGTATATTCATTTTTTTATGTTCATGATTATAACTGAGACTATCCTCTTGAATACTTCCACCCAATCAAGGGGTTCGAACTAGAATGATACTCAATCGCAGATTCGTGATTCGGTTTCCTCAATATAGAATTTATTTCTACGTCCTGTATGATGGAATTCAATCAATCATACATCCAGAATTTTTTCCTTCAGTAATGAATCATCAGTTCATCAATGTTTGACACTTGATGATCAGATATGAGAAGGAATGATTGGTATTTTCTCTTTGGAATTTCGAAAAAAACATTGATGGACGGCTGAACTCAGGTCGAAACACATTCAAACTTTGTATTATACATGGTGAAATTCATAATGTTGAAAGCTTCCAAAATCTATGGAATATTATCAAATAATTGTACTCTTCTTGTATTTTGTGACAAATGGTCTATTTAAAGTATCAGAGCAAAGCGCTCTCGGCAATTGAGTCATCATCAGTGCATACTTACTCGTGAGGTCTGAATGTTTAAGATTTTGTCATCATCATTCCTTTCATGAGAAGTCATTCCAAAATCATGTAATCCAGAGTGTACTTCAAATAATTATTTCAATATACTAACGACAAAATACTCACTCGACCTCGGTGATAACTTCGTTGTGGACTCCATGTATTGTAGGGTTGACCAATGTTAGGGAAAGATTCAAGAACGGGAGGTCCACATAGAAGTCCAACGTGGAATTGTAGGGACCTGAATCATGAAGTTATAGGGCAAATTCAGAATTGTGAATTTACACAATCCGAAAAATTTGGTGCCGAATGTGATGGTGATTTTTGAATAGTGATTCACACGAGACCAACGAGACGAGACTTTCATTAAATGTCGTCTCGTTTCGCCGATGGAATATGAAGTATTGTCTCGAGTCTCGTCTCGCAGCCTCCAGTCTCGTCTTGTCTCGCGTCTCGTACGAGAGTCTCGCAAATGTATCGCAATTTCGTCATGCACAATCTTGTTCCAGTCTAGTACGGGATATTCACCTTAACCTTCATTCTAGGTATAATGTAGAAGTAGGAAGACAAAATTACAACAGAAATAACATTATTTGTTGAAAAGTAAGTACCTAATAGGTACATACTTACATCATACATCTAAACAAGTAAAGAAAACATTTGTTCTTCAACATCGGGTCAATGATGTTTTCTTATAGTTAACGCAGCACGTGAGAATAATCTCTCCGCTAGGACTGAAGTAGCCGGTATGCTTACTCAAACTTGGAATGGAAGGTTCGGAAGCATGAATTTTCCACCATTGCAATATATCTGTGTAACTATTACACCGAGGTACAGAATAATATTTTTGAAGCACCTGCATCCATACTCCCGTCAAAACAAAGTTATTCTTTATCTTAGACTATTTAGCACAGAATGACTTATTAATTTATAGATTTTCAGGTAGTTATTCAATTTGCGATCTGTCGTTATTGCAGAATTGCCTTTATTTTCAGCCGCCATAAGAGATCATGGATTGTGTTCTCGAAGTATTTATGAATGAAATGTTTTGTCTATCTGTGCTAAATAGTCTGAATTATTTCTAAATATGTTGTATTATGAATGAAATTCTTAAGTATGCAGTCGGCACGCAGAACTCGAGAAGTCTTGCACGAGACTCGAGACGAGACTAATAAAAGTCTCGTCTCGTCTTGTCCTAGTCTCGTCTCGAGACTTGTCTCAAAAACGAGACGAGACCATGCGAGACTCTCGAAAACGAGACTCTCGCGGGCACCACTATTTTTGAATGATTTGTATTGAACACATCAATGAACTCAACCAATGTATTGGTATTGGGTTTGTGATGAGATTTTTTCAATTTCATCTCCCGGAGCAACAGGAGAGTTGATAATCCCATTGAAAGCTAACTACGGTTATAACACAGAATTGCTTCTTGTGTTCTTCAAATTCATCTTATCATAGAGAATGAATGCAGTTATAATAATATTGAATATTGAAGGAGATCAGAGTCGAATAAACAATAGTGACAACGACTTCTTTGTCCGAAAACTATCAGGAGAAAGGGAATAACAACTTGAAATATTGAATCTCTCTGGAGAAACTGTGATTGATTGTTTCAACCATACAAATGGTGGATGAATTTTTTCTCTAGAAAAGCCGATCTCACTGTGCCCGACAAAAGCTTTTCAGGAGTAACCATATCTTTGAAGACATCCATTTCGATGCTTGGTATTACTATTAGCAATAACCTTTCTTGGTGAAATCACGTAAGATCATTTGCTAGAAGTGCATCCCAAAAACTTGGTTTTCTGTTTCGGGCCAGGACCTATACTTTTGGTCAACTGCTTATGATATATAAGACACAGATCCGACCTGTCCTGGAATGAAAAAAGGCCAATTCGTCTCGTGGGTGATGCCTCGCTTACAAACTCACTCACTTCTCTGGAACACCAAAGAAACTCCTTGTGTTCGAAAACAACACTACAATCCAATACATTTAAACTCCTAATATTTTTGCCATATCTGGAAAGAGCACCAGATTAACTATTCAACGATATTCATTCCACTCGTACTCAGACGTTTTTATATATTTATATTACGTGCTTATAATATCATCTTTGCCTACTTTCAGGATCAGAGGACACAATTTGAATGAGAATAGACGATACAAAATACAAAGTCCACGATATAACAAACCTATTCTCTACGTATCAAAACGATAAATGATAAAAAAAAGGTTAATGTCTTCCTTGTACACTTACTACTTACTAGTAGTGTGGTAATGAGAGCGCCATAACGGCATCTTATGCTCCCATTCTGGTACCCCCACTCCCACCCCCTTCGAGAGAGCTGTAACGGCACCTCCCACCTCAATTTAACATCCCCCACCTCAAATTTCCTCCGAGTAGCGCTCATAATTCTTGGATGAATAAATGAATTGTTCGATTATTTTACTAGAATTAAACACAATTTATTCAAAACGTGTTATTATATTACATGAAATTTCTCTTGGAAAATATTATATTAATGGTTTGCATTCAAAATTGGTGGAATGATATTGGATATCTCCTTTATTCTTCTACAACAGCGCATTCTATCTCAAGCTCACACATGCCAATACCCTTCTCTTGCTGGATTATAGGCGGAACCACATGATATCAATACCTGGAGAAAATAATCACCACTGAATGTCACTTGTTTCATCCTTGCACCAGATTCCTTTCGAAAACGTCTGGATACATGTGGATCAGTTGCATGGTCATTAACACATCCTCACTGCTGTAATTGAGATTTTTACCAAGCAAATTTGTTGCAGCGGTAAAGACATTTCCTTCAATGGTCTGAACACCTTTCTGAAGATTTTCGATGTATTTAGAAAATCTCTGCCTCTTGAACATTTCGGTTGTATACTTGAGTGGAAGCGATTTCCATAGCTTGCACAATGACTCCTACCCCAAGCAGATATATGAATCTTTCTCAATTATTTTGATCACTCGGCTGTATGGAATTTGTTCAAATTCCACAGAAAATTTCACACCAAACATTCTCGATCAATTCGAAGCCTGTATTTCGAATAGTTGCCATTGCAACTGAACAAATTCAACTTCAGATCATTTTGAGTTCATTCTATGAGTCAATAAGTGAAATTCATTCATCAACAGTTTGTCATATAATATTATGTAGGTATACTCGCAATATGATATTCCAGTGTAAAATTTCCTCAGCCTCAATCAATATCTGGGATATTTTCCTTGAACGAAAATATTCAGAAAATTCGTGTTCTCGAAAAAATTTCCGGAAATAATTGAAGCTCTCGTGATATCATAGGTAAAAATCTTCCTGTTTTGATTGGTTCAGCCTTCACATTGGTATATGAAAATGATTATACCTTGAAACGTCAGGAAATTATGACATTCATCCTTATTGAAGATTATCGATAAATCCCTCTTGCAACCACGTAAGTTTATAATTGGTGAAATTCTTCAGAATATGGATCCTTCCAAAGCAAATCTTCAACTCATCAAGATCAAGAATGTCAAAAATAGTGGATTACCAATAGGCTGCAAAAGTAAGGACCAGAATGACTTCGATGGTACAGCAATAAAATCCAATTCGTATACCGTTAAGGAAGTGGATGGCATACAACCAAGAGTTCGAGTCGTAGGCATGTCAGAGAACCACACATCAGAACAAATTACAACTTTCCTGAAGTCATGCAATCCGCATATATTTTAAGATGGATCGTCGTGTTATATTTTGAAAATTGACCCTCTGGAAAAAAATCGCAATGTTTTTCAAGCAACGATTCAACTAGACAGATGTTCTTATGACAGGGTTATCAAGGCTGGAAATGTATTCATCGAGTATGACAGTCGAAGCAGTCAAAGTATTTTGTTGTTTCGAATGTAATTTGCACGGATCGCAATAGCAAATAAGGACTGGTGTGTCAATTGGTGTCTCTCAAGTGGATAACTCTGTTCTGTACAATTTCTCTGTATACTATCAGAATGTCAGAGGTTTGAGGACAAAAACAACTGACATCCTGAATTTTATATATCAATCAAACATTTCGGTCATTGCTCTCACAGAAACCTTGTTAGATATATCAATATCAAACTCATTTTTCGTTTATAGATCAGATCGTAATGTCTGCTACTAATTACACAAGGGGTATTGGCGTCCTTGTTGGAGTCCAAAATAATTATGAATCATCTGTTGTTGATCTGAATACAAGAACCTTCCGAGATCTAACAGCTAGTATTGATATTGTTGCCATTGAAGTATCGTGCGACTCAGGGTCTTTTTTTGTGATCAATGTATATATATCTCCAAATGTATCTCTTGTGCACTTTGAAGGTCTATTTCTTGCTCTTGAATCGCTAGAGTGTCTCAGCACAAGTAATGTCATAATCTTAGGTGATTTCAATATCCCACAGTATTCTAACTAATCAAGGAAATCGTCAAACTACAATTTTAAACAACTTCTCTTTAATGTTTCACATGCAACATTTCAACTTCATCGTGAACACTAATAATCATATTCTTGACCTAGTATTATTCAATAGTGATTGTTCAGTAGAGAGGTCCTCTGAACCTTTACCCAAAGAGAACATTCACCATCCATCGCTCTTAATATCTGTTGAATTTGAATTCAATGTGAAATCACCACTTCCTTTGGTGAACAACTATAGAAACTGTTACAACTTTCGTGGAGCAAATTTACAACATCTATATCAAATGATTTCTACTATTGATTGGACTTTCTTGGAAGCATTTCAAGATGCTGATCAAGCTTGCACGTATTCCTACGGAAAATTGTATAGCAATTTTGATATGTGTGTACCAAAATTCACTAATATCCGTAAAACAATATCCTTCTCGATTCACTGGGGAAATAATAAGAGACATCAGAAAAAAATCAAAATGTTTGAATAAATATAAACAGAACAGTGATACAACAGCCCATACTTAATTTAAACGTCTCAGAACTGATAAATCTCATAAAACTCATATTCAGTCAATTGAACACGAAATTGAGAATGAACCTGATTAATTTTGAGCATTCATTGATAGCAAAAGAAGTACAACCAACGTCAGTGATAATATGGTATATAACGGAACTAGTCTCGACACACGAACAGATATTATAGTAAATGCTTTTGCTGATTTCTTTGGAAACTCTTTTTCACCAATATCTACTGTATAAGCAATCGATAATGATTCAATGCAATCTGATCCTATCAATATACAAGTATTTGATGAAAAAAATGTTCTCAGTGCAATGAAGAGAATTAAACCTAAAATGACTACCGGTCTCGATCATAGCCCAGCAGTTTTAGTAAAAGATTGTGCCACGGTACTTGCTGCTCCTTAAACAACATTGATAAATATTTGTTTGAGAACTGAAACTATTCCTTCTAGTTGAAAATTTTCAAAGTCTGTCCTATATACAAAAAAGATAATCGACTTAATGTCACCAATTTCAGACCTATCACTATTATCTGTAATTTCTGTTAGGTATTTGAAATCCTATTACAAAAAAATATCTACTTTCAAGTTGAGAAAAGCGTTTTTATTCATCAACATGGTTTTATGGAAGGTCGCTCAACAACGTCTAATTCATTACATATCACCCAGCATATAGCAGAGGACCTGGATAAACGTTTTCAAACAGACGTAATTTATACAGATTCCTCCAAGACATTCGACAGACTAGATCACGGTATTTCAATGAATAAACTGTACAAAACTGGTTTCTCCTCTCATCTGGTTTGTTTGTTTCAGTCATATCTGTCATCAAGAAAGCAAAATGTTGAGTGCCGTGGTCATAGGTCAGTTGCATACCATGCTACATCTGGGGTACCTCAAGGGTCAAATCTTGGTCCTCTGCTATTCAACATATTGATCAATGACATTCTGAATGGTATTTATATTGATGGATTGATGTATGCTGACGATATGAAAATATTCCACAGAATTTCAGATACTGCTGATTGTCAGTTATTACAAGATAATCTAGATATAATCAATGGATGTTGTATCTCCAATAAGCTATTTCTTTATCCCGGGAAATGTTGTATAATGTCCTTCGCTTCAAAATCTTAGATTGAGTTCAGCTACACTATTGATAATGCTGACTTACAGAGAGCAGAAACGTTCAAAGATTTGGGGGTGGGATTTGATCCAAAACTCTCATTTGTACCTCTTATCGAACGAATTTTGTCAGCTGCCAGCAAATATTATTGCTGTATTGTTCGGTATTCTAGAGATTTCAACGACATCGCGACTTTCAAGAGCCTGTATTATGCATTTGTTCGATCGAAACTGGAATATGCTTCGATAATTTGGAGTCCTCATAATATATCACTCATATCAACAGCCTCGAATCAATTCAGCGGCGTTTTTTAAAATTACTGTCTCTCAGAATAGATGGCGAATATCCTGAAATTGGCATTTCACACAGAACTTTACTTGAGAGACATTCATTCAACAGTCTGAAAATTCGAAGAGAGTATCATTCTGATGTTATTCTTTCCAAAACAATTAATAATCTATGCGACTACCATTATTTGACACATAAAATCCAGTTCCACGTTCCAAGAATTGCGTCCCGAACAGATCAAACATTTTACTTGCCTACCCCACGCACAAATGTTTGTAAAAATTCTCCATTACAAAGGATTTGTAGGGATTATAATGACCATTGTACAAAAATCGACATTCATCATACATCGATTCAGCAAATTAGATCGTTCTTCTTTTGAATCCGGCAGTAGTAAACTCACATACTCATATAACACTATGCATGCTACTTTCGTTTTGTCATATATATCTTAGTTTGTAATTGGATTCATTCTGTGAATCGAGTGAAGTAAATGAATTGATAAATAAATAAATGAATAAATATGGAAACAGTATTCCAGGACAGGTCGGATCTGCGCCTTATTGATCATAAGCAGCTGACTGGATGGAAAATAGCTCCTGGCCCGAAACAAAAGACCAAGTTTTTGGGATGCTTTTTCAGCAATTGATCTCACGGGTTTTTCCTCAAGAAAGGTGATTGCTGATAGTAATACCAATCATCGAAATGAATGTCTTAAAAGGTATGGTTACTCCTGACAAACTTATGATGGGTACAGTGTTACGGTTTATTTGCAGCTTAGCGCCCATAGTTCGCCGGCAACGCGGCGATATTCATTTGAGTCTTATTTCTCGACCTATTTGGCCGTCGAACGGCTATTCGACACCAACCTGGGCAAACGTCATACGAATCATCATGAATAGTGGGGAAGCGATCTACCGAGAGTGTAGTCTATCAACTGCGTCATCGAACCGAAACCAGAACTTAAATTGATGAATCTGCTAACAGCGAGGACCCCGAGGTGTCGGCTAGCATACTTTATGAACAAATACAAGCGAATTCTCATGCAATAAATAGAAGGAATGATAGCAAATTTGTAAGCGTATAGGTTGGGGCCGAGAAGTGGTCTTGGACTATTGATACGAGTGCAGCATTCAGTTGAATGTACCTTGTCGATAACTGTCGGGAGAAGTGAAGTTGACATTGAGAATTTGACAGATTTGACAAAGACACTTTGTCACTGGACTGGGTCACTTCCTTCTTCCTTCGGGCATTTGGCACGACATGCTGATGGTGTCGTATGGTATATATATTGGTAGATATTCATGAATATTCTATTCATCCATTAATGGGTTATATTCTGCTAATATGAAATTTATATTTTGAAACGTATTGGGTTTTGTGATTAGCATAATTTGAGTACGTTTTCAAAATTACTTCCGTGTTCGGGATTTCAATACTTGTGTACACCAAAGCAAATTCGTTATAAAGCCAGCTATCAAGAACGATCAGTTGAACCATACATAACCTAACCTCTCATCTCAACTCAAGGGAGCCCCAGGGCTGATTTAGGAAACCTGAGATACCTTGTGTGATATTATTTGTAGGTTATAGAGGAAACAAGCCCCACTGACACTCGGGGTTTTTCCTTTTGGTATAAGTCTGCTCATATTTCTCGTCGTGCTTGGTACTAAATCTGGAGGCTTAGGATTCCTGGTTGTTCGGCCCAGGTCTAACACTGCTGAATTCGAACCAGCATTAGCCGAACTTTGACTGCAGATACCATCATCTGCTAGTCGCAGACATTATCAACACTTCGAGCAGTCTGCAGTCTACAGTCTGACATCTGACTTGTAGGCTCAAGTCTTCGTCGTGGGATTGCACGCAAGTTTTTACTAGGAAACTTATATTTAACTTTGAACTTTTATCACTGGGAATTTATCTTGAAATTTGATTTAATATTATGATATAATTCGTTGCGTCATTACTTTATATCGAATGTTCTTCTGATTCCACACACCTCATTTTACTTTTCGAATATTTAGGGAAACCCAGCGCTTATGCATAAGGCTTGGTAAGCCAATTTACCCATGTTACATAGGTTGTACTTAATTTGAGACTGTGGGGTCATAGAATATTATTTGATTCCATCTATTTACCATTTCATTTATAATCATCTATTCACACTAAAGGCCTAAGTATTTTTGAGTTGACACTGTGAGATTTTGTACAATTGTTATTAATATTGAATATTGAATATGCGATAAGGTTCTGTACCATTCATATATTTTTTTTGGTTTTGATGCAATTAAACTGAAGTTGTTATTGTTATACCGAGTTAATTATTTCCTTTGATTTTCATCAACTTATTTTGGTAAATTTGGTGAGTTGATTAGCAACTAAGGGTGTTTGCCAGGGGTAAATTTATCTGGCGCCCATTTCACTATGAGAATTCATTTTTAACGATTTTTCTTCATATCGAACCCCCCCATCTCCACTGTAGCGAGCGGCAAACTACCCGTCTGTCATTCTGACAGCCGGTTTATGCGACTTTAAGGTTTTAGAGCGTTGAGGTAGATCGGCTTTTGTAGAGAAAAGGCATGCTTGTGTTTTGTTCGCATTGAAATCTACCAAATTATTGTATCCCCATTCGAGAATTAATGCCAAGTCTCAATTTATTTTGTCAACATTTCTCCCTCGTTTGTTCCTGATTTGCCTGGCTGGTATTGGTGCCCTGGAAGAGAAGGCGGTATGGAGGGTACTATCATCCGCGAAGCTGTGTACTGGACATGAAGTTGCTTCTTGCTCTTGGAGTTCCGATTGGATCTCGATGCTTTTACAGCAGATATTGAACTGATGTATAGGCAAATTCTCATATCAGAAGAACATCAGGATGTTCAGAATATTTTGAGGTCCTTCTCAAAAGGAGAGCCTGTACAGGAATACAGACTTCCTACTGTGAGTTTTGGAGTGAGTTGCGCACATTTTCAAGCCCTTAGAGTTCTGAAGCAATTAACAAATGAAAGCAAGCCCTCATGCCCTTTAGCCTCGAAATTTCTAGAAACTGATATTTTTGTGGGCGATGTACTGTCCATCTGTGGAACCTTGTCTGAAACAGAAACGAGACAAAATATCTGCGCTAGGAAAAGCAGAATTCGAGTTGAGTAAGTGGGCAAGTAACGAACCAAATCACCTCTCTAATTTTCCATCTTCTATCTTGCAACAGGATTCTCTACCTTTGGCGTTTAACAATGGATCAATAATTGGAATCTTAGTTTTGTAATGGATACCGTTGCAGGACCCATTCACAAGTATCATGTAACAAACGCAAGGTTTTATCGCAAATTGCTCGACTGTATGATCCTCTTGGATTTCTCACTTCCCTGACACTTTGAGACTGGCACATTTGTCCTTCCTAAGAAATTGTTGGAACTACCAAACAATTCCAATTGGAAGATATCTCTGGCATATCTCTATGAAATGGAAATGAGAGCCTTCAATCCGATATACGTGTCGCAGGACGAATGACTAATATCGAAATAATAGTCTTATTCTCATTTCATGAAAGGAGGAGGCGAAGACCCGAATGATCAAGTGGAATGAATGTACCACCTCCTCGATTAACCTACAGACAGTATTTGGCAGACCATATTGATCACGAGGTGCATGGATTCTGTGATACATCCGAGCGTGATAACGCTGAAGTAGCTCACCTGCGAACCTTCAGCTCTCACAATGACATAGAAGTTGATCTTATTCACGCCAAATCAAAAGTAACACCTCAGGAACAAATCTCGAATAATTTTGGATGAAATTAACATTTCTCGTCTGTTTGCATGAAGTGATTCTACTATTGTCCTTAAGTGAATCAAGTCATCACCACATAAGTGGTTGACTTTCATATCTAATGAAGCAATGCAACAAGATTCGAATTAGTTTCATATCGAATCTGAGTATAATGCTGCTGATACAGCGTCACGTGGTTTGTTACCCAGTGATTCACTCAATTGTGAGTGATAATGGGCCGTGGCTCTCTGGCACGTTTCCCCATCATCATCTAGGCCATTCAACACGGATGAAATGAATCATCTGCCTGAAATAAATGAAGGCAAGCGCACCACTGTCCTAATGCTGGGATAACATGAATTTCTACTTCTTTCAATTTAGCTCTCTGTGGAGAAATCTGCAAATGATTGTCTTCATTCTTGGATTCATCAACAACTCAAAAAAATGCGAAGCTTTTCGCACTGGATCAGTTTTTTTTTAGATGTTGAACAAACTCTAATCATCATGTTGAAACTCACCCAATTGCAAGTTTCAACATAATGAATAACACTTTCAAGAAGCGGAATATCTCTCCTGAACATTTCTGAAAGTTGACCTCATTTTCCGACTCTCAGGGAGTTGTCAGGGTGGGTGGATATTGAACACTCTTTTTTGACATCTGAAGAAAGCTCGTTGCACTATCACTTACTTCACACCTCATCCCACTCATCTCGTATTCGAATATAGGCATACATATTTTCATATCCAAGTTCGCAGGCCCCCGAGGTGACCATACCAGATACTGAGGGTGAGCAAAATAAATGATTTTATCATTGCCGACTTTTCTCTGTCTACAATCCATTTCTAGCTTCAATCTAGCAAAGAAATTCTTGATGCTGAAATGTCGACGGACGATGCTAAAATTTAGCGAAAATAGTTGAGTCCATGTTCATCCAAATTAGAAATTATTGCTTTCATTACGAAATGAAGAATATATTGGAATAGTGCAATCCTCTGTTTATTTGTACTCAATGTTCAATTATCCATTCATCAACAGGAAAAAATAAAATAAAAAAAATTAAACCATTGCGTGACTGGAATAGTTTCTGAGTTTATTGAACCTACTTTGATATCTCGTATGTATGCGATGTATAATCTGCATCACCGGGTAGCTTGATTTTTTGATACTTTGTATTTTATGCAACCTGTAACCCTCCATAAATGAATAAATGTTTTCAATTCATTCACTATGCAGTTTCAAAATCCTTCATTCATGTATTAAGTTAGCTATTTTGTAATTGAAATGGAGAGTATATGCCAGTTTGGCCAATTGAGAATCAGTCATATCAACAAGTGAATTGAAATAATGGTGAAATAGTATATTACACACCAAGGTGGGAAAGTGTTAGCTAAAATTTCGAGACAGGAATTAAACTTTCTACCGAAGTGTGTATACCATTTTACTTACAACCATCATATTTCGATCAGAATTAATAAATCTCAATTTCGTCCTAAACATACCTAAAATATTACATGAGTGAGGGCGGGAAGTGAGGGCGGGAAGTGAGGGCGGTAAGAGGTGAGGGAAGGAAGTGGAGGTGTGTAATGTGACACTTCCCAACCTCCAATGACGTTAGTAATGACAACATTACATATATGGTGGTAAATAAAAATAATTTGTGTCAAATAAACAAACCAAAGTTCCTTCCCACTGAACATGTAATGTTACAATATATTGTCACAATATATTGTGAAGCTTTCTTCCGTAATATGAAAATACAATATTGTATCTATTTTGCTGCTATATTCGTGTTGACGATATAACAGAAAAACTTACTGACAAATTGTTTGTAAGTTACAAAATGACCCTTTCAATTAAGTTTCAATAGCAATATTGCATCAACTATATATTCTCATTGAAATTGCAACATTACATGGATCAACTACGAACAATATCAGTGCAACGTTACATATGGAATTTTCAATTGTAATGTTGCATCAACATTGATACTTCATTGAGTTTGTAAATAACATGAGGTAACTACAAACAATATTGCTACAACTTATGGGATGCAACACATATTTGAATTAAAAATGTAATATAGCTGAAATATACAAAATGCTACATTGGGTATCGATCGAGAGACGCCATTTCATGAAATGCCTACGCGCAGTCGCAAACTTGCATTCGACAAACGTCACTATCTTAGTCGCCATATTTGTTCGTGTTTGGCTTTGGTAACAGGTATTTTGTTGTTGTACACGTCCAAATGGCAAATGATACCAATAAATAATAAACTTTGGAACATAAATTGAGGTATAAGTGGTGATCTGGCGATATGTGATATTAGGCAGTTGGAAAGGTTTTGAATCGCAGTTAGCAGTTGATGGTTAGGTAAGTCGACATCAGTTATTCTAGGTTAGGTATACATTTTACAAATTCATACATCGTTCATTGATCTAAGCGGATCGTTCGATCGACAAAAAATAACAGAATGATTATAATCATTCGTATACCTACTCAAAGTTATAGGACAACCTCGTGAATTCAGTCAGTGAATGCAGTCAAAGTGAATCAAAGTGTACCTACTTTCTTATTGTTTCTGTTTGAGCTTTCGGGTCTTTATCGGCTCTTTATCAGGAACTCTATAAAACATTACAAATTATATGAAATCAATCCTTTTTATTACTGAAACACTTAGGGACATTGAGGTTTTGTTTAACCTCATAGTGATAGTAGAATCATTGCTCGAATCATCAAATCTTATCTCTCATTTTACTGCACTTAGTTGTTGTAAAAAAAACTTTGAGCTCGCACCCACAATTCATTCTAAAACAACCTCAAATATCGTTCTTCAGAATATTCTCTAGATGCTGAGAAATATTCATATTATCTTCAGTGTATATTATAAGGATACTCTCAGCATACCTTGGAAAATGAATATTTCCAGAATCAAGTATACAATCCTCAACTCTCAAGTTTAACCGGTAGATGAACTAACTCAACTAACAGGTATATTCCTGACTATTTTATTGTATCATTATTTCCTTTGTTCCAGGTTCCTATGCAGTGCAGTGCCTATGAGACCTAGTACCGTTATATCAAAAATATTTAGAAATTTTTTCAATCTACTTTTAAATTATGAAATAGTCGACACGATTATTCGATTATTAGAATATTGTTACTATGTATTATTTATAATATAAAATATGTAATTTTCCTTTACTTTTTATCCTTTGTTGCCAGTAACCTTAACAAAATATAACAATAAGATAACATTCGTTCATTGAGTATGAAATGTTACTTTACTTCATACACAATGTTACAATAACTCTGCTGGAATGATTCATTTGCGAACATTACATTCATAATATTGCTGAACGTCCGTTTCAGTAGTTGCTGCGACCTTGCAGTAAGATAGCGACAATATCTGGATGTAACATTACACATAACATTGAAATATCGCTGCAATATTGTTGAGATATTACTTTGCTTAGTGGGTTCCCGTTGAGAAATCTTGAATGAAAAATCCCTATTCAATAAATGAATAATCAGAATGAGTACTGTATTATTTCATCCATATTGATCATTTTTGACATTCGAGGTCCAATCCGTATGATTCAAAAGGATATCCATCTGACAACCTATCGTTGGTAGCTTGTATAAATTATTGATATTACGTCCAAGAGTTGGTACTCTCATGTACCTCATGAACAGTATTTTGACACGTAGGACTACGTAAATCTTTTTGTTCAGAATGAAAAATTTCCATGATAACCACCAGAAAAAAATTGAACGATGAATAAAAGAGTTGAGAAGGGGTACGAAATATTCGAGAAAACCTTGTACAGACAGACACACAGTACACGCGACCCTACTGAATCTGTTTGATACTCTATTTATGACAATCAACATTTCTATCTGGAATAATACATATAAATTTCAGCAGCAATTCGACGATCTATCAGCAATGAACAAGTTAATTTTCTGTAATCACTACAAAATCCAAATATTGTTAATCAGTCTATCTTTTTATTTGATACGAATCAGTACGATCTATTACTGACAGCCAGAATACTTCTTGTGCCAGGCAGGTTCATAACAATGCAATAATTTCTTTGGAATCAATAGAGTTGTTAGTTCAGCATTCAAATTGCTCTGATGCCTCTTCAATGCAAATAATTTGCTGTGGTTATGTGATTTTTTTCAACAACTCATAGATAATGCTCTCAGTGTAGTTACTCATATATCACATTACTCGCCCATTTCAGTACTATTTCAATAATCTAGGTGAAATACAGTAGGGAGTTTGGGAATACTTCGTTTTCCATAGAATATACTGAATACTGCGATATTAGCATATATTTATAGGTCATAAAGGTAATTGAGATATTGATTTATCAAATCTATTGAGTTCACACAGTGTTTCACTCCAATATCCGCCTCAAGAATCAATTTTACTTCTTTTGCTTTCTTCTTGATATAACTGCCCCCTGGCATTCATCAAAGTGAATATTGAAATTGACAAACATTGCTCGCCTGTCGAAGAGATGCCGTGCCTTGTGAGCATCTTGTGCAGAAATACAATTCATTAATCAATGTCAAGAACAGTCATTTTTTATTCCAAATCCAGAATTGATCTGATATCCCAGATAGCACAATGTCATTCATATAACGTCCATATAATATTCTTCGGAAATAATTGGATATTCTCACAATATGATAAAAATATTCTAGGAAAATTCTATGAATATTCGAAATGGACTAAAATGGAAGGAAATTGAGAAACCTTCATCCTGTGAAGATTCAAACCTACTACCTTGTGGTTGGATTTTCACGAATCTGAAATCTCATTCACTTTCCCTTGAACCTCATTGATAATTGAAATGAATAGCAAGATGACAACACTCAATTAGTGGGCTAGAGAATAATAGGTTGTGTCGGGGAGAACATTATAAATATTGATACAAAAATAGGAACATCAATATCATATATTTTGATACGATTCTGGATATTCTCAGAATAATGTAAAAGAATATCCTCTGAATATTCAGAAATAATATTCTGAGAATAAGTCAAATTGAATGTTCATTGAATATTCGCTGCAAGATGAGATTATTCTATGATCATTCTGAAGACATTCTTCGAGGTTTTTCTGGAATGAGTATATATTCAAACGCTATGAGAATATTCATAGAATATTCTGTGCTCTCTGGGATAACATGTCTCCATAGTTCCGAATCAAATTGAAAATAAACATTTTTTCGATGAGTTCAGTTAAATATGAATATATTCACAATATGAGCTGATTCAATTTGTTAGTAACTAGGGTTATTTACTAAAATATCAGTAACATTGGAAACATTAATTCGTCTTCAACAATAACATCTGATATCACATGTCTACATATTTCCAAATGAAACTTGAAGAAACATATTTTCAATGAGGGTCGGTTTATCAATTGCCAATATTATCCATCAGTTAGTTATCCGTCAGATAAAAATATCTAGCAGATAAACTTCCAGTTTGTTTGGAAGTGGTTTATCAACTCATTTTTATTCTCCAGTTAATCAACTGCCAGATAATGAAAGTTGGCAATGCTGATGAATAAATGTAAGCAATCTCATTGGTTGTTACAAGAACAAGGTCATGTCACATCACGACCGATCACGAGTAGTCACGACCGTTTTGTTAGGTTATTGTTGATTGTTTTCGAGGTTTTCTGTTTTATGAGTTTTTGGTTGTTGATAAATATGAATTTTTTAAATGATTATATTCTGGATAGCGACGAGGACGAGGATATTGTGCAAGTGCTTGAGTACGAACGCCCCATCTGTTTTTTTATTTTCAATCACACGTTTGTATTGATTCGCTATTTTAATCAGCAAATTTTTCTCTTCTGCTGTGAAATTGCATCCTCTTTTCTTTATAGAACTACTAGTACTCTCCATTTTTAACTTTTTCGTCACACCAGAAAGCTAGGAAATCAAAACAACTCAATAAAGTGAGGTTATGTATAGGCATTAACCTCCAGATATCGACTATCCGCCAGTTAAAACTTACAGATGAATATTTGACATTTTAACTGCCGGATAAAGTTACCCTGGTGTAGATAAACCGACCTTTCCAAAAAAACTGGTAGTTAAGCTTTAACTGACAGATAAATTGTAATTGATAAACCGGCCCTCAGTGTAGTTCAATAAGACGCACTATAATTTCACAATAGGAGTTGATTTCACTCGTTAGTGACTATAAGGTTTATTACATACTGAAATTTCATGAACATTGGGAACAATGATTCGTTCTCAAGCGAAACTTCTGATATTATATGACTACATTATTTCGAATGAAACTGGAAAAGAATATTCTCGATGAGTTCCGTTAAATATGACGAAAAATTATTCGACAATATATATATGTCAATTCTACTCGTTAGTTAATAATGTTTATTTTCAGAATTTCAGAAACATCGAAAACATCAATCCGTTTTCAATCATAACATCTGATATAAAATATCAACATATTTCCAAATGAAACTGAGTGACTTTTGCTAATAGATATAATGCGCTTCATCTTTGACAGAAAAAAATCACTCATAGATATAAAATTGATGTGAACAAATGAAATTATCACGATAATCACCAGTTGCTATAAGCTATGAGCAAGGTTGAGAATGAATTTATGAAATTCTCAAGATAATTATTTCGATGATACATTACCATTCCTTGAACGAAAGCGTTATTGCTTGCTTGGAATTTGTGACTTACGAATTCCGCCTCCTCTTCAATTTCATTTATGATGTGTGTGAAAACCTAACTTCCATAATCAAAAAACGATAACCAGTGAAAATATTTGAATACAACACATCCGCGATAGAGTAGAAATATTCGAATATCATTGATAAATATTCATTTGCCATTTGAATCGCAAAAAAATTATGAAATGGGATGAGCATGTTCATGATAAAAGTGAATAAGTTATCTCCTTACCATCACGAATGTTCCTCGTATATTCTTGCAATGTTTCGTGTAAACATGTTGTAGTATTGCAGCAAGTCGTCCCATTTTCTGAAATCAAAATAATTCAGCTGTTATTGAATTATTCAAACCTAAGTAGTTGTTTCTTGCGTGAGATTATCATTATTATAACAATATCCATAGACGTATCAAATTGTGAGTCATTAGATCTATGGCATGATAATATATCAATCACTTTCTTTTTAGTTACAGAATCATGTTTAGTCTGCGAGAGCCAATAATGGGATTGTACACACTTATCAAGTTATATTGATCAGTCCGCTATCAAACGTTGTTCAAAATCATAGAAAATAGTTTTTTTTCCAATAATTTAAAATCGGCACCTTCGAGAAAAGCTTGGTTCCGATGACGTCATTCGCCTTCTGGCACATAGCATAACCAGATGAATCGAGGTTGCTAAATCCATAATTATCAAGTACATTATGAGATTCAATATGACCAATGACAATAGTATTTACAGTCGCAGATGACAATGTGAACACCTGGTTTTCGATGATCATTTATCGAATACTCATGTACCTTGCAGGATGATTCAGTGCCAATGAGTATTCTTATCCTGATCTTCCTGATGATGATCAATTTTTTACAATAATAATAATGATATCATTTATTCGTGAAATCACATGACAAAAAGAACAGATATGAGATACATGAATATATTGAAAAAAAGTTACAAGTATAAATAACATGAATAAATGACAATACTCGATAAGTGATGTGAACACTTGTTTATATAAAATAAAAAAAAACTCTTTATTAGCATCATGCTCTTCACAGCGACTAAAAACATACATACACAGTTTCAATTACCATACTAAAATAAAAATAAGAAATAAGTAATAAGAACTATCACACTAGTACAAGTCTTAAGATTAATTAAATAAGACAACACAGCTTACATGTAGTCAACTCATTGTCTAGTCTTCAATCTGGCATATGAGCCTTCACATATTTACAACATTATTTTTTAAATCAACATATGGATGGTATTTTTTTCAATTCTGTTGGTAGATTGTTAAACAAGATCAATCCTTTACTAAATATTATTCCTGCTTTCAAATTAGGGTTAATATAAAAATCATTAGTATCTTTCGTACGTGTGTTATAGGTATGGATATCACTTATATATGTCAGCTGATCTGAAAGATAGGTTGGTAACATATTGTTCTTTAATTTATATATGAACAATAGCATGTTGTAATTTATTCTTTGTCTAATTGTCATCAATGATAGAGTATTCAACATTTTCCTAATTGGTGTTCGCCTATTACAATTTAATATTGCCCTCATGGCCCTATTCTGTAATTTTTGGAATATATTCATTTGTTCATTTTTCAGAAAAAATAGAATGGTGCTACAATAATCAAAATGAGGTGCTATGACACTTTTTTATATTGTGAGTTTTGAAAATTCAGATACTTTGTTATTTAATCTATAAAGGTAGTGTATTTTTTCTGCCACTTTCCTTTTTATATAGTTTACATTTGCGTTCATATTCAATTCTTGGTCCAATATTATGCCTAGATATTTGAATTCCTTGACTTGTTCGATTTCCTCATTTTCAATGTTTATATGAAATTTGAAATTTTCATTCATCATCTTAACCTGTCCTCTGTTACCTATTAGCATAAATTTACTTTTTTTTACATTGAGCTTCAATCCATTATTACATAACCAAGTACTAATGTTTGTAAGATCCTTATTAAGATTGTTTTCTATTTCATCTGCTGTTCCTGAGTAATATAACATTGTGTCATCTGCGAATAGTTTTATTTTACATTTCGTTATTTGTGTAGCTATGTCATTTATAAAAAGAATAAATAATATTGGACCAAGGATTGAACCCTGTGGCACTCCATTTTTTATTTTGAGTATTTCTGAGAATTGGTTATTATATTTTACAACTTGTTCCCTGCCTTTCAAGAAGCTACCGAACCATTTCAACACATTACCAGTGATGCCATATTTTTCTAATTTTTTTAATAGTAGATCTACTTTGATTGTTTCAAAGGCTCGTTGAAAATCTAAGAATACAACACCTATTAATTTCTTTTCAGCAATATCTACTTTCCACGAAGAGATCAGTAGTTGTAATGCAGTTTCACAAGAATGTGACTGTCTGAATCCTGACTGTTGTGTAATTAAAATGTTGTTGTTATTTATATACATTAACAATTGTTCTTTGACTGCAAGTTCCAGAAGTTTTTCATATACTGGTAGTGTATTGATTGGTCTGAACTCTGAACATATTACCGTGTTTCTTACTTTTTGAATGGGATTAATGGTAGATACCTTCCAGTCATTAGGAAATGTTCCTCCACTCAGTGATAAATTTATAATTTGTAAAAACCAGTTTCCAGCTACCTCTATAGCTAGTTTTATTATGTTCAGATTTATTCCATGTCTATCTGTAGTATCTTTCTTCAAAGATGATAAGATTAGTTTGAGATCAGCCATTGATAACTGCCTGAATTCCCCAAAATTTGGTAGAAATTCTGGAATAAAACTTATGGTGTATTCAGTATTATTCCTTGGTTTTATTTTTTCACTTATTTCGCATATACTCTTGATGAAGTATGTGTTGAAAGCGTTTGCAATATGTCTATCATTTTTTTCAACTTTTTCTTCAAATTGGATATATGATGGATTTATGATGTTTCGAGAAACATATAATATAACTAAATGAAGATAATGAAAACGATTAACTCGGTCTCTATAATATAACAAAGAACAAAAAGAAATATATGTATGTTCATATAAATCATGAAAACCAAAATACATGAAACGATGATATCAAATCAAATTAACATTGCATAAGTGACTCATCGACATTGGTATCTCTGGAATGTTATGTTGAAATAGGTTTATTATTGGTAATTCATAATATGATGAAAATAATGATAAATTTGATGATATTAATGATATATATAGTGATAATAATGATGTGAACAATTAATAATAATAAGAATAATATGAGAAGTAATAAAACTTTACCAAGAATACATTGGCGTGAATAAAATATTAATAATATTTCCTCTCAATTATTGCAATAATTACAGTTCTTGATGTTTCATGTACAAACTTTTTCAATTCTTTTTCAAACAACTTGATATTTGAAATGTTTTTCATGTTATCTGGAATGGAGTTGTAAGCCTTTGGTGCAATATATGAGAACGATTGTTCGCAGATAGATTTAGTTATCTGTGGAATGACGTAATGGTGTCTTTGTCTCGTTTCATAATTGTGGGTGGGTAAATGAGCGTTTTTTTATTTTTCCTGTATTTCGATATCACATTCAGATAATATAGTTGTCTTATGTCTAATATTTTGCATTCTTGATACAACATATCTGAAGGGAATCTATTTGGTTGGTTATTCAAACCCAACCTATTTTGTCACCCTGGCAGCATTACGCTGTTATGCTCAGAAATCGCAGAAATATCAAGAAATGAGAGATATTCCTGAACGGATTTCTTCACGTCATCATTGTCTGTCTTCATCATCTTCGAAACCTATGATCTAGTAGAATCCAAGGGTGAATCCTCATATTATCTGATTCTCCGGTTGTGTGTTAGGAAAAATCTCCGAATATAATCCCCATATTATATGATTCTTCAGTTATGTGTTGGGATTTCTGCTATCTGCAGTAAATAAGTTATCAGTCCCGAAACGTCTGCCCATATTCTAATCGAAATGACAATCAGAATCATTCTTGCACTTGTCTAACTGATTTAGAGATGGGATGCGCAGCTCGAATCTTGAATTGTTGCATTCAATCAATTACAGATAATAACGTCATGCATTTTTCTACGTTTCTCATGGTTATCAGATATCGTGGATTTCAATAATAATTCGAAAAATAAACAGACCTCTAAGGAAAAACCGGTGTTCGCGACAGTGAACTAGAACCTTTTGAGTACGGCAGGAAAGTGTGAATTTGTATACTATATACTATAGTATGCACTATAGTTTTCTCACGGCCGTAACACATAACAGCGACATTTTTTATTTATTTGTCTTGTAGCCATCTGATTACCTCTCAAGTAATGCTCATCTATATGACAAAGCTGTCATTGCTGGAAATTTGACATTGCATGGGCGATGTGTTTTGATTAAATGATAACACAATGGATTCATTGTGAAATCAGATACGGAAATGATTTTGATGACACACAAAGTACCCTATTGATGTATCGAACACAGTAAAACAAGAGCAATTTGTTTTGTAGCCGTTGATAAAGTTCATTTCTGTGATACTAAAATCCTATGTGTCATGGAAAATCGAACTTTCAGATTTTAATGCCAATAGTATGCAGTTTGGTGCAGATATGATGGCAAAACACGATATTCATCTGAAGCTCTAAGAGCTTGTAGGCAAATCAAATCAAATTCGATATATTCCTGATATATTCCTAATGAATCAGGAATGTCGGGCTCTGGAATCATCGGATAATAACATCGAGATTGGGAATTCTAGGATGCCCGGCTTATCGGACCATACAAAATCTAAGAAGACTGCCGGATAATAACCATCATTCTGTAACGACACTGGTTTCAAAGTGAGAGAGTATATTGATGAGGATGCCGCACGTGTGTCAATTCAGCGTTGGGTAGACGTGGCCTACAACAAACTAGTGGAGTAACCTCAGAGTCCTCAGCCTGATCTTGAGATTCAGAGTCAGATGTTTCAGCCCGATGGTGCGGATGGTGTAGAATTAACCCGAAGGGGGTAGGAGTGAACCCTATGATAATGTAGAATTAAACATTGCCAAATTCTCAAACATACGGTACATACTTCTGCGTCTGCAGGTTTCAAAATGGCGGCATGTGACAACTCGTAAAAATCCCCAATATGGGAAATCTTCCTGTGTATGACAAATCACAATGACTCTACTAGTCCACAATAATAAAAGGAAGATTGTACATACAGGTAATCAATAGAAATCCACTATAAGTGATTACATATGATTATTGAAACCTGCTACGGGGTATCACAAGCCGACTCTCGTATCGTCACCACAGGAAAGAAGCCGTAACACCCGTTGACATCGAAAGTCGAAACTTCACTTCAATTATATGACAACTGTCAAACATCTGCCAAACCTTAGATGTTTATCGGTCACCAAGGGAACATAATAATGAAAAATAGCCAAATGCACAAAAATATTATACAAGGTGATCAGAATAACAATATGCGCGATATATCCTTCAACGAACGAACGTTTTTGGTATGCACACTGAGGATCATAATAGTAGTAGTAGTGCGTTGTAGCAGTAAATTCTTGCTTTTGGGTGTATGATGAATTGACATTCATCGTACAGGGCGTGGAAAGAAATTCTGAATTGAGACTCTATCACGAATCTGCGATTAGAAGTCTATAAAAATCACAAGTTTCCATCGTTCAAGTTTGAACCCCTGATTGGGTATGAAAGTGTAAAATGGAATATTCTCAGATAAATTATGAACATACAAAAATGGATATACTTATATTTATATAAAGCAATGCATTGAGAATTCGCATTCTCTATGTGATGAGAATATTTACTCTTTCTCAGTTGATTCAATAGAAAACAACTACTTTCCTGGCTATATGCCACGACGAACATTGAATTATATCTATTGAACACACACGATAAGAGTTTGAAAATAAAATATAAAAACTTCTGAAATTGAGAATTTGCATTCTCCTTCAGATAAAAATATGTATATGCACACATTATTCTGAACCCAGACAGCACCAGATATTCCATGAATCTCCCTATCACATTCCTTTTGGAATATTGGAATATTCTAGAAATAATCTGGAAAATTCCGGAATATCTGTGGAATATTCTCTAAATATGCGAATGGGAATTCCTCAGATAATCATAGAATATACCCAAAAGAATATTCTATGTTGAATGTTCCTGGAATATTCCAATAAACATATTCTAAAATAAAAAAAAGTGACCCAAGTAGGGATCGAACTCGTGACCTCAAGACTATCAGAGCAACGCCTTGACCACTAGGCCAGTAATCGAATTGAATAATGTTATACATATCAAGTTCTTGTGAGAGCATTGATCGAAATCGGATCATAAACACTTTTTGTTTCAAAATCCCCTTACATCAAATTGATGTTCGATACTCACATCTCTGAAATAATAAATGGTATTTATGTGTTGAGAAACATAGGAATATTCATGGAATATTTCATGAATATACACCACAGAATATTCAGTTGAGAATATTTCATGAATATACCGCACAGAATATCCAGTTGGGTATATTGCATGAATATACCGCACAGAATATTCAGTTGTGTATATTTCATGAATATACAACAGAGAATATTCAGTTGGGAATATTCCTGGAAGATTCATACCTGAATATTCCCTGAACATGTCCGACTATTCACTTTGGAATATTCCTTTTAGATGTTCCAGAGGCATGTATATATTCTAGGAATAATCGATGAATATTCGGAATATACTCCTCCTTTTTAGCATATTTAGAGAATATTCTATGAATATCCAGTGCTGTCTGGGAATATTCAACAGAAAACAACTACTTTCCTGGCTATTTGCCTCGTCGAACATTGAATTATATCTGATGAACATTCAAAAGGAGAACATATAAAAATCAAGAATAAAATTCTCCGAAATTGAGAATTGACATTCGTCTTCAAATCGGATGAATAAAATGATGTATAATGATATAGAAATATAACTTACCAATATATTCAGCATTGAAATGAAAATTGGAATATACAGGAGTTTACCCAGACAGCACTGGATATTCATAGAATATTCTCTAAATATGCTAAAAAGGAGGAGTATATTCCGAATATTCATCGATTATTTCTAGAATATATACATGCCTCTGGAACATCTAAAAGGAATATTCCAAAGTGAATAGTCGGACATGTTCAGGGAATATTCAGGTATGAATCTTCTAGGAATATTCCCAACTGAATATTCTCTGTTGTATATTCATGAAATATACCCAACTGAATATTCTGTGCGGTTATATTCATGAAATATAACCAACTGAATATTCTGTGCGGTATATTCATGAAATATTCTCAACTGAATATTCTGTGGTGTATATTCATGAAATATTCCATGAATATTCCTATGTTTCTCAACACATAAATAACATTTATTATTTCAGAGATGTGAGTATCGAACATCAATTAGATGTAAGGGGATTTTGAAACAAAAAGTGTTTATGATCCGATTTCGAACAATGCTCTCACAAGAACTTGTTATGTATGACATTATTCAATTCGATTACTGGCCTAGTGGTCAAGGCGTTGCTCTGATAGTCTTGAGGTCACGAGTTCGATCCCTACTTGGGTCACTTTTTTTAATTTAAGAATATGTTTATTGGAATATTCCAGGAACATTCAACATAGAATATTCTTTTGGATATATTCTATGATTATCTGAGGAATTCCCATTCGCATATTTAGAGAATATTCCACAGATATTCCGGAATATTCCAGATTATTTCTAGAATATTCCAATATTCCAAAAGGAATATGATAGGGAGATTCATGGAATATCTGGTGCTGTCTGGGTATGCCAGTATACTTCTCCTGTACATTCCAATTTTCATTTCAATGCTGAATATATTGGTAAGTTATATTTCTATATCATTATAGGTACATCATATTATTCATCCGATTTGAAGACGAATGTCAATTCTCAATTTCGGAGAATTTTATTCTTCATTTTTATGTTCTCCTTTTGAATGTTCATCAGATATAATTCAATGTTCGACGAGGCAAATAGCCAGGAAAGTAATTGTTTTCTGTTGAATATTCAGAATAATGTGTGCATATACATATTTTTATCTGAAGGAGAATGCAAATTCTCAATTTCAGAAGTTTTTATATTTTATTTTCAAACTCTTATCGTGTGTGTTCAATACATATAATTCAATGTTCGTCGTGGCATATAGCCAGGAAAGTAGTTGTTTTCTATTGAATCAACTGAGAAAGAGTAAATATTCTCATCACATAGAGAATGCGAATTCTCAATGTATTGCTTTATATAAATATATATCCATTTTTGTATGTTCATAATTCATCTGAGAATATTCCTTTTTACAGTAAATTCTTCTCAATGAAATGAAACAAACTCATGACCAATGAATAAAATGAGTACTTATGATCTTACTGAATATGAACTGTAAGGATAGTGTTTCTTTTTTAGTCTCTCTGACATTTTCTATTCTCCGGACTCTGTAGAATAGGTGGTAAATTCAAATTTAATGTTTCATCGGAATACCATTCTGGTTACTTCATCAGTTTTGAAACTTTTATAATTATTTGTTGGGATTTTTCATTTCTTCAGTTCACCTTTAAATACCTACCTGATCATCAGCAATTTTCAGGCAACGACCATACCACGTTGAAATATACCCACACTCGTCTGATCGTGGAAGTCAAGCAACGTCGGGCGCGGTTAGTACTTGGATGGGTGACCGCTTGGGAACACCGCGTGCCGTTGCCTTTTTTGGTTTTTCATGTGAAATGCTATATTTTGTTACAATTATTTCTGAACTAGCATATCTCGCAAGCGTTGTTTTGCTATATACTTTATTTCTTAATATAATTTTTCAGTTCAATATTCATCCAGACACTATTGATATTTTATTTTCTACTTCTTGCTAGTTTCGCTATCTATGAAAGCGTGTTTCTTTAGTTACTACCATTTATTTCAACTCCTTATTAGTTCACTTGAATTTCCCAATTTTGACGAAAGAATCATAATATTCGACCCCGAGAACCATGCACCAGATACTGAATTTGAATAAAATCGGACCCTAATTACAAAATCCGCCATTTTAGATCCGTCATCTTGAATTCCTCAATTTTGACGAAGGAATCATAATCAACGATTACGAAAACCGAAAACCACTAGTTACCAATTTTGAATAGAATCGGATTATAATTACAAAACTCGTCCACAATCTTGAATTTCCAAAATCCGCCCAAATTTTCAAATTCTGACGGAAGAATCATAATCATCGACCCCGAAAACCCCCAGATACCAATTTTAAATAGAATCGGACCATGATTACAAAACTCAAAACTCGTCCGATATGCTGGTGCTTGCGGAGTGCATCCTTATTTCACTCTCGAAAAAAACAAATATTTAAAAGTGGTAAAAATAAAAAATAAAATTGCGAATCAACATTCTAGTGCAAGTGTAACCCTTCAGAACTCTGTGAAGAAGAATTCAACCTGTAAGTCACCACAATCAGTCTTTTAGTTGCATGTTTAGTTTGAAAAACATCCAAACCGTCAACCAAAAAACGAAAGGTTAAAGATTCATTCCACCACTCGTCGGGTCGAGAATGAGCGAAACTCAACTAAGCAAAAATTACTGGGAGCCATAAATAATGGAAATGAAGTAACTAAGCGTGAAATCAAAGAATATATCGGGATTGAAAATGATAAATTGCTGGAAGTTATCAAGTTACAAAATGAAAAAATTGTAGGACTTGAAGAAAAATGCGCAAAATATGAGAAGGAATTCAAAAATAATGATCGGAAAGATAGAAGATCCATCATTATAATACTTGGTCTTGATATTGATGCTAAAGAAAACTTGGCTACTACTACCATTTCCAATTTGAATTCGCTGCTGGGAATTGATTTATGTTTGAGAGATCTGTTCAATATTCATCAGATTGAAATCAAGGAAAAGCCAGCAATAAAAGTTGAATTTTTATCACTACTTACTAAAAACTCAGTTTTTCAAAACGTACACAAATTGAAAGGTGCAAAAATCTCAATTTCTCAAGACTTGTGCTACGAAGATCGCTTGATCAATAAAATATTAGTCAAACACTGTTTGTGAACTATGTCTAGAGATAAGTGCCAGCAGAATTGCTGGAAGAACATTCCGAAGAATGCGAATGACGTGTTTGTGATTTCGATTCATCTTGCTAAAATGGAACTGGGTTCCTTTGCGTATTTTTCATGTTGATATATCGTATACTTTCAAGAATATCATTCGGGTGATGTCGAATAGTCAGTCCTCAAACCTTGAAGAGTATGCATACATGTCATACTGGTCAAACTCACCCTTATTCACAGAATGGCCCCATCTGATAATGAAGAAAATAGGCAATGAGTGCAGTAAGAAGAATGACAACAAGAATAGGCACTAAATATTTCAACAGAAGATGTCGAATAGGAAAGAGATATCGTGTAGTAATGAATTCATAAACGGCATGGTGAAGGAATACCCATGAATGATAAAATAAAAGTCCCAGTCCGTAGAGACTGAGCGGAATGGTAGAGCTTGAAAGTCTAGACCTATAAATACAAAGTGAAGATTTGCGAAATAAAGGAACATATAACTGCCTATTGAGAAGCTATATTCTTTCTTCGTCTGCAATTGATAGTTTCAGGAAAACTGCCCTATGAAGCAGAACCCCCATATATCATTTTTGCCGAAAATGAGTAGAAACCTGTTTCAGATATATATTACTGATTTCTAACTTTCAACGCAAGAATACCGAAAACTGATCCAAAATATTGATGGTTAATCATTTTTAAAACTTGTATTCGGAAATCTCATTCGACGAACTAAGCTGGAACCAAGTGAATTGCCTTTTTCAAATTGATTCGGCCGTTACTTGATGGACATCACTACTCTAGTCACTTTCGCAATGATGGAGCTAACAATACAAAAATATGGCAGAGGAATTCACCACAATATGTCAGTTAGAAAGTATGGTACTTTTGAATGCGATCGAAATACAATTCACCTTGACAATAAAATGATTTTACCAATAGTGAACATCAACTTCAGGATGTAGTTGAGAATTTCAGATATCTGAAAATAAAAAACACCGTAATAAACGGTATATTCAACTGAGGGTTGAGTTCGACAGATTAAGCTGCTTTTTAATTCACCATATCCTCCAAGTGGAATGATGGTTGTGTTCATCACTGCATCACTAGTACTACCAACTGGCATAGATGATATAATGTACTGCATTCAGAAGTGTTGAATTACTGGTGAATTAGCATTTATAAATTGGGGTGATGAAAATACCACACTCCTAGTAAATTTCAATGCGAATTGCAGTACATGATTCCACTGTTCCTTTGGTGAGAGAATGTTACCCTGAATACACTTCGTATCATTGCATTATAATATATTTAGAAACACTATCGCTGGATATTCAGTATGGTTGATGGTTGAGAGTAGGAGAATAGGATATTTCTTTGGCAAATTTCTTTTCAGTGCTCTTCCAGTGTGAAATTGTTGTGGGTATTTTCGAGTGTTCAATAAACTTTAATTTTCCCCATAATGTCCGAAGTGAAATTATGATCTATCACAAATTTTAGAGATAAATGTCAACTTCAAATATGTTTCGGATATTTCTACATTGGATATGACAAAATTCTTATTCGTGGAACTTCAACAAAGTATGGATATGCATGAATATATTGAAATATGAGGATGTCGTTTTCAGAATGAAAATCGGTAACATGAGATTCTTTTGAAATGAATAGTTTGGACGGGAATGTTTCCATTCAATACTTCAATAGATGAAAAAACGTGGAATATATGTTTTCTAATAATGTTAGGTGATCCTCATCAGACTAAGTGTATTCAATTTGCTCACATCTCACTGGAGCTCACACCAAGAGTATTTGAAAAGGGATACCAATACCATATATCTCTCCACATCTCCAAGAAAAAAGTTGAACAGCTTATAATTATAATTGTTACAAAATGAATATGAATACATACGATAATAAAACTTCGAAATAATCGTGGACACAAAAATAAAGATAAATGATCTGGCTCAATTATTAAAAAAATGTTTTAAAAACAAAAAATCCGACGATTGAAAATTGTAGAATAGAAGGTGAAAAATCTCATTTCATCAGCTGAATCGTTAATTATGAACAATTGCCTATGGTTATTTGAAACAGTTATGAAACGTTGATATGTCACGTTCATTACTCGTGAAAATTTGATTTAGTAGTTATTCAGCAAACCACTATACTTTTTCCTCACACTCACGAAATATCATACCACAAAGCATACCTCACAAATAGCTACTCACTCATACCATACACGAAATCGAAATCAACACCTAGTACCCCATATGAGGAAAACATCAACCCAACGTTCTTTCGATTATCTGGCACCGAAATTTTATAATGCACTACCTGGACGGCTTAAAGGAATTGTATATTGTCCACAATTCAAAAAGGCCCTGAAAAGTTTCATTCTTGAAAATCCAAGACAACTAACTCATCAACATTTTGATGATCTAGTTGGCTAAAGAAATATATTCCTGATGGAATAAAAATGTGTACGGCTCAACTGCTCACCTCAATAATGCTATCATATATCATAGTAGTATAGTAGGCACAGTATTATAAATATTTATAGTAACGATTCTAGTATTTCTGAAGTTTTTGTCTCCTGATTGTTTGTTTATGTCCTTAGTTAGGTACTTTTAATTATCGCTATTTTAAGTTGTGATGAAACGTATTTTAATTTTAATTGCCAATTTCTCATGGATATTTTCATGGACATTTTCTGCGAAACAAGTGCGATAGCACTTATCGCTCAACAGCTTTATTCATTCACTAATTATATATTTATTTATTATTATCATATCATTATTATTATTATATTCATTATTCATATATTTTGTTGAATAAAGGTTATTATTATTATTATTATTATTATTATTATTATTATTATTATTATTATATTGAATTCATTTCATTTAACGTAGTTTCACCTACATAAAATTTGTTGAAATTGGAAGTCGAAAACACGTTTGTGAACTGCTTGAAATCAACGTGTAAGTCGACGACATTATTGCAGTTGATTCAACGCGAATAATAGTTTCCATGAAACGTTATTTCATCCTAACATTGTGGCACTTTAACTACGTTATTCCGACGTGAGTGTGGAGTATACTACAAGAATATATTGGTAATGAACCGAAATGTGTTCGTCATTTTTTGTAGAAGATTCAATGAGCATCATTTCATGTGATGAACCTCAATACCATAGAATCGCTATGCACTGAGATATGAGAGATGATAGTAAGGCTACGGATGCTCAGAATAAGGTATAGAGAGAAATGTTTGGAGAAAAATTCCTGACTTTGATACTTTGTTTATACTAGTTGGGAGGTGAACATATCAAAAGTCTTTGCCCCTAGCCCTCAAGCCAGAGGAACGGAGGTGGTTCGAAAGCGTGATTTTTCCATCTACTTCGAAAACTAGACGACTTACCGACATGACCATACTATACAAATTTGAGGCTCTGCTATCAAACAGCGCTAGACAAAATGGCGCTTGACAAAATAGCGTGAGACAAAAAAGCGCTAGGACATTTCACAGAGGGTCAAAATCGCGTGGTTTTAAACAGCGCCCAGACTTTTGGGAATGCGACAAAGTAGCGCCCAAAACGTCAGAACGAATTGTCACGTCACGATGAATCTTTCTCGTTCAAAAAAAGGAGGTTCTATTTTTATCCATGAAGGATACAGATACAGAAAAGACAAAGTGCATCTCACTTCCACTACCTGGAGATGTACGGAGAAATATTGTAAAGGTAGATGGATAGTTTGCGGCGACTCCAAAAAACCGACAACGTCCCATAGTCATGGTTCGAATGATGCTAAAAACAAAGTTTTTGGAATTATGGAAAATGTTGAGAACATGGCAAGGACGACGGAAGATGGTCCGAGGAAAATTTTACAAGCCAGCACTAGCCAAGTATCGATGGAAGCATCAGTACTATTACCAAATCATGATGCTGCGAGAAAAACAATTCAAATAGTGAGAAACAAGAAGCTTTTGGTTAACAACAGCATTCGTGATGTAACGATTGAAGAGAAATATAAACGAACAGAGAAAGGTGAAGAGTTTCTGTTGTGGGATTCAGGAACAGAATATGTGAACACAATTATTGTTTTCGCTACTTATGGAAATATCTTCCTTTTGAGTGAATTTAGAAACTGGTGTTTTGATGGCACTTTCAGTGTAGCACTGAAATATTTTTGCCAGTTATTCACTATTCACTCCATGATAAACGGAGAAGCTATTCCTCTGATATATGCTTTGCTGCCTAACAAACAACAATCAAGTTATGAGAGACTTTTCGGAAAACTACTAGAGATAGATCCAACGTTGAAACCAACTAGTGTGATCTGTGACTTCGAGAATGCGGATCTCAACACAATAAATAATCAATTTCCTGATACCAAAATAGTAGGCTGCAATTTTCATTTTGCACAAAATCTATGGAAGCATATCCAATCTAATCAATTAACAAAGCTATACAAAGATGATGAGGAAATAAGGATCCAATGTAAAATGCTTTTAGCCTTGAGTTATGTTCCAGAACAAGACGTCCAGTTTGCATTCGAAGTTATCGTTGCCAGCTTTCCAGCAGTATTAAAGCCAATTATCGACTACTTCGAAGACAACTACGTTGGCCGTAGACTGCATGATATACCCCCAAGATTTCCGATTGAGATGTGGAACCTATACGAGAGAATCAACACTGACTAACCCAGGAGCAACAATTCGGTGGAAGCATGGCATAATTCATTTCAAAAAACTCTTCAATGCCACCATCCTTCGCATTCCAAGTTATTCGACGAAATCAGGAAGGAACAGAGCCACTTTGAAATATTCATCACGAGGTACCGCGCAGGATATAGGGCAAACGAAAAATCCAATTGCAAATATTTTCAATTGAGAAAGAGATTACAAGTACTGGTTGCCCAATACAGATTTGGTAGTGTTCTGAACTTTTTACGTTGTATTGCGTACAATTTATCTTTGTAGTTAGGTTACTAGTCGATGTTAATAGAGTTTTTTGGATTTGAATAAAGTTGAGCAAGTTTATTATTCACTACTGATTTTACTTTTCTATGAAGTGCGCTTCCATTATCAGTACGCCACTATTAGCACAAACACGCTATTATTATGACGCGCTATTCCAGTCGGCGCTATTATGTCGCGGCGCTGTTTTCTATTGGCGCTATTTTGTCACGCGCTATTTGTTTCGCGCTATTTTGTCGCTCGCTATTTTGTCTACCGCTGTTTGATAACAGAGCCAAAAATATCATATTCGAAAATCACTCCTTTAAGAAGGTCGAATAGAACAGTAAAATAACAGATACACTTGATTTGTAGTATTATTCTCATTGTGTATTTCATTTTTCATCCCGAGAAGAGGGATGTTACATACCAGAATTGATATACTCTGTACATGAACATCAATGCCTGTTTATACGTCATCATAGTTCGAAATGAAAGTCATTGTTTCTTGAATTCATATTAATCCGATTTTATAGGAACCCAATCATATATTCGGAAGCAATATATAACACGTGTCTCCGCAAAAAAATTCAAAAACAATCAGTGGCGTCTTTTTACGTCAGTTGATTGACCAAGGTGACGTCATGAGTTGACGTCGCATGACGTGATAAATGACGTGAATAAGTCACAGCCCAATGACGTCATATTACTCACGTTTATTGACGTCATTTACTCATCAAACTGTGAAGTCTGACGTTGAAATTTGGTGATGATGAAAAAAGTTTCCTCGAACATGATTTGATAATCACCACTGACCTCTGAGGACATATAATATCGATCATGCATTGTTGAGTCTCCTTAATGGTGCCTTCGGTGTCATGTCCCTTTAATCATCTTTTCATCAGCACTATCCCTCAGTTCGCATCTCCATCAGAATGGAATCAGTTACTCGTATTTGTATTAAAAATTATGTAGTTTGTGTCGGCGAGATGTGAGCAAACCAAGAATAGTTTGATAGCTTTAAGAAGGATCTTGGCGAATTCAGCTTCACTCTGTTGAGTAACGTATATTCATGCATTATTTGTTACCCAACAAATATCTCAATAGCAAATTATTGAAAAATTTTCTGAATGTAGAAGCTCATCAAATTCGTACGTCACACCAACGTCATTTTCAGACGTGATAAATACGTCACTGCAACGTCATTGAAGTGACGGTTTCAATGGAGGTACAACTTTATTATCATTTGTATATATTCATATATAGCTCGATTGGTTTGCAAGATATACAGGGTGTCAAAGTTTGAAAAAAGTTGTCTTTCACTTCTGAGTATATATTATGATTCTATTAAAACTTGCATGTTGATTTGTTTTGATGAGTTATACTTCTATCGACGTTTAAAGCATACAGGGTTACTCACGTTTATGGAGAACGGAAGGATTTTTTTGAAAATTTCTATCAAAAAGTCCTAGCAACGTCATTTTTTTTGATAGAACACTCCATATATTATAGGATTCTCAGAATTGCCTCTTCAATACAATACTCTTTTGTTGATGAATCTCTATACCTATCTCTATCGGTTTTCGAGATAAAAAATAATTTGTGTTGAATATGATCCAAAACATATCCCTAATGGAACCTATGTAAATCAGGCTCTCGAATCATAAAGAGTTGATATTCCAGTGGTGGTTTGGACGGGATTGATAAATTCAATTCACACCAAGAAGTTGCCTTCATATCATACAGGGCGTGCTGGAATTATATATTATATCCGTTGTTCATACAAGTGGTCAAAAGTTCATTTTTCTAAATGGAATTCACTGTTTTCACTCAATAAATTGAAGGACGAATAAAAATGCTACAAGATGACATAGCATGTCCCTATACCTAAATCATCAAGTTTTCTTAATGAAGCCGCTTTTTGTGAAGAATAAAATTTTATGAAAAAGTTAATTTCAGATAGCCATGGAAATATCAAACTCATGACAATTCGGTGACATGAATGAGTAATTCAGAACTTGTTATTGACAGTGTTTCAAAAAATCTCCCAGGATGAACGCGAATATCGATTATTCAAACGAAGTTTTGATGAAGTTATTTATTATACACGGAAAATGTGATCAAATCATTGCCAGAACTTGCAGAAAATTCAACCAAATGTATTCCAAATTGACACCAATGAACAAATAACAAAATAATTTCATCAACTATAGCTCGAAGTTTCCAACAACTCTATGAAAAATCAGCTTATCTAGCATATCTAGGTAGAAAACATAGATTCACTGTGAAATTACAGATAACAACAGAATCAGGAGGAACGAAAGTAACAAGAGTATTAACAGAATATCACATTTTCACAATAAATGCTCGAAATGTAGTCCATTACATTCTGAACATTTTAAAATATGCTTTTGTACGCGACTCGTGGTTGCCTTTTGAATTTCATGAGGATCCAACTCTTCAATACACCGCACTATTCGCCGTCGCAGTTCTTCTTCGGTGCAACTACCCGATGACTGAACTATATAACTTGTTGAAAAAAAAAACCTCGTGAGAAATGCTCTCATGAAATCAAGAATGTGGGCAGATTTGACAATGTCGGTGAACAAAAAAAAATGATGGGGGAGGCTTGATTTCTGTATTCATTCAGTTCTATCATATTCAGATATTCGATTATGTGGAAGGAAATAGTGTTCATCTCGGAAATAATTGTATATGTGAGGCAATAGGAGAACTCCTCACCTGAAGTTTGACCTCTGATAAGGGGCAAGAAACACAAAACTAAGACTACTTTGAACTTCATCATGGATAATGTTGAAGGTTGAAATAGATATCATCAATTTATACGCACGAGCTGTTAACTCATCCAATTCTAATAGTCGATGATACATTCATAATGCTTTCTCTAGAATGAGGTATTAGTTCGTTATCGATAGACTCAGTGGCGTTGTCAGGAAGGTGAATTCAACGGTTTTGATACTTTGCAGCTCGTCAGAGTTCAATGAAATGGAGGACCTAACAAAAAAAATCACAAGGAATCGAACTTGAATTATCTTCATGGAGTGTTTAGGAAGCATTAAGAAATTGAATGATCAAGCAATACTATACTATTACGTGATTGTCGTTAATGAACTCATTTGAAGCATCAAAATATTGTATTTGATATGCGAACAGAAATAGGTTAATTGCTAAGTGCTCGAGTACTTGGCGTGTGAAGAGTGTACAGGGAATGTTGGAATGAAATTATATAAAATTGATCATCAGAAGAAATAGTAGAATGGCCAACCTAAATGTTGAGAAATCATTGAGATCAATGAGAAAAATGAAACTTCGATATTCTTCTGCACCTGAGTTTGAGTTATCTTCGATGTGAAATTAAATTTATTCCAGCAAGATGATTGATGACAACATTCCAAATATCACGAAAAAGTTGAGATCCTATTTTTGCACATCATTATCTTCTCAGAGATCTGAGGTTTTGTCAACTGAACGAAAAAAACTAATAGATATTTCTTGAATGTATAATTATATTTCAGTATAAGAGCAGAGGAATCAAGAAAAAATAGTCATTATTCCAAATTTTTTGGGATTTTCTCTCCTCGTTTCTATAAAATAAAAATATGAATATTATTTCAATATACGTGTAGTAAGGACAAATCAGATGATTTGCCCCAAAATGTCACTGCGTTTAAAGAATTTTCCTATCAGAGAGCCTAAAAGAAAAATTCACTAGGCTCTCTGATAGGAAAATTCTTTAAACGCAGTGACATTTTGGGGCAAATCATCTGATTTGTCCTTACTACACGTATATTGAAATAATATTCATATTTTTATTTTATAGAAACGAGGAGAGAAAATCCCAAAAAATTTGGAATAATGAATATACCACCTCCTCGATTAACCTACAGACAGTATTTAAAAAATAGTCAGTCAATAATTCAAATAATTGAGTGCCTGGTATTGAAGTAAAGTATACATTGGCTGCTAGCAGTCGCCTATCGGCATAGCGTAACTAACACCAGCAGTTTTGAATACCGCTGAATGACATTTATCATTTGTTTCATCCAGAAAGCTTCGCAAGTTGGAGTTTACGGGCTTCCAGCTCCTATAGGATGATGTCTTGAATTCGTTCAGTTAATTCCGTCTGTCTAGTTCATGTTTGATATGGACCTTACTAGAACGTGTTTGGACATATGTTTTGGACCATATTTTTTTGAGAACTGAAAATTATATAAAGAATATCACAGATATTAGACCAATGGTTATACTCAGTGATATATCTGCTCATTTCGCTATTGCCCCTGGAATGAAATTTTTTAATGAAATCAATTCATTGCCAAACCGCACTTACATTAAGAAAACTGATTTTACAAAACTCAAATCACTACTTCGAACTGAGCTATGGACTGACATTTGCGTCTTAGCAACATACAAGAAGCCTAAGACAAAATTGAATTTAAATTACAAGAGTGTATAATCAAATCATCTCACAGAATAGCTTTGAGAAATGATGAACAAAAGAAACTAAAACCGTGGATAACAGTTAGCTTGATACACTCCATCAAACATAGAGACTATCTCAAAAGACAATTATTGCTGAAAAACTCTTCGCGAGAAACAGAAACAAAATATACAAGCTATAGAAATAGGTCAACCAAACTGATTAAAACAACAAAGGATAATTACTACGAAGAAAAATTCTCAGAAGTTTATGGTAACACTAAGAAAACATGGCAGTTGATTCATGAGGTATCAAATAATACATCAACAAGAAGAAATATAACAGATATTTCTGTGATATCTCCCGATGGTGATATAATAATTGATAATGTGGAAAAATCAAACGCCTTCAAAACATACTTTGTTAGTATTGGTACAGAAATGGCTGATAACATTGACAGAGTCGATGAATTGCCAAACGAATTTTTGTACGACACATCAACTCCTGCTTCTTTATTTCAACATCCTGTAACTGGAAATGAGGTGATCGAAAAAATATCAAGATTAAAATCCAACCCCTCCCCCGGTCCAGATGGTATCAGGTCAAAAACCATGAAAAAACAAAAATATCATGAACCCCCTCACACATCTTATGAATTTGTTATTTCAAAAGAGCATCCTTCCCCAACAATGGAAATATAATATAGTTACTCCGGTTTATAAATCTGGTAAACATGATGAACTAGGAAACTATCGTCCTATTTCAATAATGAACAATTTTGCCAAAGTATTTGAACAATGCATGAGAGATAGACTTATGAGTTTCTTCAATAAAAATGTTACCATATCACAAAATCAATTCGGCTTTCGAAAAGCTATCGGAACCAAAAATGCAGTACTAAAATTGAGTAGTCAGATAATTTCTCATCTTGAAAATTCGAAAAAATGCCTGGCAGTGTTTCTCGACTTAGCGAAAGCGTTTGACACCGTTCAACAGAGCGTTTTATTAGACAAATTATATAAGGTAGGAATACCGGGACCAGCTTTGGATGTTTTGAAGGACTATTTGTCTCATAGAACACAACAAGTAGAAATTGATAATGTTCTGAGTGACTCACTAGGAATCAGTTTTGGAGTTCTGCAAGGCATTGTATTAGGTCCAGCCCTGTTCCTTATATATATCAATAGTATTTTCCAAATTATCCTATTTCAAGGAAGTCTGGTCATACGCTGATGACATTGCCGTATAGTGTTCTCTAGTGATTCATGGATCAACCTCTATTCTACTGCCGAACGTGATTTTAATTAAATCAAAATGTGGCTGAATCATAATCTGTTGAGCCTGAATATGAAAAAGACGAAATACATCACTTCTACTTTTCAATCCAAAGACCAACCGCAAGATTTCACATTTAAAAATACATAAATTCTCTCGTAATGAAACACAATATGATAATGATTGTAACTATCCTGAAATTGAAAAAACTTGCTCAATCCGATATATAGTTTGTCGAACTGAGAAGAAGTAGAAAATAATTAAAATAGTTTGGAAAACTGAAACTGAAGAGAAGTTTTTTCATGGAAATTATTCATCTGAAGAATGTTCTTCTAGAAATAATGTTTATGGCAGAACAACGTTTGCCGGGTCAGCAAGTAATATAACATAAGTCAGAATCTCACTCGCTTTTCTTTTGATGAATGTTCAACAAGAACTATCCTCGATTCTGGACCAGACTCAAACTACGATGAGAATTCATGAAAAATAAATGTTATGTGGAACTCCTTCCTAATACCGACACGTCACTGTCTAAATTCAGCAGTTATAATGATCGAGAATCGAAGATAGCCAAGAGAATAATTAGTAGCCCAAATTGGTTGATAATTATGTATTATTCTTATGTAACACTGCGCGTAATGTTTAGCGCCAGCGAACTACCCCATCGCCTAGCGTATAGGTTACTCATAATAAGTATTTCTTCATAATTTATCTTCTAATATCACAGTTCTCTGATTCACCAAAGATAATTCCGATGATGTTTGTCAAACATCGTGCGGAATTTGGGAAAATATAGAAAAAGGAGGTTGGTATTGCCATTTGCTTGAACTCATGAAGGTTATGTATTTTTGGGAAAGCTCTGCCGTTCTATAGACGAACGAGTTCTGATCAATTGTTTTTCCACGTATTCCAAGGTTGACATTGACTCATCTGTGCTGATGTAAATCGACAGCTATCAAAAAAAAAAAAATATTCACTATGGTAACGTTGATTCCATCAATAATATTCTTCACTGCAACCATGATGTATTCTTATCGTGCTTGAGAAGTTAAGAGGAATATACAATCGAAACTCAAATATACCGATCATGCCTGGAGTGATGTTTATATTTTTCGGGTGTCACTTGCAGTCATGAATAAAGAGTGTTAATAGCTTTATCTATAGTAGGAGTCCATCCCACTGGGCAAAATACTATGACAGTTTCATCACATTCTTATAACCTTGATTACGTGTTACGTTATGATATAGGGTACAATGGAGTATCTAGTTGCTCCCAATAACGCTGAATGTCCTCCAACCTAACAAATGCCTCTTTACGTTACAAAAAGTTCATTAAGTATATTGAGATAACCTTTATATTCCAATTATCATCGAATTCACGAAACTATCATTTCAACTGACGAAGGCTTTTCAACGTCTCATTTGTTGACGTTATTAATTCAGAACTTTCACTACTTCCATATTGAAACTGTTATCACTAATCTGACGTTATTCTTCCATGTCTTCGTGATCATATTTGTTATTCATTTTCACTAGGCGTTTCTCTAATACTTCCACAAACTTTAGTGATCAGCTTCAATTATCAAGATAGAAATTGAACAGTTTTGTACTATTTCATCCTGATTATGATAATCGAAATCAATTGCTGGAATTTGATTAATAACACCCTGTAAAACATCAATATCAAATCATTGAGTCTGATGAAGTATTCTGGACGTATTCAATATCATTATCAAATGATATTCAATCATATCAAAATACTCATAAAGTAACTATAAATTACTTATTTCACCAGTTGTGATTGAGTCCTTCAGTTGGTAGAGGCAGGGAATCATCAGTGTCCTATCAAACGAGTGGAACTTTATGACTTCCAGTGACTGTTTTTATTCATTTGTTGGTCTAGATAGTCACCAACTCACTTTTCAGAGCATATGGCACTCTTTTTCAACTGATTTGTGCAGGTAATCACCCACAATATTATTGGGATTCCTGAAACTTGAGAAAATAAATGCGACTATGGTTTCTGCTGATAGATTTTCAATTTTCTCGTTACTTTTGTGTGTATTCTATAGTAACTAAATAATTGGTAGCTATACCTACTAATAGTTCATTTGAATATATGTTCAGGCATCTTTCTCTCTGAACAAATATATTTTCTATATAACTACACAACTTCCCTCTAATTAATCTGAAAAATAACCAAGATCAATAATCATGGTTCATACCAGTCCTCATCACTAAATCATCTACATAATATATCGAAACAATTTGAGTCTTGAGTAGATGATCACTGAGGTTTTTTCCCATGTTTATTTTAATCAGTGTCTACATGTCCTAGTCTGGTTCTAAGTTATTTTATTATATGCCTGTTGAGAATGTTGAGTACCTACTGCTGAATGTATCCCATATGAAACAGAGTAGAATATAATAATTATTGATGAATCCATATAGCATACTAGTTTTCTGATGATTCACACTTTTCCAGACTTCCAAAAATGTGTTGAGCTAAAACCTACAACTTCGATAAATTTCCAAAAATACCTTTGTAGTATTTGAAATGACCAATAAGATATTCCTCTACATAACAGTTGGTTGTCGCCTTACTGGTTCTATAAGGAATATAGGAATAATGGAATAAATAACAAAAACTTCCAAACAAAGGATGTCGAAATTTCGAGCGTCAATGCCTCACGTCATGATTCATGAATTCATCACTTCATGACTTCAAACCACAGAATCACAAAAATCATCATAAAATCTGGAACTCATCTCGATAATAACCACAGTTGCAAAACTTTCAATTCACAATTGTATCAAGCACTGAACAAAAAATAGAAAAAAAAACAGCACTATTAAGTGCAAGCATACGTTCGATTCAAAATGGGGAATATTTCTGTGTAATCCTTGCCTTCATTGAATAACATGAGTTTCACGCTTTCAAAAGAAATTTGAAAGTAGAGACACATACCTAGTTCATCATAAAGACATATTACTAGACGTGAAATACGGTAGTGACATCAAAACGTTTCAGTATCGTTGTATACTGGGACGTTTGAATTGCACATGATACTATCTTCATTGTTACGTGTTCATGGTAGGTAAACATTGTTACTTTGGTAATGACGTCAGAAAACATCTTGTTTATGTTCTTTGCCCAGTGGGTGGTATGTAACAGTGAGGTGAATGGATAGAGTAGTATATCTGAAAAAACTTCCAGTCACCTTGTAACCTTTTTTTCTAAATTAGGATTAATTCCATTGAGCTTGAATAATAAGAGGAATAAGTCACACTTGCGAACGGCTGCTGTTTGCCAGAGAACAGTTGATATGGATTCGAGGTTGATATTCGAGTTTTGGACGCCATTCAATTTAATAGTAGACTCGAAGTTGATTTGGATAATTGAGAGAACCAAATGAATATCTTTATAACTGATAGTGACCAACAAATACTTTTAAAATATGTTTCCTGAAAATTTTGAGATGGACAGATAATAGAATGAAACAAATGTGTATTCCTGCAACCTATTTATCACACCCAAATTACACCCAAGCCAGACAAGGCACATTCAGACCACTGTAGAGGACCTCCTACCACATACTTCAAACTAGGTATATGTCAGATAAATATTGATAACTTCTAAATATCTAAATGATTAAATACGTGGGGAAATTGTTATCATTCTACTAAGTGTTAAGCTGAAAAAATCATCAAAAAATTGTAAAACTGAGACCGCTGTCTCATGGTACCATAGTGAAGCTTCACAGGAAGTTTTACACGTGAATATGGTAAATCAAGTTAATTTTTATGATTTTGAATGGCCCTAACAAAAACCTGGTTGAAATCAGGGGGATGGTCCTTTCCAGAGGTCCATATCACCTCTATCACGGTCCGCTGGGTGTAGAGATGTTGGCAGCATAGGTGACTGCGATGGTTGAAGATCTGAGCTGAACTGCTGGGCCCAGTGCTGCAGCCCTTGCTCCTAGGTATTCCTCCTGGCGTGCTACAGCAGTCAATCCAGAAGTCCAGCGTCGAAGGTGAAGGTGCTTCCACTAATCCACTGGGCTGGATTCTGCAGTCTCTCCTCCTGGGTATTCCTCCTGGCGTGACGACAGCATGCAGCTCAGAGGATTAGCTGCAGCATGAAGAGAAGGACGAAAGGGACCCCCTCTGATCCAGTGTGCTTGGTTCCGCAGCCCCTCGTCCTGGGTATTCCTCCTGGCGTGCCAACGAAACACAGCTCAGGAGATCAGTGGCAGGTCAGACCGACCTAATGCTTCCTAGCCTCTCCCTAGTGTATACAAAATATGTCCTACAGTTCTACGTTCGTGGAAGAAACGTGGTACAAAAATGCTCCTGTCTCAAAACCAGTTGTTGAAAGCATCACTTACTTTCTGAGAAGGGTTGAAGAAGCGCCAAACAGCATCTCGGCTGGGGCACGCGGCGTGGGCATGGCTCCAAAATAGCGAAAACCATCCAAATAGGTGATGGTGATTATGACTAGCGTCGAGAACGTTGAAAAAAATAATTTTTGTTTGATATTTCACCTGATGTACATCGAGTGATCAAAAATATCACCACCACACTTAATGGCTCGCGTCTTCCATCATGGCTGCCTAAGAAGAGAGCTTCGAGAACCTCCAAGTCTCTCCAAGTCCACTATTCCCCAACCCTCAACACCGACTGCTCACGAAACAACCAAAAATCCGAGAGAAAAATATTTCCTCGCATCCTATTGGTCGAGATAAGGCTGGGAACCAGTAGGTCAAATAAACTTATTCAGAACAGAAACCAAAGACAGAAGAATCTCTCATTCTCCTTTTCCGCTTTCGCAAGACCATAATGTGAAAAGACAATAAAGGTAGATGACTGTTTCTTCTTCTTCTCCTTTTTTTCCTCGGCGAGTCACGAAGACTATTGATGTTGACAACGATCGAAGCACCACGCTAGAACAAGAATAGGACATACCTAACCAACAAAAGAATCCTGGAAAATTAGAGAAAACAAATTATTCGAACGACTTTATCTGAAATTGTAAAAACCTCAAGAATCTCCAATGGCACCAACAACCCGTGGAACACCACAGGTGAGTTAACTGTTCTACCTCAAAACAGAGTAAGTCTCTAATAATTCAATAATTATTTTCCCCAATTTTCAGGACCTGTTCATTGGATCAGAGAACGAAGCCGAAGCTAAAATCATTACTTCCTACAGGTATGCTGTGTGTTTTATAATAAAAATTATCTGATTTATCAAGGACTATCAAATGACTGAGTGTTCTCTGTAGGTATGTACCTTTTTCATGTGAATATACATATACACTAGCTAAAAATGAACTACTCATGAAGATAATAAACTAAAACTTATTGTTGCAATTTCAAATGCTACAACCTCCACAATTATCGAAATGTCGACGATACTAGTAGTAGTAGTTAATCTTTGGGTATATGAAATGTTCTTCAATAAAACATAGTAAACGCTCTCAGGGCACGGGGCCCTTCATTTATTGAGAACCCGTTTATTCAATATTCATTTTGGAACTCTCGACTATGGGCATTGACAGAAAATATTTTTTTCAACTCCAAGTAAGTCTAGCATAAAATAGGTAATCCTTTCATTTCAATATCATTTGTTTTTGTATTGTAGACTTTTCAATTAGGCTGAAGATGGTCTTTTATAAGACCGAAACATGTCCTTCATGATTTAGTTAAAAATATCATTAAAATCTGTGGAGATGACTTCGAGCATTCCTTCCTTCCTGTGTAGTAGTAGTAGGTTATCCTTCTTTCCTATATAGGTTTATCATCGGCTCAGATGTTATGCATGATTTATTCTACAACAAATGAAGGGATGTATATTCATCGATATAACATCGACGTATGCACTAACATAAAATTGTTCTGAAATTGTTGTTCTACCCGTCATTCGGTTTTCCCCTTACGAGCAACCCTCAGAAGTCTTCGAGAGTCTTGTGCGAGCAAGGAATAACGGGGGCCTCACCTTTTGACGTGTAATCCCAAACACTTTCTTGGGCCATCAGGAAAATGTTTGCAGTCGATGGGAATGGAACCCACGACCGGCAAGCGAATGCGGATTAGGATATAGACACTCTGTCCGCACGGCTACCTGGCCATGGAAAAAAAAAACTCACATTCAATTTAAAGTGAATGAAATTAATCAAGAGTTATCACCATTATCATTATTATCAACTGGTGACATAATCTTAGGTAGAGAGAGATCGGGAAAGCCTAAAAATCTGAACAAAGACAATTTTATAACTTTTGGTATGACGTGATCCATGCTCTCGAAGTGCTGCACTACCAGAAGTGGGAAAATGCGGTCACGTACGGTTACGGTTATGACCAATGACATTTGACATTTGAATGTCAAGGATGGATATCAACAAATAAGGATGTTTGCAGGCAGCCAGACAAAGGTGACACGCCGAGGAAAATGGTTCACGTGCACTAGTGCACCTGACACTTTCTTGATGATGACAATACATTTTTCACTATCCATCGTCGAAGTACAGTCTGGTCATAGAGTATTTATCATCATCGAAGTTGTCATACTTTGGTGGATTGCAACACTAACTACAAATAACTTCCTCCTCATCACAAATAAAGTGATATAATTAGAGTGTTATTGATAGCCATAAACACAGGGAATGTTAGTCACTCACTCGAATGACGTGAATTTCAATGTTATTGGAAAAATCACCGGCATTTGCAAATTCATCACCAACGGCCAACGATATCGCTTTCTGAGCGTCTTGCATCTTGCATCAGACTACCAGATTGTTCAGATCGTATCACGTTCAGTGTAGTGTGAACTTTGAAGTGTTGTTATTTCCGCAAAATCTCCATTGACAGCGTTGGCCTGCCTTCGTCGTAGGTTCTGAGTTTTCTGAAAATGAATGGGGATTTCAAAAGAGAACACAGTATGGAGAGTACTATCGTTTGCAAAGCTGTGGATCGAGCAAGTGATTGCTCCCAATCGATCGTTGGATGAAGTATAAACAATGCTGTTGCCAAGATTGATCCTTGAAGAACGAGTTTCATGAGTAATTCTCACGGTTTGCCATGGAATAGAAAACGCTTCATCGGCACTTTGATATCTCTCGTGGAAAGTGCTGATTTATACTTTGTTATTACCGATTATTTGTGAGAACACAGTTCAGTAAGTCTTGACTTGCATTTCCAACCAAATTCGTGATCCGAATCTTCCAAGTGGAGCAGTCGGTGGAATACTTCCTGGAAATCAGTAGTGAAATCCTTCAAGTATCAACTCTCAAACTGAGAAGGAGAAATAACAACTGCGAGAACAGTCGTTTTGCAGGAAGACACAAGGATCTCATATAAGATCGGGCCTAGCAAACAGTGGTGATAGTGTGAGAAGAATATTTTTTGATACATGTCAGAATTCTCTTTACCTATTAAATCCTTGATCGAAATCAATCAGGCTTCAGAATTGAATATAGTTGATCTTGTAGTCAATATTTTAGATAAAATCACTATGAAAATTATTAACATGGCTACACAGGCAGTAGATATAAAGAACCTTGGTGCGGATTCCAATTTCGATAGAAATTCGAATGAACTTCATGAGTCCATAAGTGCATCAGTGTCAATATTATTGCATTATGCCGACCGCGAGAATTTAACGAATTTTCAGGATGTGCTTCTTTTCAATGGAATATTGAACAAATGAAAAAGTAGAGCTGAGGAATTTTGTACGATTATTGTTCGAAACTGAGAATATATTAGAAACGAGTCAACTCAAAATTTTGGGAACCTAACAGACAAGAACTGTTTGAATCAAGATATAGTCAATTTCAATTTCATGAAAAATTATACATCTTCTGAATACAATATAATAGTTTGTCAACTCAAACTGCTCAGAAGCTCAACGAGATAGTAGGAGAGATTTCGTTCAGATGAAAGCTCGACCATGAAGCTATTTTATGCTGCTGTAAAGTAAATTCTATAGTAAACAGAAATAAATTCAGATTTGGTAGATTATACAGTAAAAAAAACTATGATAAATTTTATAATGCATGCCTGAATACCAATTGGGACATTGTGAACAATGAACAAGATTCATTCTCAAATTTTTACAGTCATTTGGTGAATATTTTCAATAGCTCATTTCCGATCCGAAAATTAAAAATCAAGCAGAGAAAACAGTGGATTACTCAGGGCATAAAAATTTCAGCAAATAATATGCGATCGCTACACTATATTCGGAAGTTTAATAGTGATATCTTATTTCAAAGATACTTTAGTAGATACCGCAGTATCTATAGGCAAGTTGTCAGACAAGCAAAAGAAAATTACTATAAAAGTAGATTCGAGCAAGCTGAAAATAAATCGAAAGAGACTTGGCAAGTAATAAATGAGCTAAGAGGTAAATCTAATAAAGTACATGAAGTTCCACTTTCACCAAACATTCTTAACGAATATTACTGCTCTGTTGCAGAAAGATTGGCTGAAAAATTGACTACTTTTAACGACCCTTTGGGACAATTTAAAAACCCATTTATTTCTGAAACTTGCATTCTATATGACACTGATATTTATGAGCTGAAACAGGTGATAGTTTCCATTGGAAAAAAGTTGTCATCTGGTTACGACGACATTACAGCAAACATTTTGAAAAATCTCCCAGATAATATGTTACAAATCTTAACGAACATTATTAATGTATCATTCCAATCAGGAAAGTTTCCTGATTTCCTGAAGGTATCATTGGTAATACCACTATATAAAGGTGGAAATCAGGACGACCCCTCGAATTATCGGCCTATTTCCCTAATTCCCACTTTAGGAAAACTTATAGAAAAATTAGTCAAGATAAGGATAACTGCATTTCTGTCGAAACATAAAATCGTCATAAAAGAACAGTTTGGCTTTCAAAGCGGCAAAGGCACTAATGATGCAATCTTCTCTCTCATGGAAAAAGTTTATACTGGAATCAATGGTGGCGAGGTTGCTGCGGCAGTATTTTGCGATTTTTCGAAGGCATTCGACTGTGTGGATCACGAGATACTGCTGCGGAAGCTTCCTTACTACGGCTTCAGAGGAGTGATACTGAGCTGGTTCAGCTCATATTTATCGGGTCGTAGCCAGATGGTGGAAACGAACCATCGCTCAGGAATTGGGAATCTACGTAAAGGTGTGCCTCAAGGTTCAATACTGGGGCCAATATTGTTCCTCATCTACGTTAACGATTTGACAAGTATAAATATCTCGGGAAAATTCACACTATTTGCGGACGATACTACCATTTTTTGGCAATCGGACAATGCAAATGATTTAACTAAAATCATATCTAACGATATGATGAAAGTAAAGAGTTGGTGTGATTCAAATCATCTTTCTCTAAACATTTCGAAAACTAAGATAGTAGCTTTCAGATGCGAACTTGAGAATATATCCATTGGAAATGACATTATTGAGAACAAAAATAGCTTAAAATTTTTGGGGGTACATATCGATAGAAAACTAAAATTTGAAGACCATATTTATGCCCTGTGTAACAAAGTGTCCTCTGGTTGTTATGCGGTCAGAGTGGTCGCAAATGAACTTGGTTTAACAGCAGCTAGGTCTGTTTATTTTTCTCTGGTGGAATCTCACCTGAGATATGGAATTCCATTTTGGGGCGTATGTAGTGGTTATCTACTACAAAATATTTTAATTTTGCAAAAACGAGCCGTAAGATATATGTGCAAATCAAAACGTACAGATTCCTGCAGACCACTCTTTACCACTCATGGAATTCTAACGGTGATTTCTATCTTTATAATGGAAACAGTATGTTTAATTAAAAAATATTTGAAGAAATTTCAATCATCCTCACCAACCCATTATGTGACAAGGCAATGCAACAACATTAAGTTGCCAATACCAATGACATCAGTCATAAAGGATTCCATTATCTATAATGGCTGTAAAATGTTCAACCATTTGCCAAAGAATATAACAGAAATACAATCTTTACAATGCTTCAGGAAGGCTGTGAAATGTTTTTTAAGTGATAGGCCATACTATAATGTACAAGAATTTTATAATGATAATCCCTGAAATCAATGCTGTATTTTAAATTTGGCTTGTGATACACTCAATGTGATTTTTATATTTTTATTATTAATTTACTTATATGTTAGGACAGGCTGGTTTATTATTTACCAGTATCCTGTACGACCTATGTGTTTTTTTATATATACAAACTGATTATGTATCAAGTGAAAATTAATTAATTTAAAAGCACTTTTACATATATTACATTATAGATTAAGTTAAACTTTGTCCACAAGATTATTCTTATGACAATAAAGTATACTCTCTCTCTCTCTCTCTCTCTCAAAACAATTTTAGTCGGTTAGAGAGACCCATTAGTTCCTAAAACTCGTGCAATGAGTCCAAATAATCTTGCCCAAGCATTTCAATCCATAACAGATGAGGACAATATCGAGTATCAATAAAGATCAAACCTATCCACATCAAGTAATACTTTTTCTAAACCTCTTACTACCGATAATACCTATCAATTCACCTATCAGAATCTACAAAATTATTCTACACCTCCTCAACCGCGCTATCATCAAAATCAGTTTCAACCAAGCCGACCTAATTTTTACCCTCAACGAAATAATTATTCTGAATTTCTCCGTGAACTTGTCAAATGTCAAAATTTCAAGACACTCAAACCCACCTGTTCAAAAATGTCATACAAACTCACACGTTTTTGAAAAAGTCAGAAATGTTTGGAAGCCGACAAACCAAAGCCCACGAAATCGTCCTACTCCTATAAGCACATTACCACTCGTAATACTAAACAACAAATCTGGAGACATTAACCAAATTATTTTTCTTGGAATGATCAGAGACCAGGCGTATATAAGAAAGAATTCAACTGAGAAAAAGCCAGCACTGCCAGGTTGCTTTCAGCGTTCGCGTTTATTTTGCGGACGTTGAATGCCTCGTGGGGTATAAATGCTGAGATGCTTTTTCGTTGGGTAAGGTTTGCACCAGATAGCAATGCTTTCTGGGAAATACCTGCAATATTGAGAGCCAACAGTTCGGAACCGGTCTGCACGTAGTCACGCGTTCCTGAACCACTTACACTGAGAAAAAACTTGAGATATCATGATTGGAAATCAAATAACCGTTATTACGATATCTGCAATACAAATGGGACAGATGTGTTTATTTGCTACCATTTGCAGATGAAGTAAATTTTCAGGTGGCTTATAGTTTTTGTTGTTGTTTTTCTTTTTTGTTATAGTTATATCTGATGTCTGAATAAATCCTGACACTTTGACATGCTTTTGTAATATAGCTCATTTTCAACTATTATACCAGTATTTTCCTACTCCAGTATATTCATCAAACAGTAGTAATTAGGTTATCTAATCAACATTGTTCGATGGTATGCATTATGAAACCGTGCTTTGAATAAACTGCAATGAAAATAAATATCCTACCCATACTTATACTTCTCATGATCCGAAGTTATTGTTTTTTCAAAAAACAAAAAATACGATCAATTTCGGAATTGAAATATCGGCGTTCTTCTGGGAGTTTTTTTTGACATAACTCATTGATTTTTTCGGAGAAATATCATCTATTTGCACACTGACGAATTTATAAAGAAATGAGAAGTTGAATACTTACATTTACTCTTCCTACGGAGTTATGATGAGTATTGTCAATAAAACTTCCCTCACAAAAACCCAAATATTTCAATTCAGAATTTCATTGATCATTTCGTTCTTTGGAATGAACCTATTCTATGCCGTGAAAATAGGGTATGGAGAATACTTTTTTCATTGCAGTAATGCAATGCACAGTGTATTTCACAGCCCGTTTCACAGCCAGCACTATAACAAAATTTTGCTACTTCACACGCCTTCACCCACAAGACAAGGCTCTATCGATTCGGACGATCGAAACCATTGGAACACGGGCACCCATGAACGAGAACAGAAATGAAAATGAACGCGATCTGTAGCTTTGTCAGCCCCAAAACTGATGAAGAAACTGAAGTGGAATGAGCCGAGTTACGATTCCCAGATAGCACAAGACGTCTTTAAGATGTCTGATTTATATCCTATCTTAGTCTGTACGTCTTACTCCCTGAATAAGACGTCTACAAGATGTCATCATTCAGACGTTTTAAAGATATCTGATTCTCACGTCCTGAATACGTCTTAAAGACATCGTAATAATACAAAAATGAGCAATAATGATATTTGGTATATTATGATAAGTATTAATCATAATGACTTTCAGTGTGTCATATCTGAATGTTCTCCACTCTCAGAATTCCTGAATTCCACACTTATATAGTTATGGTTCTATTCTCATAATATGCGTTGAACTTCTAGTACAAAATATAGGTATGATCATATTGATTCAGACTAATAGAATATTTTCAATTTCATAATTTTTATAACTTCACCGTAATACATAGAGGTTATAGATTGTTCAGAGTAAGTTATTTTATAAATCGGGTGGGATGATTTGAAAATACCGCCATGTCAAACGAATGAGAGATCGTTGCGCCAGAGCCAGAACGGCGAATGCCAGTACTATTTGATTGTTTACATTTTACATTGTTTGGTTTTGGTGATGGTGTTTATTGAGAGGTGTGTTTATGTTAATTTCGTTTTGAGTTCTCAATCAATCTCAGCTTTGATATTTGTGTATTTTTTAAATCCGTGTTTTCCAGTGGTTCATTGTGTTTTGATTGAGGACAATAATATCTCTGATGTTTAACAGTAGAACACCTACCTACCTTTAGTTGGAATGTTGAACCTAAAACCTTTACCAACATAATGATAAGCTGTAAGTTTTTATCAATATTGAACAAAAATTCTTATGATTTGGCCATTTAGCCTGTGCATTTCAATCTGTCTACACTTTTTCAGTGATTCAGTGTCTCCAAAATGAAGCTGAGCTCATAAATGCGGGCCACCTGGTTTTGGCTGGTCAAATGGATGCAAATGATTGCATTGAAGTATATAATGCCTTATTATGTTTACAGTCCACTGTGTGTGTCAGGTAAGAAGAACTCCTTAATAATGATATTGGTAAACTCCTGAAACTCAACTCTATATCATTGTTTTCAGGAAGAATGTGGAATCTTCCAGAGATATGAATATGCTTGGTTGACACAAAAAGCAATCAACAGAGGGACTAATACAATCAGTATTCCTGTAGATGAGATGCCCTGTTTTAAGAAAAAAATGAAGAGACCAGTTATATGAAACATAATGAATATTCTCAATTTTCCTATCACAAACAGGGTGGATGAGCAACTTCTTTTCTGGAAATGTCAAACCTGTCCTTGGTAGTTGTACTTTTCGAATAAATGTCACAAAGATCAACTATTTTTTTGTGTTGTATGTACCTACATGTTTGCTTCATAACTGGCACTTTGACTTGAAAAACATAGGAATGAAAACAGTTATTGAATAATACTTTTAACATCCAAATACTTCAAATTCCACTTTAATTAATCCCCAGAGGAACCCTGAAATCCATTCAGAAATGAGGTCTTTCTCATTTCTTTTCTATGCCTTTATAAGACTCAGAAGAGACATTATGAAGATATCTTAAAGACGTCGTGATTTTTAACATCAGGCCTATAGAGGACGTCTTTCAGACGTCTCTAAGGCGTCCATAGACGTCTTAAAGACGTTGTGAACGTCTGAAAACGATGTCTTTAGGATGTCTTAAAGATGTCTTTGTGCTATCTGGGTTGTCGAATGATTGTCTAATAACCGTCATACATGGTGAATTGCTATAGTTATTCGTCAACGTACAATGCTAGGAACCCAAACGTCTATGATTATTGCCATCCATATCCATCCATATCCATATGCTTATAGGTGCATAAGTCACAAAACAAGCTATGTCAATAATAAATCTAAATAGACTAGAATTTATGAAATTCTCATAATGTCATAACACACCTGCGTTATGATGGTAGCAAATGTCCATTCAAGGGTATTACAAATGGTTCAAGAAAGCGATTTTAATAACTTCAGAATGGAGAGAATACTGTTGTAATAATAAAATGATCAGGAATAGGAGATTCCTTCATGATGGTTATTACAATCAGAGCTGGTAGATATTTTTAATATCCAGTTTCGCTCAGTGTATATAGGCATAGCTCGTCGTTTAGGAAGGATACACTCGCGATTTTATCCGTCTATACGAATTATCGCATAGATTTCGGAAAGATTCAATCCAATCTATAATTTTTGTTCATTTTCTGAACTATTGTAGTGAAGATTCTGAGTTTCTCTCTCTTCGTTCAGAAGAATTATTTATCACCGAATAATTTGATCAGCAATACTACGGAAATTTTAATTCCAAAATAATCATATTGTCGAACAACCAAATTTTCACGAACATGAAAAATTTTCATGTGGCACCGAACGTCAACGAGGAAACAATCAAACATCATTTTTCGACAAAAAAAAACCACTTCCTAATATCCATATTTCTGATTCTTCTCTGGAACTCTTGATTGATACAGGGTCGACAAAAGTCTATGCATTAACCCTGAGACTGCTCACAAATTTTATCCTGACAACATTTTTTCATGAACATTCCAATGTCTCCACTATTTCCCAACCATCAACACATATGTAAATTGTGCAGGAAATTTTATCTTTTCAACTTTTATAATGTATATGACGGACTGATTGGACTTGAAAATTTGAAACTTTCAAATTCTCAATTAGGTTTTATAAATTCTTAACTACTTACGCCTATTTGTGGAATTCCAATGGGATACCAACCTCTTTACCTAAAAACTCCATTTGAAATGAAATCGATCCTCACACGGGACTGATAACTGAAATTTCCGTCGATGAATATGAGAGTGAGGTACTAATCCCTCGACAAATAATTACAAATTATGGAATCACAGAAGAATTTCAAGATCCGAAAAGAGTCTAGCATCTGTTGAGATGATGAATCAGTCTAATCAATAACTCACCTTGTCTTTACAGGATTCTGTAAAGACATTTCGATTCGACGTGAATAATTCCGAAATATTTCACGTTGACCATTCTGGTTTCTGGTGGAAGCCAATTAGTTTTCGAAAAATTAATCCGCACAGATATGAAACGTTACTCGCTTTGAAGTTATTTATAATGAATATTATCAACAGTTAATGATATATCACAATGATTCGATATCGCTGAAAATGAAAACTTCATTGTGCGGTTTGAAAATGATCGCGCTCCTTACACCTTGGAGCTGGTCTTCATGCTGATAGTGATCGCCCACTTTTTTCTAAAGAGAAATATCATATCTCGAGTGGTATGGAAATCATCAATTCAGTATTTGAAATCATGAACCTGAAATGAGAAGACGAAAATAATCAGTACTATACTCTTTTTGCCAATTTCAGATATTTTTTCGAGTTTGAGTTCTATCAAACATTATATTTCAATCAATCTGAGTAATTCGAATGTTATCAATTGAACCACATGGATCGCTCAGTTATATCCATTTTCCTGTGGAAAATGAATCATAAAGTAATCAAACATCCCGAAAAGATACCATGAACGTGTGAATCGAAATCTGTGGAAGAGATTGACCGTGGTGGAAAAAAGCCGCGTGGAGCTGGCCGGCCAGGAGCTAACATGACCGAGGTATCTGTTGTAATTATCACAAACATTAAACAGTATTTCCAGTTCTCTTTGCTCTACTCTGATAATGGTTATAAGAGTCCTGGAATTGAATGAGAATAAACACATTCAGAAGAAAGATGAATTGATCAAATATGTGACTATAGTTTATTGGTAAAAATCTTTGCTTATAAAATTCAACAGGTGTGATTACAGTTGTTTCCGCTAGCGAATAGAATGGATAAATAATGATCACGTGATAACAATTTTTCTTGTGGACGAAGGTGGATTGAAGATTTATCCTCTTATTTTCGTCGTTTGAGCAGAGATCAACTCGACCTTTCACCTTTGTTCGATTTGTCGATTCTTCAGTAAACAATTTTGGATTTTGGAAGCTTGAGTTTTTTGATGATTCTGACATCAGAGTGAATTGAGGCAGGCACATTTTTGATCTCAGATTGCTTAGAAAAGTGCAGATTTGATTTTGCAGGGTATAATATGAAGTTATAGTCATGTTGTAGCCATCTAGTGGCAAAGCTCTGAGGTAGGATACAGAAATCGCGACACACACTGTATGGCGCTGCCATCTATAGTCACACGTACAGACCCCTACGTCTATACGCTACAGAGTAGTATCACAAGTAAAACACTCTGCTGACAGATGGCACTGACTGACATACTTGAGTGGAGTTTTTTCACAACCTATCCAACTGCTTGTAGTACCACTCTGTAGCATATAGACGTAGGAGTCTGTACGTGTGACTATAGATGGCAGCCCCATACAATGTCTGTTGCGATTTCTGTATCCTACCTTAGAGCATTGGCACTAGATGGCTACAACATGACTATAGCTTCATTTCGAAATGGGTGATATACTCGAAGCGTAAAGTTGTCCCAGTTGTCAGCAGACCGAGAGCTGCTGATGAGACCTGGTGGGTCGAAACAGTACTGTCTCGCTCCTGCTGACAATTGGGGCAACTCTGTCCATCCTGGATCTCTTAGTTATGAGATCTAGCAGATTTAATTTTATTGATTTATTTCAGCAACCTTTTTTCATTGAAAGATGGCCGTACCTAGTAACATTCAGTGCACTCTGTTTGAATGAAGAACTTCATATTCTTTGGATGACTTGCTCATTCGGGATATCGCTTCGTAGCATTGTTCACAGCTCGATATTCAATAAACTACCTTCAATAAGTACTTACTTAGTAACAATTTTGGTTACGTGCCAGAGCACGTGATTCCGATTGGAATTTTTCTGAGTGGAAATTTTTCTGTGTGTTTCTTTTTTTTCATTTCTTCCAGTTCGGCTGCTGCTGAGGAAATAGTTGTGGAGACTGCATATTAAAAGCGATTTCTGGTAGAGATTTTGAAGGAACACAGGAAGAATTGTGAATTCTGACTCTTAGGACAAGAAGCACATGCACAGATGACTGAACAGTGCATATTTCGGATTGTGATATTGAATCTGTTGGTGTTCACTGTTGCTCATTTGCGCATCTTCTACCTTGAAAGAAATTCACAATTCATGTCCACTCAGGTAAATTGGTTTATTGATTCATTTGCCGTCCAATTAGAGTACTGTTCAATCTCATATCAGGATTTGGATATAAGAGTTTTGCCTACATAAACTTCATTTTTGATGGTTTCTTTGTCTCCACCTCAATCCTGCTGAATATCTCCACTTATTGTCCCATTGATGGCACTCAATTTTTCTCTCCATATTCCTGCAAGTGGCCATTTGCACGGAGTGAGATAATTGAACTAGCAAAATATAATATTCCTCTGTCAAATATTATGTCCACAATTTCTATATTCATTGTTGGTTATTCACAGGATTACTGGAGATGTAACAGGGAAGGTGGTAAGGAGTGAATTCAACCCTGATATGCATCATGCAAAAGTCAATAGTTTTCGAGATATCAAAATTTTTCTGTTCTTCTCCAAATGGTACACTTCAGGAGTTCAAAAGTCAGTTTCACGGAAAGTCTGCTGTGCATTATTTCAAGCTTCCGACTATAATTATACCACTACGGTACATTTGCCTATTCAGAATCATGAATCTATTACAAATTCAGAAACGAAACAACAAAAATTTATTAACTACATAACTTTGAAGAACAAGCTCACACAATATGATTGGTCCCACTTGATTTCCATACAAGACACCGCTGAAAGCGCCACTTACTTCCTGGAAATAATAAATGAATTAATAAATAAACATACAAATACAGTCAAACTGAGGCATGAAGACATCAAAAGAAACACAGGGATGACTAAAATTTATCAATACTAGAGACCAGTTGTTCAAGAACCTAAAGAAATCTCCAAATAACCTGATATTGAAAAATCGATTTACTGATAATAGAAATATGCTGAATAGACTTATAAAAGATTCTAAAGTAGGTTTCTACAAAAAACGTATAATAAATTCGCGGAACGACTCAGAAGCATTATGGGAAACTGTGAAGAACGTTTCTGGTAATGAAAAAGAAATCAAAATAAAACGGGTTAGAAAAGAGGGAGGTGAACTCACGTATGATAAGAAAGGAATTGCAGATTGTTTAAATAAACATTTTTCGTCTGTTGGACGATATCACGCAAAAAATATTCAAAAGCCTCAAATTCCACCACTTGAGAGAAATTCCTTATCACAATCAATATTTTTTTTGCCAACAACAGGAACAGAAATGATAGAAATTATCACTGAAGAACAAAAAAGCACCTGGTCTTGATGGTATTAAGTCAGAAACATTGAGTCAGATTAAGAATGAAATTTCCTCTCCCCTAAATATTGTAATTAATAATGTTATAGGAACTGGAGAATTTCCCAATGAGCTGAAAGTTGAAGTCATCAAGCCAATCTATAAAAAAGGAGACAAAAGTGAAACTTCTAATTACAGGCCAATTACACTTATTTCGAGTAAAGCAAGAGTATTGGAAAAAATAAAGAAGAAAAGAATAGTTTCCTACCTCGATAAACATAAACTCATTTCAAAAAACCAATTTGGTTTCAAAGAAGTGGTATCTTCTCAAGATGCAATATGTTTCCTCATGACAAAAATATCGGAAAACTTAGAAAGGAGTAAACCATCGATCTGTGTATTCTTGGATCTTGCGAGGGCCTTCGACACTGAACCACTCACAACTGTTGGAGGCCTTGCAAGACCTTGTCTTTCGGGAAAATACTCTCAATTTGATGAAAAGTTACCTAAGTAAAAGGGAACAGTATGTTTAAATTGACTCTATAATTAGTGGAAAACGATTTGTAGAATGTGGAATTCCACAAGGAACCGTCTTAGGGCCAATTCTTTTCACTATTTATATAAACAATATACTCACATTCAATACATCTGGAACGCTAATCTGCTTCGCTGATGACACAGCACTGCTGTATGACGCTGATACTTGGGATGAACTTAAAATAAAAGCAGAACAGGATATGAGTAAGCTGCAGATGTTCTCATCGGATGTTCTAGGAACATCCCATTTGATCTTTTTTTTATAAACAATATCATGGTTCCATATCTGCTAATGATGATTGAGATGATTGAACTGTTCAAACAATTGTGACATTTGAAACATTGAAAAGTTGATAAAAAAATGGAAATCAAAACTGTATTCGTACATATATACTTATACCCTATATCAAAGCCGACTAATTTTATCGATAACAAATTGGGATAATTATACTAAATATTCCTCGATAAGATTACCAAAGTATCTGCTCAACTTCATGAACCATGTAATAAACGACAAAATCAAAAAATATGTCTTCAGCATATTTATTGCTGAATTTATTTGTTATACCAGCCGATAGATGGCGGTACAACTAGGTTGCTAAGAGTTACTAACAGCCGTCGGCCCAGCGCCAACAAATATGAGCCTCAAACAACTGCTATCATCTTCCATTAGTTATTGGACCGCACCGAGCTTATATTTTCGGATTCGGATTGTTATTTGATATCTGGAAATAGGTCGGCCATTTTCAGGATTTCAGATTGAAAATAATTCATACCGTGTCATCCATTACTGTCATCAAACAAAAAACATCCTATATAAAAGTTTCCTCAAGATGTTCCATATCAAGTACCCTGAATGTCTCTGGTACATCCCGTATCATCCCAAAAACATTCTGATGAGATGTTTATAAGACATCGCAAATGCTGACACGGGTGTTGCCAGCAACATCCCAAGAATGTCCCAAGGAAAATAGGGATTTTCCAGAGATGTTCCTATCATCCCATATGGATGTTTCTACGACGTCTTACAGATGTTATTGTGTTATTAGGGACGCTCCTGCCTTATACCAGGTGGATGATGATTGGGAAATACTGAGTAAGACATTTCGAAGATGACCCAGTAACTTCCACTACTACAGCATTGAAGCAAACAGGAGCATCACAATGGAAAGTTCGGTCAACGTTACACCGAATGGAACGCCATCCTCATCATTATACACCTGTCCAAGAATTAGAACAAGGGGGGGACCCGGTAGGAAGGGTAGAATTCTGCAGGTTTCTGATGGATTCTGATGCCGAAAATAGCACTTCCTCATACGACATTTCGTAGACGAATGAATCAAAATTCAATCGCAAGGACATAACATCCATTATTAAGCCGAAGAAAACCCCTGTTTAACAAGGGAAAATAATTCTAAACGGAAGTTCTCTGTGAATGTGTGGATGAGACTCATTGACATTTATTCAATAAAACCACATTATTTCCTTGACAATTCAAACGGACGAATGATATTTCAACAAGATCGTTGTCCAGCGCATTATCAGCTGATCGTTCGGCAGTCCCTGGATGAATGTCTTCCTGACCGTTGGATTAAAAGGTTGTGTCCAATATGTTGGCCAGCGCGAGGCCCTGACCTAATCCCCCTTGTTTTATATGTGTGGGGTCATAGAGCGCTAGTTTATGAAACCCCAATGAATACTCAGGAAATACCAATACAAATACAAAAATTTCAAGTCCGTCTTCTCAAATCATTCAAAATAACAAATCCATATCAAGCACTTTCAGCTTCATTTCTACCTAGTTAGACCTCAAGGAAGTTTCAAAAACTTCTTGGCATATGTGGATTGGGAACTTTTTCCGAAATTACCGCTAGAAAGTGTAAAACTCCTCAATTCACAAACAGAAGTACGACTTTAAATTCACAATTCGTCTATGATCTGTATTATTTCTGGATTTTTTTCATTCCAAAACATAAGAACATAGTGTTGATGATACCCAGTATATTATTCTATATTCAAGTAGAGTTCATTATTACAAATTCAACAATGCCGGGTTTGATGGGATTTTTTCAAACGACTACAAAGATATGACCAAAAATAAAACGATTCAATAAAAAAATTATATATGATCAGATTTTATCATTATAACACGATTGAAATCGAATGAAAAGATAATTGAAACCTCAACTGCTCATTATGTCGTCCACTCTGCTGCAAACATTTCCTAGCTCTTTTGATAACGTTCACCATTGTGACCCTAAGTATCACGTTGCGATCAATTTGTGCGTATAAATTTGTGATTTTCTCTTTCATTTCTTCCATATTCACAATTGGCGACCCATAAACCTGTTGTTTCAAGTAGCCCCACAAATAAAAATCAAGCGGAGTGAGGTCTGGCGACCGAGATGGCCAGTTGCTATCACTATCGAGACAATTTACGGTTATTAGATTTTATTTATTTCCTGTTCATTCGATTTCAATCGTGTTATATTGATGACATCTGGTCAAATGAATTTTTCATTGAATCGTTTCATTTTTTGCCATATCTTCGTAGTCGTTTGAAGAAATCCAATCAAATCGGGCATTGTTGAATTTGTAATAATGAACTCTACTTGAATATGGAATAATGTGTGACCCTGAATAACTACGATTCATTGAATAGCATATTTTGAGTGAGCATCATCAAATATACTGGGTGACCAAATTTCAAGTCATCCGATCGCGCGGTTGGGACACGGTGTATATACCTATATATTCTTGGAAATATTAGTGGGATGCAGTCTGGACCAATGGATTAATTAAATTTCTTCGTTATTTGTCGAGCTTTCGAAAATTTTTATTTTCTTTATCAAGACTAACTGAAAACATCGAATGGAACAATATATAAATGTACATCAATTGAAATTGGTATACTTACAAACATGAAATTCTATATAAAATTAGCACAAAAAGGAAACATAGGTGTATAAATAAAATGAAATGATTTGACAAAAAAATGTCATAGATGATGGTTGACTCATTTGAAGATGTTGAATACAGAGTGAGATAAATACTGATATATATAAAAATACTGATATATAAAAAATGTTTGTAGATTATATATAAAACATGAATCATTCAAGGAGGACGAGTTGATTTATTATCTTTTTGTTTCTTTAGAAGGAATGTATAAATGGTACTAAGATCGTTGATGTCTGTTCTTTTGTTCATCGTTTTATCATTTTCATTAATATGTACCATTTCAAGAAAGAGGCGTTTGTTGAGATGTTTTTCATAATCCAGAATTTTGGCATTATCATAATTCATTATATGATCTTCATCTATAACATGTTCAGCAAGGCTACATGATTTTAAATTTCTTCTACAATCACTTTTATGTGAAGTGATTCTGTCTTTTAACATTCTACAAGTTTGACCAATATAAACTAGATTACAATTATTGCAGGGAATTTCATAAATAATATTCGATCTATTTTTGACTGGTACAGGAGTTTTCAATTTGGTATGAAGATGAAATATTGTTTTCAAATTTGTTTTAGCGAATTTAATATTTGTTTCATTTTTAAAGAGACTGATTAATTTAGGAGTTAGATCAATTATGTGTGGTAAAGATTTGAATATTGAAATTTGATTATTTCTTGGTAGGGGAACGTCAACATTAAATGAACTGAAAATAATTTTATTAACTAATGATTTTGGATACGAATTTTCGATAAGGATGTTTCTTAATTCTACTAGACATTCATTTCTCAAAGTTACGTGGGTGACTTTTTCTACTCTATTTTTGAGGTTACGTATTAAGTTAATTTTCATTTTCATTGGATGATGTGAATGGTAATTAATAAAACGATTACTATTGATTGGTTTCCTGTACCATCTAGTTATAATTATATTATTGTTCGTTCTAATCAATTTCATATCTAGAAAAGGAACTGATTGATCAATTTCTTTTTCAACAGTGAATTGAATATTAGTGTTAAAGCTGTTGAAAATATTGAGAATCTCATCAATGCAATTTTCTGGTACAGAAAGAATTAGATCGTCTACATATCTTTTCAAAAATGGAATATCGAAGGTAATTTTATCTATGCAATAATCAAGGAGTTCATCTAAAACATAGCTAGATATTATTGGAGAAATGCTCGATCCCATAGGAGTACCAAATATTTGTTTATAAAATTTATCATTGAAAACTAGAACTGTAGAGTCAAAAATGAAATCGATTATTTTCATGAACATACCTTTTTCAATATTACAAAAATTGTTAATTGAATCCCATTTCTTTTCAATACAAAGCTTAACTAGTTCTAGTGGTAAGTTTGTAAATAAAGATACAACGTCTAGGCTTATTAGAACGTAATTAGGTGGTAACTGAAAATTATTAATGAATTCACTGAAAGAAAAAGAATCACTCACATGATAAGGAGTGTTGTTGTCGTAGGCAATTATTTCATCTATAGATTCACCAAACAGTAAAATTACAAATTTATTAACTCAAATATTGACCAGTGCCTACGACAACAACACTCCTTATCATGTGAGTGATTCTTTTTCTTTCAGTGAATTCATTAATAATTTTCAGTTACCACCTAATTACGTTCTAATAAGCCTAGACGTTGTATCTTTATTTACAAACTTACCACTAGAACTAGTTAAGCTTTGTATTGAAAAGAAATGGGATTCAATTAACAATTTTTGTAATATTGAAAAAGGTATGTTCATGAAAATAATCGATTTCATTTTTGACTCTACAGTTCTAGTTTTCAATGATAAATTTTATAAACAAATATTTGGTACTCCTATGGGATCGAGCATTTCTCCAATAATATCTAGCTATGTTTTAGATGAACTCCTTGATTATTGCATAGATAAAATTACCTTCGATATTCCATTTTTGAAAAGATATGTAGACGATCTAATTCTTTCTGTACCAGAAAATTGCATTGATGAGATTCTCAATATTTTCAACAGCTTTAACACTAATATTCAATTCACTGTTGAAAAAGAAATTGATCAATCAGTTCCTTTTCTAGATATGAAATTGATTAGAACGAACAATAATATAATTATAACTAGATGGTACAGGAAACCAATCAATAGTAATCGTTTTATTAATTACCATTCACATCATCCAATGAAAATGAAAATTAACTTAATACGTAACCTCAAAAATAGAGTAGAAAAAGTCACCCACGTAACTTTGAGAAATGAATGTCTAGTAGAATTAAGAAACATCCTTATCGAAAATTCGTATCCAAAATCATTAGTTAATAAAATTATTTTCAGTTCATTTAATGTTGACGTTCCCCTACCAAGAAATAATCAAATTTCAATATTCAAATCTTTACCACACATAATTGATCTAACTCCTAAATTAATCAGTCTCTTTAAAAATGAAACAAATATTAAATTCGCTAAAACAAATTTGAAAACAATATTTCATCTTCATACCAAATTGAAAACTCCTGTACCAGTCAAAAATAGATCGAATATTATTTATGAAATTCCCTGCAATAATTGTAATCTAGTTTATATTGGTCAAACTTGTAGAATGTTAAAAGACAGAATCACTTCACATAAAAGTGATTGTAGAAGAAATTTAAAATCATGTAGCCTTGCTGAACATGTTATAGATGAAGATCATATAATGAATTATGATAATGCCAAAATTCTGGATTATGAAAAACATCTCAACAAACGCCTCTTTCTTGAAATGGTACATATTAATGAAAATGATAAAACGATGAACAAAAGAACAGACATCAACGATCTTAGTACCATTTATACATTCCTTCTAAAGAAACAAAAAGATAATAAATCAACTCGTCCTCCTTGAATGATTCATGTTTTATATATAATCTACAAACATTTTTTATATATCAGTATTTTTATATATATCAGTATTTATCTCACTCTGTATTCAACATCTTCAAATGAGTCAACCATCATCTATGACATTTTTTTGTCAAATCATTTCATTTTATTTATACACCTATGTTTCCTTTTTGTGCTAATTTTATATAGAATTTCATGTTTGTAAGTATACCAATTTCAATTGATGTACATTTATATATTGTTCCATTCGATGTTTTCAGTTAGTCTTGATAAAGAAAATAAAAATTTTCGAAAGCTCGACAAATAACGAAGAAATTTAATTAATCCATTGGTCCAGACTGCATCCCACTAATATTTCCAAGAATATTATTATAGAACAGTCACGAAAGCTTCCCCTTGTTAAATATAAGGTATGGGATTTTACCAAGATATCCAACATCGATATGGACTTGCTAGTGTTAGAAATCTCAAGACATTGACCAAGCTTAACATCAAATTAGCATCAATAAGAAACAGAAGAGTATTCCTACTGAAATGCAGACAAAACAAAATATTCCCCAAACATGTTAGTAATGGAGTGAGAAACATTAATGTATTATTGGATCATAACACAGGAAGACTTGGGCAGCAGATACAGAACTTCAATCATGATTTGAAAACAAAATTACTGAATTTGGAAATTGGTATTACTCATTCTGATATGAGAAGAATTTCAAAACAGCTAACAATAGTAGATCATCAACTCAATAATTCTCTTCCTGGAATTATCATTAATGAATATAAACGTAGATTGAATATCAAATATGAAAGAGAATTCAAACTCATTAAAAATAGAAATCAATGTAAACTTGAAGCATTGAAATCAGAAGAATTTAGTAAAATCAAATTTCAAGATAAATGGTTCAAAAATCTAACAGACTTAGTAATTCCAAATGAAATTCAACAATTCCTTTCTCTTGGTCCTAAGTTCAGTGTATGTCCCACTATAAAAGATATTAGAATAGATTCGCTTCTAGCTGATCTAGAAAATGTTATCGATCATTTCAATGAAAGTGATAGAAATCTATATCGAGCACAGTTCACAAATATCATAACTAATTACTTACATTTGAATAATAATAATATAGATCAATTAACTTTAATTTTCAATAGATGCAAGATATATTTGAAACAACATCCAGAAATTTGCATTATCAATAGTGATAAAGGAAACGTTACTGTTGCTATGTACAAAGATGATTACATAAGAAAAAGTCAACTTCTACTCAATGATACTAAATATTATAAACCAATCAGAGCAGATCCATCTTGTACATTACAACAGAAAGCTAATAAAATTGTTTCTGAATTGAAAAATAAAAACATGATAGAAGAAATTAATGCTAAGAAACTCACAATTTATAATTCAGTTACACCACGATTTTATACTCTTCCAAAGATACATAAGCCAATTTTATCTATGAGACCAATTATTTCATCTATAGATTCACCAAACAGTAAAATTACAAATTTATTAACTCAAATATTGACCAGTGCCTACGACAACAACACTCCTTATCATGTGAGTGATTCTTTTTCTTTCAGTGAATTCATTAATAATTTTCAGTTACCACCTAATTACGTTCTAATAAGCCTAGACGTTGTATCTTTATTTACAAACTTACCACTAGAACTAGTTAAGCTTTGTATTGAAAAGAAATGGGATTCAATTAACAATTTTTGTAATATTAAAAAAGGTATGTTCATGAAAATAATCGATTTCATTTTTGACTCTACAGTTCTAGTTTTCAATGATAAATTTTATAAACAAATATTTGGTACTCCTATGGGATCGAGCATTTCTCCAATAATATCTAGCTATGTTTTAGATGAACTCCTTGATTATTGCATAGATAAAATTACCTTCGATATTCCATTTTTGAAAAGATATGTAGACGATCTAATTCTTTCTGTACCAGAAAATTGCATTGATGAGATTCTCAATATTTTCAACAGCTTTAACACTAATATTCAATTCACTGTTGAAAAAGAAATTGATCAATCAGTTCCTTTTCTAGATATGAAATTGATTAGAACGAACAATAATATAATTATAACTAGATGGTACAGGAAACCAATCAATAGTAATCGTTTTATTAATTACCATTCACATCATCCAATGAAAATGAAAATTAACTTAATACGTAACCTCAAAAATAGAGTAGAAAAAGTCACCCACGTAACTTTGAGAAATGAATGTCTAGTAGAATTAAGAAACATCCTTATCGAAAATTCGTATCCAAAATCATTAGTTAATAAAATTATTTTCAGTTCATTTAATGTTGACGTTCCCCTACCAAGAAATAATCAAATTTCAATATTCAAATCTTTACCACACATAATTGATCTAACTCCTAAATTAATCAGTCTCTTTAAAAATGAAACAAATATTAAATTCGCTAAAACAAATTTGAAAACAATATTTCATCTTCATACCAAATTGAAAACTCCTGTACCAGTCAAAAATAGATCGAATATTATTTATGAAATTCCCTGCAATAATTGTAATCTAGTTTATATTGGTCAAACTTGTAGAATGTTAAAAGACAGAATCACTTCACATAAAAGTGATTGTAGAAGAAATTTAAAATCATGTAGCCTTGGTGAACATGTTATAGATGAAGATCATATAATGAATTATGATAATGCCAAAATTCTGGATTATGAAAAACATCTCAACAAACGCCTCTTTCTTGAAATGGTACATATTAATGAAAATGATAAAACGATGAACAAAAGAACAGACATCAACGATCTTAGTACCATTTATACATTCCTTCTAAAGAAACAAAAAGATAATAAATCAACTCGTCCTCCTTGAATGATTCATGTTTTATATATAATCTACAAACATTTTTTATATATCAGTATTTTTATATATATCAGTATTTATCTCACTCTGTATTCAACATCTTCAAATGAGTCAACCATCATCTATGACATTTTTTTGTCAAATCATTTCATTTTATTTATACACCTATGTTTCCTTTTTGTGCTAATTTTATATAGAATTTCATGTTTGTAAGTATACCAATTTCAATTGATGTACATTTATATATTGTTCCATTCGATGTTTTCAGTTAGTCTTGATAAAGAAAATAAAAATTTTCGAAAGCTCGACAAATAACGAAGAAATTTAATTAATCCATTGGTCCAGACTGCATCCCACTAATATTTCCAAGAATATTATTATAGAACAGTCACGAAAGCTTCCCCTTGTTAAATATACCTATATATGTATATAAATAATAATTTCAGAATGTTTCAGGACTTTGAGAGTTTCATGTAATCAATGAGCGTATCCGTATCAGAATTAGGTACAAGTCTTCGTACGCGGCAATGCTGTTAAGGAGAGAAATTCAATAAAATATTACACTTTCAATCTCAATAATAATTATATTTCATGCTGCATCACATGCATGTTGATGGTATTCACCTACTCATCCTGTAATACGCTGATTCTACCATGAATACACAGAACGAAAATAAATTACCAATTATTAAAAACATAAAAGAATCGTGCATATCCACCATATTCAGTTTCCTTCTGCCTTCATTCTCGACTTCTATTTCAAATTTTTCCATATTTGCCGTGTACTTTCTCACCCATTTGGAAGGCAATCCAGCTTCTTGTATAGACAGAATCCAATTGTTGATTTTATCAAACAAAGGATGATTCCTTCTTATTATGAAAACACTCTTGGATTTAACGACCTGAAGTAAAGAATCAAAAATAGATCATCTTTTCATATTGTTGTAGAAGAGAACAACGACCCCATTCTATTCAGGAATTGAGATATTTGATAAATAGGAACACTCAAGAATGATTGATCCACCACCACTATTCATTTCGAGTATTGTATTGTATACACGCGGTATACGATTTCATCACTGACTGACCGTTAAACGAGTAGTTGTCCTCATACACTCGGTGAGGATATAACGCTTCTCATACTCATCAATCGCACCTCTCTAACCTCCGATGATTACCGATGACATATGACAGATGATGACCAAACACCGATAAATAATGATTGATGATCGATAACAGATGACAGATGACAGATGACAGATGACAGATGACAGATGACAGATGACAGATGACAGATGACAGATGACAGATGACAGATGACAGATGACAGATGCCAGATGACAGATGACAGATGACAGATGACAGATGACAGATGACAGATGACAGATGACAGATGACAGATGATAGATGACAGATGACAGATGACAGATGACAGATGACAGATGACAGATGACAGATGACAGATGACAGATGACAGATGACAGATGACAGATGACAGATGCTGGATGACATATGGCAGATGACAAATGAGACTATGTTAATCGAAATAAACGAGGTATATTCCTAGAGATTCATAGAATAGAATATGATAGGGATATATTGATAGAATAATTATCTGCTGCAGACTGGGATTTTGCCTGCATATATACGATAACATGGGACAATAGGAATACCGATATTGTCATGGAAAGAATAGTTTCAGTTACTCACGGGATCATCCAAGATGATTTCAATATCTTTCAGATTCCTAATTTGCCAGAAGGTGTTTGTAATGATACCGATAGAGTGATCTGGATTCTTCATAAAACGACGTATAGTTTCTGGATAAGGAATTTCCTTACTTCCTTCTATAACTTTTTTTTTGATCTTGAGCGCCTTATCTGGATCACTTTCTTCGATGAACTGCATGCTCATAATATTAGAAGCTATTCGATAGTCTGAGACAAGTAGTTGTTCTAGAGTTTGTATTTTCGGTGATAGTTCCGGCCTGGTTAAAATACTACCTAAACCAGTAGAGTAAACTGTGTTCATTATCAGGCCATACCAGAAGATAAGGATCAATAGACAGTTTGCTGATCGTCTCATGCATCTTCGGGTTGTTTGGACTGTGACAAGAAGTTGTGTTATATCGAAGATCGAACGTTGCCATGTTACTTTATTGATGAACTTCCAAGTGATCACGAACAGGATTGCTATGAAAATGTAACTGATTTTAACGTTATTTGGAAGTATTTCTAAGATCTTCGTAGGTAACTTCTTCCTGAAAGGCACTGCAAAATATAGATTGGTATCGAGAATTGACCAAGTATACTGACAAAAATTGCAAGGCAACCTTTTATCAAACAGAAGTACCACTTGAGCTGCTTGTATATTATCGTTCTCCATTTCCTCTGGTATCAAGTTCAAATTACCACTTTCTTCAATATATTTTACATAATTTCTGGGTAGGAACTTCGAAGACATATTGAGCTTTTCACAGATGGTATCGATATACGCGTTGATGAAGCCTTCATTCGTTTTTTCATCTGTATACATCTCAGCGATAGCCATTGTCACGTTGAATTCGCAATTGTTGACTTTCTTGGGTATCTTATTGGCGAATGGATCAAAGGAATTGTTTCTGGGACATTCACTCAGGTGAAATTCTCTTCCACAATTATTGTTAATGGCGTAAGGGAACCACGTATAAAAGTTTATGAAATCAGTAGTTGCGACTGCATTGTAAATGTAGAGTTTCCAAAGTTTTTTGAATATTTCTGCGATAGAATCCAAATCTTCATCATTTTGCAAAAAAATAAAGAATTTCGAAGTACTGTGCCATTTTCCTGTCTTCTCAAACTCTGATAAAACCATGTCAAGGTCATCCAGGCATTCTGCTTTTATCATATAATGACCTTTATCGTCCACTAGTAATTCAGGTATATTTGATATATTGGTGATCAATCTACTTTGTATCCCCAATTGGAAAATTGATCTTGGTACCAGTTCTGGCTTTGGTGATATTACGGTTAGAGGCAGTTGTTTTAGTTGTCTCTGAATCATATCTCTTAGTATGTACACGCCTTTTTCATCAGATAAATTCACTTTGAATGAACATTCACTGTTGTGAACACATCCTATTATTAGTATAACCAATAAAATCTTGTTCATTTCAGATATTTTGAAACTTCGAAACTTCCGTCGCTCAATGTAGTTCAGGCTATAATGAATTCACTGTTATGGGTCACGTCATTCCATCTGCAATGGTTTCATTGAGAGCATACAGTGTGTCCCAGTTGACTTGAGAAATATGAATGGAACATCCACTTCAATTTTTATTCTCCAAAGTGCTAGATATAATAGATCAATCTATTTGGAATTCACATCTGGATTATTCATTCCTATCAGAACATTCTCAGAAATCGAATGATTTCCTCAATAACTCAAGTTGTCATAATAGTGACGGAAATTTTCGAATATTCATGTTGTTCCTCCGAAATTCGAACTCTTCCGACCTAAATTTGAGAATATAAAGCGACAACGAAAAACGCCACTATCGCGATTGGAATTTATTATGATAAAATCTTGCCAACAAAACTAATGGTATTTCAGGCCACCCCAGAGAAATTGAATTCAGTTTGAAATACCATTGAACATAGGGCATGTATCTGTCTATTCCAGGCTTTCTGAGTGATAATCTGAACCGAATTGGTAATCAAAATTGACAATGACATTGGGTGAACACTTAATGTGAGATTAATTGAAATTTTCATGTAATTGAAACGAATTTGGAGATAACGTCATATATGTTATATTATGCATGGCTGAAAAGAGGATTCAATGCCTTGGCTGCTCTCGTATCTTCGGCTACGCCTTGGCTATAAACCGTCAGCCGCGGTGTTGAAACTTGTGCTTTCCTGACTAGTAAAAAAATTAGTATTAACATGATTTTGAATAATTTTTGGAAGCAGGTCGAACAAAATGAAATTATATTTTTGTTGAAAAATTCTGTAATTTGTAGGGGCACTTTGAAACAATATTATAATATTAATTGATAAACTGGCTGTTGTTTATATCTTCCATGTGAGTACAAGTATTAATTGAGTCGTGTGTTTGAGTTTGCATTTATCAATAAACAGATTCCCCTTATTTATTATTACCGTATGTAATCTTCATGGTTAAAAGAATCAAGGGGGAAATCAATATTTCTATGTAGTAAAGAGAAACAGGAAGTCAGTGGAACATCTTCTCATGATTCCGAGGTCGACGGGATGCAAGCATTACGTAATCGTATGAGTTTCAGCAACATCGACAAACCGTAATATTTACTCGTAAATTGTTCTCAATATTGATCATGAATACGTAGTAACTACGTATTCATCAAGTATATCCGCAAATTTAATCCAATGATAGTCATAACGTAATTGCGACGATAAATGCTGGTTGGGTTCTATCACAAATAGAGCGTTTCATCATTTCAATTATTTTGACAGCTTGTTTATAATACTAGGTACTACTTATAATAAATGTTGATGATGAAAATGAATTTCATCAGCCCTTCCGACAATATATTACAATGATTGTGAAGCTAAAGCTGGAATTCAACTTATAAGAGTTTCAACTTCTAGTTGAGAAAGTGAATTGATATGATACTCAATTGATCACATATATTATATAAAACACCTGTACACTGTTACCCCTCGGTACTCGAGAGGCAACAAAAGGAGGGATTCTTGCTCGGGGAATCCCTTTTGTTGAGTTTCCGTATTTTCCACGATTGGAAAATAGTTATTCAGAATACAGCTCAGGGAGAGGGGTGGGTAAAATAAGTTGAACACTAAATTTCGTGAAGGGCAACTCTCAAGTGACGTTTATTTAGTTTGATTTATTAATGATCTAAGGATCTAGCACGGAACCACAGAATAAAAAGGCCTGTTAATCTGTGACAGAACCACGAGTGGTCATCCGGCAACACTGCTCGTACACACGCTGACAAATGACAATTGCGATCCTTCAACTTCAACTGACTGTCACGTTCACGTATCACTTCATATGTCAATTCGCAAAGGTAACCATATTTTTGTAAACAACAATAATTAAACTTGATAAACATGCAAGAACAAAAAATGATTACGTGAGACAAATGATTTGGATGAACTATTCTTATGGTCCTATTCAATTATTAATCCAGCTCAAGGATCCAAGATAATGATGGCACTCTATATGAATTTCATGAAATAACTCCTGTGCTGATTCTCCAGCACTCAGTAATCAGGCCTATAGCTGAGCATCAATGAATCCTATGACCGCCCTACAGATATATACAGTATTCACTTTTATTCTCCTACATCGATATGAACATGGATAGGAAGTCCCAGCTGTCTTTGTCTCACACTTATAAATACCTTTGCTTAATTTGGAGTGAGCACCATCTATACTTAATTCTATGTGAGCACAAGATGTACTTATTCCTAAGTGAGCACAAGAGATACTTAATCCTAAGTGAGCACCAGATAGACTTAATACTAAGTGAGCACAATATATCCTTAATACTAAGTGAGCACAAGAGTCATGCATGCAAAGCAAGGATGCAGTGTTACACAGGCCAATAAGCCAGTCTGCAACCTTCACCAGGTAAGGCAGCCAAAGCTGATAAATAAGAAAGATCTTACTTGTGATCAAGCATCCAGGGATGGTATGCCAAAGTCACTCCAACCCCGTTGCAGCTAGGATTGGTTAGCTTATACCTTGTAGATTTCTACATATAGGGACAATTTATATTGGTAGGGGTTTGGAGGATAGGCCACCAAAACCAGGGATGGTTTGAGGGTAGGCTCCAGGTCTTCTCAAAGCAGCTCCACAGGTACTGAAGGGGTAATTAGAAGGCCTAAAATCATTGATTATGTTGGTAATCGGACTGACAAAAGGGAGGATTCCTGGGAGGCTTACCTTGGATGAAATGTGGCCTATCTGAAGGTTTCGACAAGAAACTGGTGAGTCAGGAGGAAAATATTATAAATCCACACTGTGTTGTGAAATAATCAACTTAATGATTGATTCTGCTAATATTTTCCAAGTTTTCCTTTTTGGCTTTCAAATCTGCAAATTTTGCAATTTCCTAAGCACACATGCTATACTGGAGGTTAAAGCCAAAAAAAAGGAATCCAGGTGACACCTACAATTTTTGGAGGCAAAATCCTCCCAATCCTAACCTTTCTCTCTCACAACTGCTTGTCAACCTGTTTCTCTTGTTGACAATGTCTTGATGATGGTTGTGTCTCCATACTAAGACCAAAAGAAGAAGGAGGGAGCAGAACCGCAGTGAGCAGAATATAAAGAAAGAAGAACTGGCTGTGGTTCAGTCACAGAAGATGTTCTGCACTGGCAAGAGGTAAATCCATACTCATAACCTATCCTAACCAACCCAAAACAAAATAATCTGATGGATGTTATTTATAATTATTTCTGATTTTCAGGAATGAACCTCTTGAGGTGCAGGGTTACCATTGGCTGATGGAAACTGGCTACCCTGGATGGAACAGGCCAAAAGCCAGGAGTAGAGGGGACAAGCGGGTAAGTACAAAGCTCCTGGTAATCTTATTATCCTAATACATTGAATGATTTTAGGGGTTACTATCCTGCTGCAACGAGGAGAGCACCAATCCCAGAGCTGTTAGATACCGCAGGATTACCATCTATATCTATTGTTATAATATGATACTTGAAAGAAAGATGCAAATGAGCGTAGGGCTTTGTATGATATATCTGAATCTGGCACCATTCTCTCATCTAAATGCATAAATTAGTAGATTTCCCATTCAGATCAGAGCAGGTACTTTTGGATCGTAACAACACATTGAATAGATTCCTCTACTTAACACTATTTCATCTTCTTTTTCTTCTTACAATTCTATGGGCAATACATTGAACAGTCGATGGGCTATTATAGTAGCTTATTCATAGATAATGTATTTTTTCCACCACTAGCAATCGAACCTATCATTATTCACTCCTTTCCATAGCGTGAATTGTGTTTTCACTACTAAGGTAGTTTTCGTCATTTCATAAATCACCAGTCATGACAGACATAGCCATCTCAGTTAAAATAAACCCGAATTCACTGTTCTGATGCGATATTCACAGGAATTATTGCACTCGAATCTAGTAGGTATTCATCAATTACGACTAGTCATATGCTGTCATGGTGACTTGATTCTAATCAGAATTGGTAAGAAGTGCATTCATAGTGAGTTAGGTCCATATTTTAGTTTCACAGAACTTTATCGATCGGAATATATTGCTAGTAGTGAAAATCATTCGATATGTACACCTTGGTAGTAAGAAATATCACTACCACCGGACCTTATACCTCTCGACTGAAGCCTCCGGATATATTCTCTGTCCCTGGGAAATGATAATATTCTTCACTATATAGGTGTATGAATAACTATTTGCAATTGATAATCGATTTTTCGTCTGGTATTGAAGGGATTTATATTCACATTTCCCAATAATTTCTTATGATTTGCGAATGCAAAATTTCTGAAAAATTCTCTACAGCTTGTAGAACGTGACACTATAGCAATGGTACGGATGCATTTCTTCCAAGTGATAGACATATTTGGATGAATCATATCCTTCCTGGACCACAAAATGAGAAATAATAAGTCTTCCTGAAAAGCCCTGACTTCAACTCGAAAATTATTCCATGAGACATACTGTATATCAGATTAATCATCTTCCTTGACAAGGAGGAGCAATGAGTTCACATTATGTTGATGAGGAATTTGGATAATAAAATATTAATGCATGATTCAGTGAATTGGTCCGATATAAAGAAAAACATGATTCCAGGAGTAATGTCTTAATATTATAATGGGCATAACAAAAGCATGGTACACCAAACCACTTTGATGGGCTCAATTTCGTGATAAATCAATGAATTTTGCATTTTCAGCATCACACCTGTCGATATGAGTACATCAGATTCGATCAGATTGGTCATCAACACTCATAACAAGTGCATTTCGATGACGTTGAATTCAACTAGGTTGTTGGTTTCCCAGGCTGTGATTTCCACAAGATCTCCATTGACAGCGTTGACCGGCCTTCGACGAAAGATCTCAGTTTGCTGGGATGGAATGAGAATTCTAGAAGAGAACGCAGTATAGAGAATAACTATTGTCTGCAAAGCTGTGGATAAAGCAAGTGGTTGCTCTCAAAAGATCGTTGATATGGAGTAGTAACAATGTGAGTAACAAGATTGATCCTGTAGAACACCGGAATTGATGTCAATGGTATCAGACGAGACTCCGTCCACCACAACATGGAGCGATCTGCCTGAAGGAAAACTCGATGAGAGATGACATAGCTGACATGGTAAGCCGTATGATGATAGTTTGTGGTGCAGTCTTTGATGTCAAACACGGCACACCTAGAGATTTCCCATGTTTTTCCAATAAAGTTTGCCATATATGGGTGACGTTGGCAAGTACAGGGTATCCCAATTTGGGCACTTTTGCGGGGTATCTCCCTTATCAGTAAAGATAGAGCATTGCGGTTTTCGCGACAGTGTGCTACTTTTTTATGAAATTAATAATGGCGCAAGCAGAATTGTGGTTAGCTCTTCCGGTTGTCTAGATACAGGGTGGAATTGAAAAATATCACCCCTTGTGTCTCAGTTATCTTTGAACTTATCGAAGAAGTTAAAACTTGTTTTTATAGAGTTTTTCTCGTAGAATCCAGTGGCGTAGTTATTTGTTTGCTAGCACCTTTTGTTTTTTAGTTATGGAGCAACCATATATGTTCTTTTAAATGGAAAATAATTGTATACAATTATATATTTTTGGAAAGCCTACTTCATGCTCAATGTATATATGAAATAATATACAGGGTGTTCCATTTAAAAAAACATATGTTTGCTCCATAACTAAAAAACAAAAGGTGCTAGCAAAAAAATAACTACGCCACTGGATTCTACGAGAAAAACTCTATGAAAACAAGTTTCAACTCCTTCGATAAGTTCAAAGATAACTGAGACACGGAGGGTGCCTGAAAAGTGATATTTTTCAATTCCACCCTGTATCTCGACAACCGGAAGAGCTATCACAATTCTGCTTGCGCCATTATTAATTTCATAAAAAAGTAGCACACTGTCGCGGAAACCGCAATGCTCTATCTTCACTGATAAGGGAGATACCCCGCAAAAGTGCCCAAATTGGGATACCCTGTACATCCCCAGTTGATCTCCGGTTGCGGAAGCCATATTGTCTATCATTAATGATTCCTGAGCTTTCCAGATATTTGATGAGCTCAATGTTGATGACTTTCTCCATCACTTTGAAGATGAGTGATAGCAGGAGTCGCAGGACCATTGGCCTATAGTTGTTGGGCAGGCTCCTGTTTCTTTTTTCTGAGATTGGTTGGATTCTAGCTATTTTTCAGCGAGATCGAATGATTCCAGACTTGTTGGATATGTTAAATAGGTGCACACTTCTTGAGAATGATAAAGAAATGAGTGAAATTCCATCAGGATCATTGGACTTATTCGTTTTGATACCGAGCAGAATGCGTCTGACAGTGCGTCGACAAAAGACAATGGGCATTCGTTTTTCAACGGGCGGAATGACTGGCGGTACCATTTCCTGAGAACCCAAGGTGGAGTTCACTGCGAACAAATCTGCAACAATTTTCAATTCCTCTTGCGATGCTGATGCTAATGTGTCGTTGTCGTTGGATAGTGGTGGGAATGAACTATTAGTAAAATTCCTTCCGACTGCTTTGGCTATGGAATCATTGTGACAATCTATTTCCCTTGATCTTATTTTGCCATTGTACGATTTTTTTGATGCATCTTGGCAACGTAAGAAATTAATCAGATCCTTCGTCGATCACAACTTTGAATGCCTGAATGATTCATCATTATTTTATTCAAACCTGTTTCCCTTTTTCCTGAGTGTCTTGTCCGGTCCTGCTGTGTGAGTTGATCATTGATTTCTGTTGATTCTTAATTTTCATTTCTTACTGAGATGAATCAGTAGTTTCCTTCTTTTATTTATTCACTCTCATGGTTTTGTCCAGATCTGGGAAAATACGAAACACAAGCTCTGCTTAGGCGTGTCCAAACCCAGTTAACACAAACATTTATGAGATGTCGCATTCATGGCAGTTGATGTCACTAAAGCGAATCACAATATTGCATCGCTGATATCTACAAGGAATTCCTTGTGTTACAGATAGTTCGCAAATTTCATCACATTTTGTTGGATGTGCGACCGATATGGATATGATATTTATGAAGCTCCTTAACTTCACAAAGACTATAATATCAGACTGTCTGAATTGACAAACTGATTCACATTGTGCAGAATGAAAACACGAAAATATGCTTCAATTTGTGAATTTCTCTCACATCTCAAGAAAATTTAGTTATGGAAGTTATATCGTACAATACTTGAAAATATCAGTGTACTCACATACCCATGAATGTAGCGCACAATGTAACTGATGTTAAGATTCGTACACACTTGGTCGGTGTCGGTCTGACTGATGTACACGTTTCTGTAAATTCTTTAGAGACGGCATGCTTTTGTCTCGTCCATTTCGTTGTTTCAGTTCATTCTGTTTTAGTATTAGTATCATTTCGTGTTAGGCGTTCTTGGTCATACTGAAGCATCTCTTTCTAATCGTCGATTATGATTGGGACTAGAGATACTGTGGACAACCTTGGAATAATTTGAAATTCTGAGCAGGGATTGGTTACCATGCTACAACGGAAGAAGCGATGAGGAGCATATATTGGATTCTCTTGGCTCCATGTATTCTCATAGTTGGATTGATATCATTCGAGTTGATTTTGTTGACAATTATACAGGGTTTATCTCCATGAGTTAACGCGATTCATATATGGAGAAATAAAAGTAGCACGATTCTGAACAATTGTAGGGATGGTGAAGGAAACATGGGGAATCCGCATCTAAAATATCGTCGTTATTGTGAGGCTTCTGATATTCCTGGAAATAACGTCATCTTTGTTTTTTCAATGATTCAAATTATTGTATATACAGAGGTGTGCACAAAAAACGGCTAGAACTGTAACTTCTGAATCCTTCGAGATCGAAATTCGAAATCTGATGGGTAGCAACTACTTGTCCATTTATTGACGAAATAATGAATTATTTCATTACTTCCGGTCTAACCGGAAGTGAGCCAAACTTTTGATTTTCAAATGGAACCCCCTGTATATTTTTCCATTTTTAGATTCAGGGTATCATTTTACATACACCAGTAGTTTTTCCAGATCATTTCGTGTAAAACAGGAAGAACAACAAAATGAACTCCACATCAATCTTTATTATTTTCAGTAGCATAGAAAGAGGGGCGATAAAAAATTTATTACAACAAATGCTCAAATTGTGCAATGCATTGCTGACACCTTCTAGCTACACAAAGATGCGTTGTGTAAAAATGCTTGGGGTATATTGCGACAAGCCTCTAATATTCGATGCCTAAGGATTTCTATATTCTCTGGCAATCTGCCAAAATTCTGATGGCTAGGATGATTTCTATTCGGATATCTGTTTCTATAAACACGAGCAGCACCGTACGAATTTTTCAAACATCCAAAATAAACTTGTAACATATCGGTTAACTCATTATTATTCATGTTTATAAAATATAAAATAGCAGCACCCGTATTGAAACTTATTATTGGATGTTACTGTCACATTGGGATTGACTTACAAGGTTACCTAGATCTTGATTACTATTACCAATTAATGGGCAATGTTTAAGGATAAAAACGAATAAAATAAATTCCTCTTGACATTTTGTTCCGGAAAAACTACTGGTGTATGTAAAATGATACCCTGAATCCAATAATAGAAAAATATACAGGGGGTTCCATTTGAAAATTAAAAGATGGGGTCACTTCCGGTTGAACTGGAAGCGATGGAATAATTTTTTTTTCGTCAAAAAATGAACAATATGGTATAGTTGCTACCCACCAAATTTCAAATGTCGATCTCGAATGATTCCGAAGTTACAGCTCTTGCCGTTTTTTGTGCACACCTCTGTATACCTGAAATAAACTGTGTGAATTATTCGAGTTTTTCTTGAAAAACTGACAAACATAGACAATTTTCATGTGGATTGAAAGTTCCAGTGATATGCCGTGATTAATTTGTGAATATTGAAGGTTGAAGGGATAACTGACCAAGATCACCACTACCGAATAATTTATTTACATGGTGCGCAGAAATGTGGATCCAAAAAGTGAATCTGGAACATTAAACATTTTTTTCAAATGAAAACCCTATTTTTTGATAGCATAATTCAATTCTATAATAAACATGAACCCTAGTTTGAATTACTTTTCCTATTGAAATTGTGAATTCAATGTTTCACATTCACTTTCTGGGCCCTTTTTTCTGCGCACCCTGTGGATTATTATGATTATTGTGAGTGGTCCGTTCAACCTTCAATATCCACGATTGAATCACTGCATATCACTAGAAATTGTAATTCGCATGAAAATGGCGTTCATTTTCGATAGGCTCCATTTGACACTTTTACCAGAAAAACTCTAATAACTCAAAAACGCCTCATTTCAGGTAAAGGGTATGATACATGAAATTGAATCAAAATCATGAGAGGAATACAAAAATGTTGAAAAATTGGAAAATAACAAAATATGACGTCACTTCCGGAAATACCGAGAGCTTCACAATAACGAATATATCATGGTTGCGAACTCCTATCGTGAGGTAGTGAGGATCGCTATGTGCTGTAACTGAGCGAATTTCTTCTTGAAGTACCATGTAGAAATATTCCAAACCTCACCTTCTAGTTATCGATTTCATTTCCACAACGAATTCCCAAAGTTATAACGAAATAAGCCTGAATCAGAAATTCTTACTGCGAGTTCCTTAAGCTAGGTGGAACTTAACCTGAACAAGAAATTCTCATTTCGAGTTTCTGAAGCTATCACGTATTTAACGTGAACGAGATATTTCCACTGTGATTTTGTTTTGTCACGTACTTGTAGCCAACTTTCAATTCAAAAAGATACAAGCATCAAAAAATCGAACACATGTTTGCTATAGGCAGCTGTACATCGAAAAACATATAAGTGAGTTCGAAGTATAGGCTAGATGGTGAAGAAAATTCAAGTTCTTGGACGCCACTCAATTTCCAATTCGCTTTTTCCAGGGTACTCATGAAACGATAGAATGAATTAGACCTTCATTTTGGGCTCACATAACCTCTGTAAAGTCTCATGGAAGCTATTAGGCATTCAAAATGTACTTGGGTACAAGACAGCTAGCTACTGTTTCCGGTATCTCAAGAACTAGCTCTCAGCGTATTTTTGAACTACATAAATTCCATCCTTACGAAAATTAAGTAAACACAAACACTGAATGAAGATGATTCAAATCGGCGTCTACAATTCTGTGAAGTACTTTCCTAATAACACAATAACATCTGTAAGACGTCGTAGAAACATCCATATGGAATAATAGGAACATCTCTGGAAAATCCTTATTTACTGAGGACATTCTTGGGATGTTGCTGGCAACACCCGTATCAGCATTTGCGATGTACCAGAGACATTCAGGGAACTTGATATAAAACATCTCAAAGAAACTTTCAGGATGAATTTTGTGTGATGAACGTATATATACTGGATGACACGTTATGAATTATTTTCAATCTGAAATCCTGAAAATGGCCGACCTATTTCCAGATATGAAGTAATAATCCGAATCCGAAAATATAAGGTCAGTGCGGTCCAATAACTAATGGAAGCCCATATAGCACTCGACGTCCTGGGGACCTCCAGTTTAGGTCCCATTTAGGTCTGAACGTCCGGGACCTTTTCAGACCGTACTGAAAACGTCCATTTCTGGAAGTACTTGGTACGTACGATTCCGATGTACTGGGTACGTCCAACTCTGGACGTTAACAACTTTTTGTTTACGGGATTGAATAAATTGTTTAATGATAATCGAAATCATTTTGCATATATAATTTCTACCCTCGATCTCTGAAATCTATTCATATAGGAACCTTGCAATGCTTACAATAAATTCATTATTTACTGGCCCCACCAGATCACAAAACATCTATTCAGGTATTCTCTGCCGTGATTATCTAATTCTATAAAAGTATCGATGTGATGAATCAATCGGCATTCGTACATAATATTGCTTGTTGTATACTGTTAATCAAGAAGTATTCTTCAGAGTAATAGGTTGAGGATCTGCCTGGTGATCTAAAGGTCGTTGGATCGATCCCCAGTAGGGGCGTTCTTTTTTAAATTGTTTTCATTCAGAATAAGACATTCTATTCTATCTAAATCTTTTTTTCGACTATCTGAGTGGAAAGAGGCGAATCTACGTTGATTCATGTATCCATGGTCCTGAATGGACGTACTGAGGATGTACAAACGCGCGGAATCTGGACGTCCCCAGTACGTACCTGAACGTCGACCGTACCAAATCTGGACGTCCCCAGTACGTACGAAACGTCTTGGCCGGACGTTCTCAGTACGTGCTATATGGGAGATGATAACAGTAATTGTTTGAGGCTCATATTTGTCGGCTCTGGGCCAACGGCTGTTAGTAACTCTTAGCAACGTAGTTGTACCGCCATCTATCGGCTGGTATAACAAATACATTCAGTAATAAATATGCTGAAGAGATATATTTCAATTTTGTCGTTCATAACATGGTTCATGAAGTTGAGCAGGTACTTTGGTAATCTCATTGAGGAATATTTAATATGATCATTTCAATTTGTTATCGATGAAATCAGTCAGCTTTGGTATAGGTATACGTATATGAGTACGAATACAGTCTTGATTTCCATTTTTTACCAAATTTTCAATGTTTCGAATGTCACAATTGTTTGAACTGTTCAATTATGGCAATCATCATTAGCAAATATGGAACCATGCTATTGTTTATAAAAAAAGATCAAATGGGATGTTTCTAGAACATCCAATGAAAACATCTGATGGATATCCCAAAAGAAACATCTCTGGGATATCGTACCTAAGTCTGAAATATTCGGACATTTGTAGGACCTTAGTGGGATATACCAGCAAGATCCTGGGTTGTTAGGGAAGGGCTTTGACACGGTGAGCCATGATGACTTATTAGGCACTTTAGAAAATATTGGATTTCGAGGAACTGCTCAGGATATGATGAGAAGTTACCTAACAGGAAGAATTCAGTGTGTTAATATAGCAGATTCCTTCAGTGTGAAAAGGACGGTTTCATTTGGGGTTCCTCAGGGGACCGTTCTTGGACCTATTCTGTTCACCATATATCTCAATGATCTCTCCAATCTCAACACTGTTGGTGAAATTCTTCAGTTTCGCAGATGATACTGCAATATTTTATATAGGATCATCGTGGGAGACACTGAAACTGACAGTGCAAGCAGATTTTGTGAAATTTCTACATTTCTTCAGGAGTAAGCATAACTGCAGCCAAACAATAGATGCTTCGAAAGAAACATACAATGTCAAGATAAGATCGAAACTCATAGATTGTCCCAATGGCTCCCGTTCGTTTTGGTCCCTTGCTAATGCGGTCGGAAGAAATTTCACTAATAGTTCATTTCCACAACTGTCCAAATCCGACGACACATTAGCAACAACATCGCAGGAGAAAGCAAATATTTTTGCAGAAATTTTCGCAGCAAACTCTTCTTTAGATTCCCAAGGAAAAGTGCTGCCGGACATTCCACCCGTTGAGAGTCGAATGAAACTAATGAAACTCCACCCATTATCCTCAAAAAATGTGCACCAAAATTAACACCGATTCTCTGCAAGTTGTTCACCGTCTCGTACAGGTCGGGTATTTTTCCATCATGCTGGAAGACAGCTAGAGTCCAACCAATCCCCAAAAAAGGGAACAAGAACCTGCCCAACAACTACAGGCCCATTGCCCTGTTATCAGTAATCTCCAAAGTGATGGAGAAAGCCATCAATATTGAGCTAATCAAATATCTGGAGAGCTCGGGAATCATCAATGATAGACAATACGGCTTCCGCCACCGAAGATCTACTGGAGATCTACTTGCCTCCCACTAAACATGAAAACATAACTTAAACATAAATGTTATATTACATTGTTACTTTGTGATGTTATTCAGAGAGATGCATAATGTCACAGATACGTTGTGGGAATAGGCTTTTGTGCCTCTTTTAAATATTACAATGTAATGTTGATAGTAAATATTGTATAAATATATCAGGAATCACATAAAATCGATGTTACTTTATAACGTATATTCAATGTTACTCGATACATCTAAACAATATTGTATTTTAACATTCTAATTATTTTCTAGGAGTTTTTAGGTTATGTCTATTTTGTCTGGAATCATCAAGACAATCATCTAAATGATCTTCACAGAAGACAGAGAAGATGATCTATCCCTGAATAAGAATTGATCTTACCGTACTCCTGAAAGACTATAAGTATGATCCAGTTACATAGTGATAATTTGAGACAGATTAACTACTATCTATCTATGTACCATTTTAGTTATTATGCTTCATGAATCCAGTCATGCCAAGCTTAGCTTCATGATTTCTGCATAGTCCAGTGATCTCTTACTGACTTTCTGAAAAGTAATAGGTAAATATATCCGAGTTTTCGGAAGTTTTTTGACCTTTTCCATGTTCTTCTTCTAGCTATAACTGACCCATTATTTTTGTAATTCGTGAAATATGAACACAATGCGTATTCACGAATCCCTCCTACTCTTTCACATATTATGAAATGCAGATACATATTGGTTGCATTTATATATTCCAGCAGAACAAACCTGGAATCTAAATAGGTATCATGAGCAGTTCATACTTTCATTCGAGTCTATTTGAGTCCTAGACTTCTTTAGTTCTTGACTTACTTTAATAACTACGAATAATATCTGAAAATCAAGTTAAACACTGATCACACTGTTTGACCTGTTCACCATAATAGACAACAATCAAAATGGCTGGAATGGAATTGCCTTGTGACAATTGACAAGGTTACTTTGCCGTAGGAGGAAAAATATTATCCCCTTATATCCCCTATACATGTTAGCTACGTTATAAGGTGGTGAAACAAAAACGTTGCACAAATAACATAACAACTCTGTCTGAGATATATCTAATGAATATTATCTAATGGTATTGATATCAATATTGATGCAACGTCTCATAAACGTTTTACTTTATAATATTATGTTGGATACTTCAGAAGGACCTTACCCAACTAGCATTTTCAGTCACAGGCACCATGGTTCAAGAAACTATTACCTATATTTAGTGATAATAACGTATTTATCACTTATTTCAGAACTTCATAGTATAAATGTCAGTGATAGTTATTTAGTGAGTGAAAATTACGTAGTTTTTACACTAGATAATAACTTCAAAGTGAGAAATTCTCATGGCTTATTACGAAGTAACTATTTCGAAACTGTCACTCCTCAAAACTACTCTTAAGGTTTCGGAACTTTGGATATATTATTACGGTAACGCTTACCACCCCAAGAAGGCTTCACAGTTGCAATTACTCTATGGTCACCAATTAGGTTTCTACGACGTTGTCGTTACTTGATCGATCACCTAATAATTTAGTCAATTCTTGGTGATATTTCAAGTAACATATTGGTAATTCCTACTCAAACAATTCCTTCATAGTTGAAACAACTTTTCGGTAATTATATTCAGTTGAAGTTACCAATACATAGGTTATCATAACTGACGAGTTCCAAAAGTAACTTTCTGATTCATTTTCGATTGGAAGCCATATTGATTGATGTGATAACCATTTGAACAGGAAATAATTTTGGTTTTTCTTGTTGATAAACATCATTTTATGAAGAATAATAGCATTCGTTCGATCACAAATTGCATAATAATGGAAATTAACATGATTTACGATGATTTTTGAAAAATAGCCGAATGAAATAAAACCATATTTTTGGTGAAATGAGCCGTATTTTGTGGGCGCATCTTGAATTTCGAGGCAAAATCATCACATTTATCGAAAAACTGAATGTTGTTCGAATTTTTCAAGTTCGAGTATCAATTATTTCGCGTGTTTGTCCTTGTATTATTTATTGAATGGTTAGGCATATTGGACTTGTTCATTTTTCGTGGATGTGAACTTCATGGATGAAATGAAGAATAATAAAGAGAGAAAATAATATTTTTATGAAGTGGAAAAGAAATAGAAAGTCAGGTAGGAAAATTTACTACATCTTTACGTAATTGTGTGAGTTCCCGCTACGTCGGCAAACCGTAATAATTACTCGTGATTTGTTCCCCATTTTGGTCGTAAATACGTAGTAACGACGTAATTATAACGTAACCGCAACTAGTAAATATTACTTAATAGTCGACCCAATAGTCGTAATTACGTAATCGCGACTATAAATGCTAGTTGGGTATGGCAATGTTATTTCAACAATATCACAAAACTTATAACTGAAAAATATTTTTGTTATGTATCATGTTTAGTGGGCTACGTCACCCATTTATGGCAAGCTTCATTAAAAAAACACGGGGAATCTCTAGCTGTTGCGTTGGACATATCGAAAACATTTGACCGTGTTTGGCACGAAGGATTCCTCCACAAACTATCATCATACGGCTTACCACCTCAGCTATGCCATCTCTTATCGAGTTTTCTTTCAGGCAGATCGCTTCATGTGGTGGTGGACGGTGTATCGTCTGATACAATTGGCATCAATTCCGGCGTTCCACAAGGATCAATTTTGGCACCAACATTATTCCTTCCTCATATCAATCCCAGACGGCACAATCATATTCCATGAATATCCTATGCATATTGCGTTGGATTATTGCCATATGCCATGGATATTTCATGTCCTCCAAAACATATGATATGCATATTCCAGGAATATCCAAGGTCACCATGAAACATATGCCAGGAATATCTGTGAATCTTCCAAAAGAGATTGGTGGCATATACTAGGAATATGTTTTTTGTATATGCATAGAATATGCTTTTCAATCATTACTAGAATGAAATATCTGTATGAAATGTAATTTATTATGTAAAAGATAGAAATCAACATACAGGATGTAGGTTTGTAAAATACTTGAAGCTTGCACTTTATATATCATGTCATATGATTTTTTTCTTTTCTTGAACGGTAGCGGTGATGAATTCAACAGGATCTGCAATGATTATAACATAGCAAATACTAGAATATGAAAATTGATTGAATTCACTCACCTTTTTGCTCTGGGCGTGCTACAAAAGTTGAGAGAACTAGATACTGAATTTGTCAACATGTGAGTTAATCAGCTGATTTCAATCTATTATTTATTTCTTTGTCACGTTTGTATCTTCAACAACACGAGTATTTCCTGGATTTTCCATTTGACAGATGGGTAGATATAAGTAAGTACTGAAAAAAATGAGGTGCATCTACAGGGTGTATCTAAATAACAGAGAAAAATTTCAAGTGGTGATTTCGTGATGAAAATTGAGGTGGGCGTTTGGTATGCATTTTTTTGAAAAATCTCTTCACGGAATAGTAATAACACCCTTCTCAAAATTAGAAAAATGGTTTTTTATTTTTCATTTCCTCTGTATATGACTAAAGGCACAGAACTTGTTAATATTATTCATCAAGAAAACTACCCATTTTGGAGTGTTTTCAACCCTGAAGTATGCTCAGAAGGGCTTGAAATATTCAACGCCTAAGATATTTTTTTTTACAATTTTTTTTATGAACACTTTTTTTTAATAAACACATGGAGAATAATTTTCCAGAGATCAACAATAAGTTAGTAAATGGATTGGGCTTTTCAGCTGTTTTTTTTTTAAATTGTGAAATGAATATATTCCAATAACCCCTTCTATAAGCATACTTCAGGGTGTAAAACATTTCAATATGTGTAGTTTTATTGACACATGATATTCACCAAGTTTCGTGTCTTCAACTAAATATACAGGGAAGTTCAGAAATAAAAACCATGTATTTTTTTATCTTCGTAACTTATCCGGGGTTCAGAGGGTTATCAAAAAATTCTATACCAAATACCTTCATTCTCATCACAGAATCACTCACCCCTTTCATTTTTTCGATGTTATATAGATTATATGAATTCATTATAATGTATAATCTTAGGTATACCTCATACTGGTATTGAGTGCCATTTCTCCTTTGTGACCCTCTTCAGTTTAATGGCGGCGAAAAGAGGAGTGCATCCTAAGTTAATGTTCCATTTCTGAATTGTAACTAACTTCAAACGTCTGAAACTTTATATTGATGTCAACACTATTATTCACAGTAATCGATACACATTCTAGCACTTCTGCTCAAACTAATAATTCCATGCTCTTCTCGTCTGTTTATAATAAAAACAATCGCGGCATATTCGCCCATGTTGATATCACGTCCTACACTAGGTGACTGTGGAGTGTGGAATGTGGAACAAAAGGCGATGACCGACAGACACGTGTCGTGTCCATTCGGCATAGGTCGACATTCCGACAATCTGCTTTTGAAATATTCCTGGAATTTTCGAAAAGCATATCTAATGGATATTCGATAAGCATATTCAGGGAATATTCTTCGGGGATATCTAATGAATATTCGGAAAATATATTTCAGGAATATTCTCTGAGGATATTAGATCAAGCACATATTCATGGAATATTCCAGGGATAATGCAATATTCATTGGAAAATTGGATGTAGTAGGCATATTCCAGGAATATGTGGTGCCGTCTGGGATGATCTGTTGGGAGTAACAACTTGCCCCATCCACAGCTTTGCAGATGATAGTACCCTACATACTGCGTTCTCTTCCAGAATTCTCATTTCTTCCCAGGAAACTAAGAACTCACGGCGCAGGCAGGTCAATGCTGTCAATGAAGACCTTGCTGAAATCACAGCCTGGGGAACCAACAACGCCACCAAAACTCAAGCCTGTATTTTCTTTAGAAAGGCAGAACTCAGTATGCCCGACATTGTAATGTCTGGCACCACCATCCCCACCAAGTCCACCATATCTATGCTCAATATTTTCATCAGCAACACTTTTTCATGGGATAATCATGTGAGATTCATCGCAAAAGCTGCTTCACAAAAACTCGGATTCTTGTTCCGTGCGAAAAGCTACTTTACACCTCAACAGCTCCTCATGATCTACAAAGCGCAGATACGGCCTGTTCTAGAATACTGATCCCACATATGGGGTTCAGCACCAAAACATACGCTGATGCTCTTAGATTCCATCCAGAGAAGAGCCATCCGCCTGGTGGGTGACGCTACACTCACTCACTCTTTGACATCATTGGAACACCGTAGAAAGGTCGGCGACCTTTCACTTTTCTATCGATACTTTCACGGGAAATGTTCTTCGGAAATCTCTGCTATCATCCCTTCACTAGCAATACCAGTCAGACGAACTAGACAAGCCCAGTCAGCACATCCTTTCGTTGTCAACCTCGAAAGATGTCGAACAGCACTTTATCAAAACTCCTTCATCCATAGAACGGCTAGGCTCTGGAATTCATTGCCTGTGGAAGTATTCCCAACAACATATAATCTCCAGAAGTTCGAAAAAAAAATACAATACCTACCACCTATCCCTATCCTCCCTGGGAACGCACGATGTTCTTTGAACATTATAGGGATTCCCTTTCGTGCGCTTCAAGCGATAAAAAAAAAGAAAAAGAGCTCTCAACTATCAATGTTGATAGGACTCATTTTATGCCATTTAGTTATCTTCTTACCAATATGCCACCATTAGGAGAACTCCTAATGAACACTGAAAATAAAACTCAGTGAAGCACATAAAATATTTAGGGATCCTAATTGATGCACAATTGGAATGGGATCACCAAATAAATTTCCTAGTGAAAAAGTTGAGGTCTTTCTTATATCAATTTGAATATTTCAAACAATTTTTTGATGTAAAACACCTGATGAAGACAATGTACGCGTACTAGTACTATACTCTTGTACAACCACATCTCAGTTGAGGTATCATTGGATGGGGAGGTGCATCCAAAATATGTATTCAGTCTCGAAATAATCCAACTATGAGTACTGAAAACAATATTCAAGAAAAATCGCGATTATCCAGGAAATGATTTGTATAGCGAAAGCAATATCCTTGACCTTCGACAATTATACTGCAAAGCGTTATTGTTATATCAATATAAAAATAAAACAACTCTCTCGACTATTGATCACTTCTACGTTAGTAGATATAAACAAGGATCATCCATTATTCCAAGAGCTAACAAAACGATAGGTCAAAGGTACTATTATTATCTTGTACCCAAAGTTTTCAACGAGCTACCACATGAGATCAAAACATCAAATACGCTCAGTATATTCGAAAAAAATATCATAAAATGGATCAAAGAGAAATCCCGACTAACAATTCACCAACTTGTAGATTTCAAAAATTTTTATCAGTGTGAAATGAGCAGTCGGGATGGAATTTGGAGATTGGAATTGAAACTGAAAATCAGAAATGTATATTTGTTATCACAAAATACCTGTATACTTTTATTGAATCATATGCCACATACAAGTGACCTAGTCATTGTGTGAACTTTCTTTTTTATGTTTATTTTTCAATTTCAGCCATTCGAATTATTCGAATTATCGATGTCCTATTTATTTATAATATTTATCATTTTCTATTCACAATGTGAAATCTTAATATTGCTTTCATAATGTTATCATTATATTTTGGAATAAACATATACATACATATACATACATACATACATACATACATACATACATACATACATAGATACATACATACATTCATACATACATACATACATACATACGTAGAAGGGGGGGTTTATGAGGACTTTGAACCAAATGCCCTGTAGCGAGGACCCTGTGAAGGAATCATTTTAAGCACATGAAATATGCGTGGTGGACGATTATTATGTATATGGTATCTAAATTTGATAATACACTCGATGAATTCTCTTATTTTCACTTCACACTCTGCAGTTTTGCCTGTTGCGAGGACTCCATACTTACAATGTATTGCGAGGACTCTCTTTACGAGGACGCTATTTCCCGCTATTTTCAATAGTTTTTGTGTGAGGTTGAGAGGACACAGTAAAGTTATGAGGACAGTGTATAGTATTTTATTCTTATTATATCTCGAATAGTTTCTGCATTCTTCATTCGGAAAATTTCAACTCTTTTGTGTGGATGAATTTCGATGGAAGTAATATGGAAATCTATTGACATTATTCGTATTGTGAATATAACTTCATAGAATTTCTGTTCTGAAATTATTGTACAGGTGATCTCTCGTAATTATTCGTTTCGTTTCATCGCTGGGCCCGAACTGAAGAAAAATAATTATTTTTTGAATATTTGATGGTACGTGTAAATTGACATGATTTGCACTTCTAAAATAAACTACGCAACACTAATTTCGTCGCACCCCAAAATGTTGCTCATATTGAAATATCGATAACTTTTTTCTGCGTTGAACAATTCGAATTCGGATCACACTGTTCGCTATAGCTCAGTCCTTCAGCTATAATCTCGTACTTCTTCAGAACATGAGGTTCTTCACATAAAATCGCTACAGGGTGTTACCTGATTCTGTGCAAAATTTCGGAATTTTCAAAATGGTCCCAAATGAAGGAACAATTTTTTTTTACAACTCTGACAGCAGAATCATGAAGATGACCTCATTATCTTGGGACAGTTCTTGAGTCGTCTTCTTATTTAATTTATTTACAGAGTGATTTCAAAAAAATAACTTTTCGGTTTTGCAGTCATAACTTTTTTCCTCGTCGACCGATTTTCCAAATCTCAGGCTCATTTTGGATCTGAAACTTCAGATGAAGAGATATGTACAGGGTGACCCACTCGGTGGCCGATTAGTGCGAGGAAGTGAGATAATGACTCCGCTGTTTAAGACAGATGAACAAAGTTTTCTGAGATATGGTCTAAGCACATGAGCAGCACATTTCTGAAATATTTTGCGTTATACAGGGTGGCTCAAAAATGCGTGACGTATCAAAGTTACCTATATTTCTTTTTATGGAATATCCTGTATTGTATTGTATTTTCAGATTCTTCCTTATGAGCTGATGTCATCGATCTATCACACTTTAGGTTGAAGGAAAGTTATGACAGAGATATAGGGTGTGAAAAATTCAGATTTTTCAATTTTCGATACTTTTGGTTCTAAGAAGTGATGACAGAGATAAGGAGTGTAGAAAATCGAGATTTTTCATCTTTCGAGATTCCTTGTGTCAAAAGTACTCATTATTGATCGGAACGGCTTGAACGGATACAGGGTGGTTAATAATTCAGTATAATCATGAATCACTCTCTATCCATCAAAATTAAATGACAGTAGATGGTAAATCGAAAGTTGAAATGGGGAAATTGATGCCGTTTTGACCAATAATGGGTACTTTTGACAAAAAAAAATCCGAATGTTGAAAAATCTAGATTTTTCACACCCCCAAAATCTGTCATAACATCCCCCAAACCTAAAGTGTGATAGATCGATGGAATCAGCTCATGGAGAATCTGAAAATACAATACAATACATGGTGTTCTATAAAAAGAAGTATAGGTAGCTTTGATACTTCACGTATTTTTGAGTCACCCTGTTCAACGCAAAATATTATAGGAATGTGCTGCTCATGAGCTTGAACCATCTCAGAAATTTTTGTTTATTTGTCTCAAACAGCGAAGCCGTTATCTCACTTTCTCACAATAATGGGCCACCCAGTACATACCTCTTCATCATAAGTTTCAGGTTCGAAATGAGCCTGAGATTCGGAAAATCGGTTAACGAGGAAAAAAAGTTATGACTGCAAAACAGAAAAGTTGTGTTTTTGGAGATCACTCTGTGAATAAAAGAAATGAGATGACAATTCCAAAACTGTAGCAAGATGATGAGGTCATCTTCATGCCTTTGCTTTCAAAGTTAGAAAAAACATTTTTCTCTTTACTTGAGACCCTTTCGAGAATTCGGTAATTTTGCACAGTTTCAGGTAACACCCTGTAGCGATTTTATGTGAAAAACCTCAGGTTTATAGCTGAAGCACTGAGCTAGCGAACAGTGTGATCCGAATTCGAATTGTTCAAAGCAGAAAAAGGTTATTCATATTTCAATATGGTCAACATTTTGGGGTGCGACGAAATTAGTGTTGCTTAGTTTATTTGAAACGATGCGGCGTTGCCGCTCCTACTAGAAAGTAGCAGCAACCTTTGTGTTTTCAAACGGAACACCCTGTATTTCATTGCATTTCTAGAGTCTCCCTGGATAGCTGATTTCGTGAATGTATCACACTTGGTTTCTACAGATATATATAGGGTGTTGAAAATCAAGATTTTTCAATTTTAGGATTTTTATGTGTCGAAACTAGGTATTCATTATTGGTCAAAATGGCTTACATGGAACAAATATAGGGTAAATTTTGAAATTCAGAATTCTGACCACCCTGTATCTGTATGAATAGAGGGCCCGAAAGACCAGGCCTTGTCACTCTTCGGATCCTTTCATAAATCAAATACGTTAAGTAATAAAAAGGGTCAATATGATTAAGTGTCATGGTCTACCTAGTTAGGTTAGCATTGGGGTAGAACCAGGTCCATTCATGTAGTTGTGCTACATCGGAATTTCCCAACATCCAAAGCAAAACAAAAACACTCAGAGATTGTCTAATAGCTGAAAATGCTCTGAGATTCATAAAAAGACATTTTTATAACACATTACACGAAATGCACTCTACCTTCATTCGATTAGTATCTGACCAGGTTAACTTTGGGACAGCACGTGGTGGGCGTTGCATGCGAGGCGGCCCTACGTTGAATCACGTGGTTTCTTAAAGTTACAGTGGTCAACTCTCCCTCTAAATCTCTTCAAGGAAACAAAAATAACTGTTTCAACCATTGTAACAGTCATGCAGAACAGTACCAAAATGCGCAATCTTCATTTTATATATGATTGATTACTTGTTTAAGGTTTTTTGTTGAAATATCACTAAAAATGCGAAGAACATCAAATAATAGCAATGGTTATGATGCCCTTGGAAAACATTATGTTTGTGTGTAGTTTATCTGAAATTCTGTCCTCTCAACGTAGTAATTCATTCAACAATAATACTCCGTGGTAGTCCTCATAACGTGGGAAAATGTTGGAACTTATGTATGAAAATTGGATAACGCTTTCTTCGATAAACTAATCAAGATGCATGATAACATTTCAATAAATCAATAAAAAACAGTTTCGATCTTGGTAAGGCTATCTTAACATTCTAGTAAAATAATTTGAGAATTCATTCTCATACAAACATTTCTCGATGAACAAAATTTTTCAAAAAACATCATTTTTGATAATTCAAGTAACAAAAATATAACGAGGTCACTTCGTCAATGGCACAAGAATGTTATCGTGGAATTTTTGAGTTTCAGTAATAAAACTTCAATATCATAAATACTTTGTTCAATCTCATCATATTATGAGATAATTCAGCTTATAGCTTTGAAAGGGTCTTGGTTGAGGATGAAGAAATCAGAGAAAATATCTCCTGGGTAGGTACATTTTAATACATACAAAAAACATAAAATGCCAAATATTTTCACAGAGACTAACATTCCATCTCTAATATTTTTTAAAAACACATTCAACTCAAGAGTATCACAAAAGCGAAAATAAATCGTAACTACTACTAATATTTGGTAAAATAGCTGAGACAGAGAAAACAATAATTCTTAGTAACCTTGAGTCGCAACATTAATCGACATAATACCGAACATCTCTAATATATTGAAACAGTCGGTATAGTGTGCACCGACTTTCACTCAGTTTAGTCAAATTGGATTGAGAAAACATCAATCAGTATTCACAATAGTGAATTGAAATTCCTAAATTCAAGGTCAACGGGTATTGAGAAAAGTGAAGCATTAATTATTTAGTGTCAGAAAACTTAATTTCTTAACGTCAGGTTATTTCAAATTCGTCTTAAATACGTCTAATTGATATTCCCTGTGAAGTAAATTTCATTGAAAATTATGATTTTTCTGAAAATTCCAACGTATTCTACATGTAATTTGAAGGGATTTGATTACCGTGAAAAAGTATTTCAAGAACTCGATATTTTCTATATAGGTTATTTGATGATGTGGACGTAATCAGTAGGTACTCTGTGGATTAAAGATATAAAATTAATGGAGATTTCAATTGTAGATTTTATACCGACAAATAATATTTATGTTTGATAACTGGGCGTCAAATATCAATACTTACTGAGATAGGAGGTTCAATATATATTTCAGTCATGCTGTTATATTTCATTGATTTCAAAGAGGTGAAATGATTATTTCAGATTCTTTGGGATTTTCTTTCCCCGTTTTTATAAAATAAAAATATAAGTATCATTTCAATATACGTGTACCAAGGACAAACCAGATGGTTTGCATATTCTTATTTTATAGAAACGAGGAGTGAAAATCCAAAAAAATCTGGAATATCATTCATTCCTTTTTCTCATTGAATCATAATTTTTTCAAACGGAAAGGTGAGACTTGTACAATGAAAACTTATTCGATTTTCTCGATTAGGAAAACCTAATTGCCCAAACTTTCATGTTGATTTGTGAAGTAGTCACTGTAACCCCATTACAGAATAATTCACTCTCAATTATCAGAAATATACCTAATATTGTTGTCAATACAATCTGCAGATGAAATATTTCCAATGCATGATGTGTTTGTAGGTATATATCAGTATAATAGTGAAAAATTGAAGTACTTAATGGTCTCAGAAAGAAAATTATCCATCGAAGTTTTCTGAATTTTAATCATTGACTAATCTGAATTACAATAATGATTGATGTTTTCATATCAGTTGATATAAATTCCATTGAATTAGCAGGAATCTTTAATGACGTTTATTCAATTTCATATATCAATGGACTGATCTGAATAGAACCAATCATGGAAACAGTGTGAAATGTTAGAGTCAATTACTCTGAGGAATAGGTACCAAATTGTCAACAGAATGCTGTTGAATATGAACGTTGACAAATATACATATAACATATTGATTCAACCAATATAATAATAAAACTAGTTGAATTCTAGGAGTTCTGAGATACATACTCTCCCATACAATCCTAAGGGAGATGAAGTCGTTGAAGTAAGATTAGTATAATATATTACATGAATTTCAGACAATATATTGTTCAAAAGAGTATCAGAACACTAAATACTACCAATAACTGCAGTAGGTTGAAATCAACATAGTCTTTCGGACAGTATACTTGTCTTGTTGAGCAGACATTACGAAATCATGAAAAATCTATTTCAATGTACTCTATCTCTAATGAGATCGGGATAGGTGGTTTGAATACAACAATATTCCTACTCAAAATGAAGTATTCCACGTGTCTGTGAAATTGATAACAACTAGTACACCCTCCATATTGAACAGTAGTAGGTAGGTACCTAATAACTCAAAACTACAAACGATTCATTCATTTTCAATTTTCTTCATGTAATTACGGAGATAATCTTTCACATTTGTCCAACTCCTATTATTCAGTATGTGGCCCCTTGCAATCAGGAATTTTTCGATTTCTATTTTTCCTGGTAAAGTATTCATGTCTATGTAATTCTTGAAATGGGTATGTGTCTCCTTGATTTCTACATTAGACCACTGTTTCTTAATCACAGTTCCTCAATCACAAGAAACAGTAGAAACACACACAATCAGTAAATTTAAGACGCACGAAGTTCCTCGCAGGAGGAATGATTCAACCAAACTGAGAATATTATTATCTCTGTTCTTGATTTTCCAGGAAAGTTACGAAAACAATAGTATTCGCTGTAAGACTTATCGATATCACTTGTTACGAGGACTCCAATTTTTAATGTAAGGGTACGAGGACAAAAAAAGGACCTCGCATGAATAACTAATACACAGAGTCGTATTAGTAATAGTAAGTCAAGGAATGTCTAGAAAACACCAAGACCTAACTATACTGGGTAAATGAAAAATATTGATATTATTATAATTCACAAAGTAGCACAACAATAGTGACTTTTAGAGGGATCACATTTTTTCTCGCCAGTAATTAGATCATCAAGGAGTTCTGAAATGTTGACAATTGAAGATGCATGAATTGGCAAGAAACATTGCAATCAATAAGAGTATATTCCCGTCATTTCAGCCAGTGTGCCTTTCGGTTTTCAATGAATATGAAATAGTTATTTGTTATACAAGGCAGGAAAGTAGAGCAGATTGACTGCCGCGACTGATAGTTCATAGCCGTGCGTAGCGAAGCTAGGAATTCAGCCAAGGCAGTCAATCTACATTTACTGCCGTGTGAAACATATAATATTTTCTCCGAATGTTATGACACCAATTTTGTGTTATTATTTATTGATAACTCCATCATTTTGTGTTCACCCAATGTCAGTGTCGATTTTGATTACCAATTTCATTCACATTTCTTGGAAAGTTGCATAGCAACAAACTTTTCCTGTCTGGGCAGAGAAAGTACACCTTTCCTGCCTGTCAAGTGTCAGGAAAAAAGCCACTTTCCCTGCCGCTTGGAGAAAATAAAATAAATGTCGAGTGGTATAAGATTCGAGAAGGGTTATCATGTAGAGAATCCGAAATATCAGTGATGTTTTGATCTATACATAGTGAATCACGAGTACGAGATGGACTCTGACGGGGAAACGGGAACATGTCATATTCCCGTTTTTGTCATCGTAATGAAATTTCATCATTCCAGTTTCGTGAAGGGCTCTGGAAATTACGTATTGAGAATATTCACCAATATACAGGGTGCTCTGCAAGGGTGTGGCATACCAAAGTTGCGATTTGTCTCATGGAACACTATGTATTTTACTCCTTTTCAGTTTGTTTCTGGAGAAGCTCGATCTATCACACACTTGGAGTCTTGCGGGAATGATGAAAAATAGGTTTTTCAACTTTAGAGAAATTTTTGGTGTTAAAACTATTCATTATTGGTCGAAATGGCTTGTATCTTCCTATCTTCACTTTTGATTTACTACATAATAACATTTAATCAAAACAAATACAGGGTGTTGAAAGGGAATATTCTCATCAGATTTATTATGAACATAAAAAAATTGAAAATGGTAGGTACATATCAAGAAGAATTTAAATTCGCATTATCTATCTGATAAAAATATAAATTCTTTCTCGGTATACTCAACAGATAATAACTACTTTCCAGGCTATATGCCACGATGAACATTGAATTATATCTACTGAACACAAACGAATTCTCAGTATATTTCTTAATATTTTCTTCATGTTCCTAATATGTCTGAGAATATTCCTTTCCAATACTTCCATACCCAATCAAGGGGTTCAAACTTGAACGATGGAAATTTGTTTTGACATACCTCTAATCACAGAAACGTTATTGGGTTTTCTCAATTCTGAATTTCTTTCCACGACCTGTACGATGAATACCAATTCATCATACACTATAAACAAATACGGGGTGGTTCACGAATCTAAAATGTAAACCACCCTGCATTTGTTTGGTGGTTCAGGAATCTAAATTGCAAACCATCCTGCATTTGTATGGTAGTTCAGAAATCTAAATTATGAATCACTCTATATTTGCTTCAGTTAAATGTCAGTAGACAGTGAATAAAAAGTCAAGATGTGTGTCATATAAGCCGTTATGATCAATAATGAATAGTTTCGAGACAAAAAATTCCTAAACAATAAAAATATATATTTTTCACACCCCTATATCTCCGTCATCATGCCCGCTAAACCGCGAGTGTGCTATGTTGTGATAGATCGATGAAATCAACTCTTCAAGTAGAACCTCGAAATACAATAAAATACAGGATGTTCCGTGAAAAATCGAAACTTTGGTATGCCGAATATTTTCGAAACGTATATAGAATTCAGAGCCCGCTACGAAACTGATGGTGTACTGAAATTTCATAATATGTTCCCATTTAGTCAGAGTCCGCCATGTTGCTCGTGACTAACCCTGTATATAAAAATATTTCAAACACTGTAGCGTTGTCGCTTCTACTAGGAAGTAGTTGCCACTCAGAAATTTTAAATTGAACACGTTGTATATTTTATCATTTTGAGAAACTCTATCACTTTGTTGTGAACTTCACCAGATATTTTCCTAATAGTTTGGCCGGTAATGACAGATTTTGTTCAACGTTTTTTCAATGTATGCATCTTCCAATACCTACCTCCTTTTCCTATTCTCCCTAGGAACGCACGATGTTCTTTGAACATTATAGGGATTTCCTTTCGTGCGCTCCAAGCGATGAAAAAATGTACTAGACAGGTATCTGAGTGTGCTCGCATGCAGCGTCATTACCACTCAAATTCGAATTGGCATTGGATTTTGATGATTCTGAACGATTATTCAATGCTTGCAAATTGGTCTTCGTTGAAATTTGAAAAAAATATCCCGCAGAAAAATAATTGCATACGCTGCCTTCGTGTAAGAAGTCCTGAAATTATTGAGTGAACATGTAACAAAGAAGGGGTATTGTTGAACTATTATTTAACGTATGCTTTTTCACAGACCTATTTTTAGTGTAACTTGTATCACGATAAACTACTTTGCATACAATCGTGGCGTGCACATGCGCTGTGAAAATTTTTTGCACATGCACTTTTTGTATTCACTAGGAAAAATCATTCAATGTATGCACACCACATAATTCAATTGCATTGAGTGAAAAAGCATACGTTGAATAATTGTTCCGGAATACCCCCTCTTTTTCACATGTTCACTTAATAATTTCAGGACTTGCTACACGAAGGCAGCTTATGCAAATGTTTTCTGCAAGATATTTCGTGTGTGTGACAGAAATAGAAGTTTCTATGTTGCGCCGTCACACCCATTGATCATATGGAAACTCCGAACTCAAATATATCTTCGTGGTCATTTGAAATAACCCAATCAAACCTGGTATCGTAGAATCCGTTATAATAATCTCTAACCAATTATGAAATGAAATATAGGGTGTTTCGTTTGTGAATCGAAAGTTGAAGTCATTTCCTGGAAAACGAGAAGGTGAGAAGGTGAGAAAATGTGTAAAAGTGTCCTCTAGAGAGCATATGCGATGTTCCGAATTCCAGAAATATAGCTAGAAAAACGAATGAGAAAATGGGAGTATACCATGTGTCTGTGTCACCCGGTATATCTGAACGTTTACCTTCGGTTCATGAGTAAGAAAACTAATGAGTCCTCCGTTTGGACATTCCGTAATAAATAGATGAAATTATTTATTAGACATCACATCATATTCCATCTTGATACTATAAGTTATGTGGTAGGAAAACTGAGCATTACCTCTTGAAATATATAGACAATAACAAATTAATACTTCGAGCTACCTAGTACAAAACCACAAATTATAAAACGATTCGTATTACTGAAAACAACAGTCGGGATATTATGTATTTTACCGGATTCAGTGCCCTCGCTAGGAGTGTTGTGTATAGTTTCCGTCAGCCTCATTCAAATTTTGAATGGGAGCATTCCATTGGTGTTCATTATACACACAGTGTGTATCGATTGTCCTCGCATTAGGCCTAGATGGTGGATACTCTGTGTATATAGTTTTTTCGATGCGCTACCTATCGGTGTGTGACGGAACTGGGCGTCCGTTGAGGATCCGTCTTACGAGGACACATCAAATTTTCATGATATAGGTATAGAAATGATCGGAATAAGCCGAATAAGGCGATAGCAAGGACAGATATCTGCGAGGACATTTTGTCGGTCCTCGCATGCCAAAATGTCCTCGCTACCTAGTATTTGAACTTGCTATTGTCCTCGTAAACCCCGTCTTACAAACACATACATACATACACACATACATACATACATACATACATACATACATACATACATACATACATACATACATACATGCATACATGCTGCTTGAAGACACAATTGATACAATGCTAACGATTATTATTGGAAAGACTATCATTATATGGAAAATCAGTTGATATTTCAACAAGATGGTGCTCCTTCGCATTGTGCTATGCCTGATCGGCGATATTCAGATCAACACTTCCCTGGTCATTGGATTGGTAGGCGAGGTTCTATTGATGGCCTCCACGATCACCAGACCTGTCTCCTTCAGATCTCTTCCTGTGGGGTCACTCGAAAAGCAGAATTTATAGTACACCACCAGCTTCACTAGCAGATTTACGGCAACGAATCATGAAAGAATGTCGGCAAATCACCCCAGGCATGCTCCAAAATGTTTGAGAACGTTTTCAACAAAATCTGTATCATTGCATGAAAGTTGGATGTGCGCATTTCGAGCATTTGTTAGGATGAGAATAATGTAAGTGAATTTCGGTTGAAAAACTGACGACCGTTGTTTCGAGAATAATTTCAAACGATGTGCCACTCGACTGCCATTTCCTATTCAAATTTCAAGTTTTGTTCACTCCCCTGCTCGAGGGTTGACGTGACGGTGCTGCATGTATAAGAGGGCACAATGTCCCCCTCGAAACTAAAATCGACCTGCCCGAGCGTTTTTCCAGATCTACGATATTGTTACCCAAATCCTTCATGTCAAGTCTGCATCAATAAAAACCAAGTTTCATAAAAACGAATAGTATATTATATTACACTTCATGTTATCTACAAATACTCAGCTACGTATTAAATACACATAGTTGGTTGGTACCATGGTACATTATTATATAGGTATACGTACTGTTACAATATAAAAAAATCTGAAGTGGTTTTCATAATAAATATTTCTTTGTGTGTAGAATAAAATATCAATTCATTCCGATATGTATTGAATGCAGTAGGTAACAAGTTCAATAATTATTATTCAAAACATAATGATCCAGTTACATTAGGAACAGTCTTCGTGTCGAAAATGTATGAATTAATGAAAATTTCATGCGATGAGATCTTCTGGCGGACGTTCGGGAGTACATGGCCTGCGGAATTCTTGCCCCCTTTCGTGAATCCATTTATTTGACACTGAAAAAAAAAAGTGTACAGGGTGATTTATTCAGAATGTGCACTGTCTGAACTACTAGTAGTAGACACCAAAATATGGCGAGATTCAGCTCAACATGCCTCATAAAAATGTTCCTACTCCGAAATTGCTGAGGAATATTTCAACTGCAGATTCAAGTGAAAAAAGTGTTAACGTAATCTGCACGAATCCAAAAAATCTGAGTGTAGTGGATTTTCCTAACTCTTTGAATCTGTTTTGTACATAAATTCGCAGAAAGTATATTTGCCAATTGATCTTGGTGAGTGCCTGATAGGCAAAAAGACTCGGGTTCGAATCCCTACTGCACCTACTTTTCTTCTTTTGTCGCAAAGTTGTCCCTGGAATATCCTTGGGACGTCTCAGGGATATCCTTTGTCAAACATGGTGCATCTCAAGTACGTACTCGTGTTCTCAGGAATGATATTAACATTAGTGGAATATGGCTGATGATTCAATTGAAGAATTTTCAAATTAGATAGCTGTACAAAATGCACTATTCTCTCCGTTCATCCATATACAGTGTGTCCCACTTACCATGCTCACCATAGGTATCTTTTTAACGGTGAGAGATACGAGGTCCGTTAAATGACACCAAATGTGTAGTTTGTCAAGGCCAACTATAATGTGAAAAAATATTTTGATAAAATCTATTCGTCTTTGTTTTATATGCAAAAAACAGATTTTGATCATTTTCATGTCTCCTCCGTAACAACTTTATTTATGAAAATATTCAAATAGGGATTTCACATTCTCATGGCAGTTTTTTAAAGTGATTTAAAAAAAAATATGAAATTGATACCAACTCTTCTAGAATTTGAGATATCAGCACCAACTTTAGTTTTTCAAATATAGGTCATAGCTCACTATGACTTAATTACAAATAACTTTTTTTTCTCTCACAGATGATATGTCGCAGTTATAGTTTTGTGTTGATAACAACGGAGTTATGGTAATTTAGACAAAAAAAAATATTTGGAAGCCGCCATCTTGAATTTATAAATTTCAACAAAAAAATCATGTTCTCCGACCTCAAAAACCCCCACTTACCAATTTTGAATGGAATCGGACCAAATCTTGTTCGCCATCTTGGAGCAACCATTTTTTCAAATCAAATGTTGCAAGTGAATTTTGACTCACCTCTGGCCGTCCTATCAACTTGAAATTTGGCAGATGTTCGTAAATCCGGTGACAATACATTATGGAATTTTTGTTGAAATAAAAAAATGGCTGCTCCAAGATGGCGGACAAGATTTGGTCCGATTCCATTCAAAATTGGTTAGTGGGGGTTTTTGTGGTCGGAGATCATGATTTTTTTGTCGAAATTTATAAATTCAAGATGGCGGCTTCCAAATAATCTTAGGTTTTTATATAAATGACGATAACTCCGTTGTTATCAACACAAACTATTACTGCGACATATCATCTGTGAGAGAAAAAAGTTATTTGTAACTAAGTCATAGTGAGCTATGACCTACTTTTGAGAAACTAAAGTTGGTGCTGATATCTCAAATTCTAGAAGATTTGGTATAAATTTCATATTTGTTTTGAAATCACTTCGAAAAACTGCCATGAGAATGTGAAATTCTTATTTGAATATTTTCATAAATAAAGAAGTTACGGAGGAGACATGAAAATGATCAGAATCTGTTTTTTGCGTATAAAACAAAAACGAATAGATTTCATAAAAATATTTCTCCACATTATAGGTGGCCTTGACAAACTCCACATTTGGTGTCATTTAACCGACCTCGTATCTCTCACCGTTAAAAAGATACCCATGGTGAGCATGGTAAGTGGGACACACTGTATTTATTACTTATATAAGAGTTTTTGCAATGAAAATTTCATCACCAGTTATGATATTTCACTGTTTTCTCGACTAGCTCAAGAAACTACCATCATTCACTCTTTTTTCAGGGCGTGAAATGTGTTTGAACTTTCAAGGTAATTTTCGTCATATTATAAACCACTAGTGAATGAAGACATAGCCACATCTGATATAATTGACTCGAAATCAGTGTTCTTTTGCGAGATTTGCAGCAATAGCACTCGAATCTAGTAGGTATTCATTGATAACGACTTGTCATATTTTGTAATGTATGGTCATGGCTACTAAATTTCAGACGCGAATGAAAATAATTGCTTCCGTACATAGTGGTGAAAAACAAATATGAACCTCCTTTTTTTTATCGCTGAAGCCTTGGTATATGGTCTTGTTCCCTGTGTAGTAACACTGATATTTCATACTACCTTGGTGTATAAATAGCATTTACTCATATAGCACGAGACGCACTGTGTACGTACGATTTCAATATACGGGGTACGTCCAATTCTGGACTTTATCGATTCTTGGTAAACAAGATATATGATATAAATATTGAACTCATTGCAAAGAAAATATACTCTCGATCTCTGATATTCATCCAGTAGGAACCTTGTAAACATGAAAAAAATTACCTGATCACAAAAGATCTATGAGGTATTCTCTGGCCTGATCATTGAATTCTAAGAAAGTACCTATCAATGAGAAACCCCAATCGACGTTCGCAAAAACTCTTTTGTTTCATTCTGATATGTTAATTATAAGTGTTGCATAGAGTAAGGGATAGAGCATATGACAGGTTATCTAAAGATCACGGATTTGATTCCCGATAGGGGCACATTCAATTTTCATTCTTCATATAAAATAAGATTCTTTTTACTCTCCCATAGAATATTCTTAGAGAATATTTGAATAGTCTCAGAATATTCTCGCAACGTGGTTAAAATACTCTAGGGACGTTCTATAAACATTCGGGATAGACTGTTTCAAATATTCTGAAAATATTCCTAGTATATTGAACGGGAACGAAGAATATTAAAAAAGCTATCTCTGGTGGAGATGAAAACCAACCTTGTGATAGAATTTTAAGAAATCTGAAACCCTACCACTTCGCCTCAAACCTCATTGTTGAATAAAATGTAAAGCAAGATGAACACACTGTATTAGTGGGAAAATCAGCATTAAGCCTGGGGAATAATAGGTCGTGTGAGGGTAAGAAAAAAATAATATTGATGACAGAATAGTAACATATTGATCTTATTTTTTGATATAATTCCCAATATTCTCAGAATATTCCAGAAAAAAATCCCCAGAATATTCAAAGATTATATTCTGGGAATATGTCGAATAGAATGTTGATAAAAAAATATTTGCAGAATGAGAATATTTTATTATCAGTCCATAGGAATATTCTGAAATGGGTATATTTGTCAGCAAAGTCATAGAATATTCTGTGCTGTCTTGGCTGTCTTGATCTCTTTTCTATCAACTATCTGAGTGAAAAAAACACGCATATTAGTTGATTCAGGTATCTATGGTACTGAAATAGACGTACTGGGGATGTAAAAATGCGTGGAATATGGACCTATCCAATACGTACTTGGTACGTAAACGGTCTCTAATTTGGACGTCCCCAGTACGTACTCAACGTCTGAACCGGACGTTCTGCTCAGTATGATTCGAGGACGTTCTCGTGCTATGGGTACGCCACTGGTTTCAAAACTTTGGTCAGTTTTCAAAAATGTCAAATTAAACATGTCAAAATTTCAAAAAGATATTCTTCTCTGACTCAGATTTGTCGTTATGTCTTCTCTATACATATTTTTCATGTTTTTTCGTCCCTACTGAGGGCGAAGTTCCTTCGTTGAGAGTTTGATACAGTTGACACAAACAGAAAATTCTCACCCCATTTCGATCCTGCCAGAACTGGACAAGCCGCATGTCTGGTCAGCACGTCTCCATCTCCACTGGCATGGAGGTTATACCAGAATGCTGCCGCGCCTTTTTTGGGCCAAAGGGCAGCCCCTACTACTGGGAAAACCGTAGCACCCCCCTGCGATACGTCGCTCATCTGAAATCGAAAATAAATAATTTATTTTTGATTGTTGTACACGGAGAAAGATTATATACTACAGTGGCGGCTCGTGCTCCTTTCAATAGGGGAGGCCGAATGAAAGTGTGGATGTAAAATTCTACGAAAAAATTTTTGACACCTATGAGATTCTTGTTCATAGTACAAAGATGCTGATATCGTTATATTGTTTATGGCCATTGGACCAGATAACAACAATCATTCATAATGGTGTAGGTATAGGTTCAATTTTGATAGTGTTCGATAGGAGAAGAGTCGTACAGTGAACATTCATTACAATAAAATGTATCAAGATCCATATACCCCGGGTGGCTACGGAAGTATTGCCTACGGAATATCTCAGTTATTGTATGAAGTAGGTTTGTAAAATTCACAGCGTCGATATAATGACATAAGAGCTAGAATTTGAGCATATTGACATGTCGTAGTTAACTTCCGGTCTGACCGGAAATAACATCAACTTTCTTATTTCAAATGGAAACCCTATTTTTTTTCTTCTCGCTTCATTCCGCATTCAATTCCCTTGCTAATGATATATCACAAGTTGGTATCTAACCAGAAACTAGATCAGAGAAAAATCATTATTGGAATTCACCGAGTAGGCCGTGGAAGCAAAATGATAGCCAAAAATTGAAAAGTTGGCTATGGAAACCATACGTCACTTGATAACAGTTGCTACTACTGTGATATTTCATTTTCATTCGTCGGCATTATAAAAAGCCCCAAAAAAAAATATTGGAAAAATTTTGAAAAAAACAATACTCTGTGTAGGTCTATAACTTAAATAGAAACATACAACTTTTTCTTGCCTGTACTATTCAGCATGACCATTCCTTTCTAATGATATAATAGAAAGTCATTTTTTGGCTTTCATTTTGCTTCCACGGTCTACTCGGTGAATTTCAATAATAATTTTTTTCTGATCTAGTTTCTGGTTAAATACCAACTTGTGATATGTCATTAGAAGATGAATTGAATGCTGAATAAAGCGAGGAGAAAAAAATTAGGGTTTCAATTTGAAAAAGGAAAGTTGATGTTATTTCCGGTCAGACCGGAAGTTATCTTCGACATGTAAATATGCTCAAATTTTAGATCTAATGTCATCATATCGACGCTTCAGATTTCACAAACCTACTTCATACAATAACTGAGATATTCCGCAGGCAATACTTCCGTAGCCACCCGGTACTGCGATTTTGAACTTTATATTGCCGTCAGGTTTGGGCAAAACAGAAGCGCATCAGTACAAACACCATATAACTCATTAAAATATGTCACGAATGTTCCCTTGCAAATAGAGATTCTAGCGAATTTCATCGGTCAGAGGCTGCTCTCTGTTAGATTTTGCAAAGTCGCGAATTTGTATTTCGATGTGAACAATTTGAGCTGCTGCCATATTCTCAAATTCTTCTTGATATCAGGAAATAAAACCGTATATATATTATACAAGTATATTGAACTATTCAATGTATGGAACTTCTTGAGGAGGCTCAGCCTCGCCGTTGCATTTTCTGATGAGCAGCTACTGATATACTCACATAGAAAAGGACTGTTGCTATCCTGTTTCCGGTGCCCAAGCTTTTGAAAGCGTTCTTCTCATCTTTCTGAAAGAGATAAAGAATAGTACATTGTTTTATCAGGACAAAACATAGCACTCGGTTTGATAAGCAGAATATTCGTTCCCAACTAGCATTCATAGCTGCAATTACGCAATGATGACTATCGGGTTGACTATGATATCAGGTTATATTCACTAGTTGGGGGTACGTCATGAAAAACGTAGATACTTCTCGTATTCACGGCCAAAATGAGGAACAGATTACGAAGAATTATAACGATTTGCCGACGAAGCTAGAACTCACACAATTATGGAATGCTTGAGTTCCGTCGACGTCGAAATTATGTTTAGATGTAACAAAGATCCCTAATGACTTCATGTTTATTTTTCATTTCATAACAATATCATCTACTCTTTGTATCATCTAATCCATTGAGATCACATTCAATAAACAAGAGAAATATATCCATTCGATGAATTATGCAAATATAAACACCTCGAAAAATTGATAGTCCTACACTTTTTCAACCCCTCTACAATGCATGATTCATTTGTTATTGTTGTAGAAATAATTCTCAGGGCCAATTATCATATTCCAGAACATGTAGAAGTCATGGAAAAAAAGCCTTTTTTTTCATATCTTTTTCTCACAGTTGATTGATTGTTGCATTTGTGCAACATATTAGGTATGGTGAACATGATTGAAAAATCTGCAATGACTATAAACATTCAATAAAACATTCGAAAATAAAAATTTGTGATTGCTCATATATATAGCATTCAAGATATCCAAAGGTATGGAAAAATGAAATGAATAATCCATGTCCGGTTGATGGAAGACCAAAAGTCGAATTTCAGATTTCAAGACGCCAACTTGTATCGAAGAAAAATAAGAAGTTTCGTTCAATCTGATTATTTCCTCCAGATGACTTGAAAAATAATGGTCATAAGAAATTTAAGTTTTTTTAGTATTCGGAATTATGAAACGGCAATTTGTTAGGGATGAAATGATTCAACTCTGACATGATTCAAATGACCCTATTTCTCTTACGATTCACGATATTCCGATAATGACGCTTGAATGCATGTTGCATGATGTTGTTTATGTGCAACACTATTTTGAAAGTGACCTCAAAAATTGTCAGATGATTGTAACAGGAAGATAATATCATAACATAGGAACTGTATTTCCCTCCTATAAAACAATCTTTAGCAGCAGTTTATAAAAATGAATGATGCTATTTATAGGAATCACTTTCATTCATCAGCGTTGACAGATACAGTAATTGATGAACGAATACGTACGAATTGTCATCCATTTCATCATTATGAGTGCCACCTATCGATGACGACTTGGAGATTTCCTGAATCACGAGGGGCCAGGTAGCCGTGCGGACAGAGTGTCTATATTTTAATTCGCATTCGCTTGCCGGTCGTGAGTTCGATTCTCATCGACTGCAGACATTTTTCTGATGGCCCAAAAAAGTGTTTGGGATCACACGTTAAAAGGTGAGGCCTCCGTCATTCCTTGCTCGCACAAGACTTTCGAAGACTTCTGAGGGTTGCTCGTAAGGAGGCAACCGAATGACGGATGGAACAATTTTAGGATGTTATGTGTCATATTCTTCAATGAAGTCACTGAACCGATATGACTTCACTCGGTCGAAAACTGATAATAAATAGAAATGTTGCAGATATGCAACAGAATGTATTGTATGGTTGCAGTTCTCTAGGAGAATTCACGAATTTTTGCGTGGGAGGGTGAAGTACGTTGGAGATGTTGATGGTGAATATTCAGAGAGGCATGAACATTTACTATTCCGAAGAGTGCGAACTATTGATGTGTCGTAATATTTAATAACGCCATGAACCGATATTCCTTAATTCAGTAAAAATATGCGAATAACTAGATATGTTGCATATATGCAACAGGATGCATCTTAGGGTTGAGCATTCTCATCAAATAACATCCTTACTCAGGAAAAATTATATGAAGTAGCAATGCTGAGCTAGGCTTGAATGAAAATTGACCGCCTTTTGGGTAGACTGCTGAAAAAAAAAAAACGTCTTCTTACCCTTGCGAAATCGAAGTGAGGCTCATAATGCCCTCCTATTCCATAATTGACAACTTGTAGTTCTTCTGCGGTCGCCATATTCAATCCCGTCATATCTTCGACTCTCCTAGCGATATCGGCGACGTGTTTGTGTTCGTGCTCTTTCAACCAAGCTGATTTGCTGATTCTGTACTGTGCGATTTCCAGCTCACCGGTTTTCGAATTTTGTACCGTGGCTCTGAGTAACTGAGATAAAAAAAATGAAATCGTGATGAGAGGTTCAACACACTACAATGTGACAAATACAGGGTGAGTCATTACTATTGGGACATAGACTAATGGCGGATCGTTTGGACCAAGATATGGCGATAGGACCGAATATGTCTCAATGAAATATTGCTGTGGGGCAAGACACAGGGCATTTTAATCTAGAAAGTATTGACTATGAACTCGCACCCATCAATTTATTCACTTACAAGAAATGTAATGCAAGATCAACAATTATCTGACAGTCCAAAGCACACTCTTCCAATACCTACTCCTCGCAATACTCTGAACTGTTCAATTGCGTTTTTTTCAAGAATACCAATATCACGTAGTAATTATGTCAATGTCATATTTTTCAATCAACATCACTGAAAAGGAAGGAATGCTCGAAGTCATCTCCACATCTTTTTATGGTGTAACATAATCATAAGGGACATGTTTTGGTATCATAGAAGACCATCTTCAGCCTAATTGAGAGTTCAACAGTACAAAATGAAGGAAGGGAGGAAGGAAGAAGAATCACCTAATTTGTGCTTGACTCACTTGTATTCGAAAAAATGTTTGATGCTACTAGTTGTGGAATTGTTGTCAATGGCCATAGTCGAGGAATCAACAAATCGATAATAAAAAAAACAGGTTCTCAATAAATGGAGGTTTGATTCATTCGACAGTACCCTGCACATAGCATTTTTGAAAATGAAATTGCAATGAAAATGATGGTATGCGCTCTCGGCGCCCTTCATTTATTGAGAACCCGTTTTTTCATTAATAATTCGATTTCCCGACTATGGCCATTGACAACAATTCCACAACTATAGTAGCATCAAGGATCTTCTCGACTCCAAGTTGGTCAAGCACAAATAAGGTAATTCTTCCACATCAACCTTTATTTTGTATTGTATAGAACTTTCAATCAGGCTGAAGATTGTCTTTTATAAGACCAAACTATGTCCCTCATGATCGAAAAATGCCAGTCCACTTTGTTCAATATGGACTTCTACCAAAGATTTGTCACTGAAGGGTTGGTTAGAAGAAATTATTAGTCGATTTCATTATCAGGAATAATAATACATTGAATAATTTTTGCTGTATGAAATGATGCATCTACGCCGATATTGATGATGATAATATATACAGTGACATTATTAGCAGAAACCAGAACAAAATATTCAACTTTAACGCCCAGTATATTTTTCTACAGCAATATTTCATTGGGGAATATTTGGTTCTACTGCCATATTTTGGTTAAAATAATTCGCCCTCAACTCATCTCTCAATAGTTATGACACATTCGCGCTAGCGAAGAGGTGAATATTTTTCCTGAAAATTTCCGACATACGTCAACGATTTAATGTATTTACACGAATTTTGCAAGCAATATCAAAAATATACCCCATCAGATGAATACTACCCTCAACTTGTTTTTCCAAATGCCACCCTATACAGTGTGTCCCAAATTCGATCCTCACCATTGGGATCTCAGTAACTATGAGAGATAGAGAAACGGTTAAATTAGCAAAGTTGTAGCAAATTTAATGTTGAATCATAATCTATCGAGAAATCCGGGCTAGCTTTAGTAATTCTTGAGTTATTTGAGAAAAACTGAAATCTCGTATTTTTGTTTTTCTCGAATATCTCGTAACCTATTGATTTTATGAAAAAATGACTTCAACATTCTCATAGCACTTTTTAGTGCTCTTTTCAATGGTTTTGTCAGTTTTCCGTGAAAATGTCAAATTTCTGAGATATCACCTACAACTTCAATTTTTCTTATAGACGCCATATTGGATTTTCACAGATTTGAAATCAGCATCAAATTTCCTTTCTAGTGATGTATCACACTTACAGTTTTATTCTATTTGGGGTACTGATTTCCAATGTTTGTTTTTATGTCCAGTAGGCTATGCGCTAAGCTCTCTATAAACATTAACGATAATGTGTTCTGGCACAACTTTCATAGAGTAGGCTTGGAGCAAAGGTGAGCCAAGTGACATTTCTGTAAACGTCAAGAAAAAATACAAGTCAATTATTTCGGGGCAAACAATGCCGTTCACAAATCTCGAAAAATTTGATATGTACAATTGTTATATCAGAAATAATCGAAATAACAGAGAAACAGCTAGACAATACTTCCATTTATATCCAGAAAGACAACAACCGCATCCTTCTATTTTTCTAACATTACAAAGAAATTTGCAAGAGCATGGAAGTTTCATTGCACCTAGGCCAAGGTATGGTTTGCGCTTGGATGAACAAGATATTGCAAATATCGAAGGAATCATCAATCAAACTCCTACCATTTCAATTCGAGAGCTTAGTCGGAGAACTCTTGTGCCGAAAACAACAATCCACAGACATTTAGTGAATGATAAGTACCACCCTTTCAAACCAGTGATAGTACAAGGGTTAAGACCTGGTGATAATGAACGTCGTCTCGAGTTTTGTCACTGGTTCCATAACCAGTGTGAAAGAATCGAGAACTTTCCATTGAATATCTGCTGGACCGATGAAACGAGATTTCATAATAATGGAATTTACAATAAACATAATCATCATTACTGGGCACAAAATAATCCGCATGTCATCAGAGAATCAAAGTGGCAGAACAAATTTGGTTTCAATGTTTGGTGTGGGATATTTGGTACCTTACTAGAATTTTGGTCCATGAATAACTGTTTCTCATTGTGTATTTTTTTCAGGCAGTAGACTACTAGGTCCAATAATCTACGATTATAACTTGAATGGTCCACGTTATTTAGAGCTATTGAGAAATGAAATTTCGAATTTTATAGACGAGATACCACTTGCTGAATATGAGTCAATGTGGTTTCAGCAAGATGGTGCCCCACCGCACAATACGCGATTGGTTAGGGAATATCTCGAGAATCAATTTGGTGCTAAATTAATTACTACCCATGGACCTGTGAGATGGCCTCCAAGGTCGCCTGACTGTACGCCTCTCGATTTTTACCTGTGGGGCTACGCCAAAAATAAAATTTATGAAGATCCAATTCAAGATATTGATGATCTACGAGATAGGGTGATGGACACATTCCAGAACATCAACAGAGTTCATCTGAGAAAAGCAGCGAATCATGTTCGCTCGCGAATATTAAAATGTATCGAGAACAATGGGGGCCATTTCGAGCAGTTCAATTGATTTTTTTTCCAGTATTTGTATTATTCAACTGTTATTAAATTTTTTTTCTGCTATAATAGTACACATCCAATTCCATGCGATAAGTTATGCAAGAACATAGAACACAGAATTCATAGCCTACTTGACATAAAAACAAACATTGGAAATCAGTACCCCAAATAGAATAAAACTGTAAGTGTGATACATCACTAGAAAGGAAATTTGATGCTGATTTCAAATCTGTGAAAATCCAATATGGCGTCCATAAGAAAAATTGAAGTTGTAGGTGATATCTCAGAAATTTGACATTTTGACGGAAAACTGACAAAATCATTGAAAAGAGCACTAAAAAGTGCTATGAGAATGTTGAAGTCGTTTTTTCATAAAATCAATAGGTTCCGAGATATTCGAGAAAAACAAAAATACAAGATTTCAGTTTTTCTCAAATAACTCAAGAATGACTGAAGCTAGCCCGGATTTCTCGATAGATTATGATTCAACATTAAATTTGATACAACTTTGCTAATTTAACCGTTTCTCTATCTCTCATAGTTACTGAGATCCCAATGGTGAGGATCGAATTTGGGACACACTGTATATGTATGGTGAAAATAAGAATTCAGCGAACAGGTAAAATTTTAGTTTTTTTACGTCTGAGGTTTGCATAACTGGTACTGGTACTGGTGGGGGACGTTTCCACGTCAGCAACTAGTCCCCAATGGGACCTTTTTGCAAACCCCAAGTGTTTTCAATGGCTGATGTGGTTCGCTCAAGAGAGCTGGCTAACATCCCTTTCAGGCACCGCCCATCAGCTTTCTTTCCAGAGTTTTTCAGCTGTGTTTTGTAGGCTAGTAATGTACTCACTACCATATGCGCAGTGGCAGGCCTGCTAACCATCATCGTTAACCTCCGAGACCGAGGTCTACTTAAGCAGGTTAAGAGGTTTGCATAAAATCATTATGTGATTTTGAAATTCAATTCACTCTCAACGTAACGATATCTGCTCAAAATGTGTGTTGAACAATTGATGGCAATTGTTTGCCACAACTGCTATCTGCTAAATTGTATGCCAGGGTTTTTGTAGAGCCGCAAAAAAAAATTTGGTTTTCATGTCGTATCCTTACTAAAAATCAAAGTTATGATGAGAATACATTGAAAATGTATAAAAATTTGTAATAATTATATTTTATAAACTAGAATTTGATCAGTACGCTGGATTCCTGTTTCGACCAGCTTTCCAACGAGGGGTCACAAGCGATAGGATTGCATTTGAAAAAAACATGTTGGGGTTCATTCCAGCTACCCATGAATGGTAATATTCTTTATATTGCTCGAAAAATGTGAAGAGCGTTAATGTGTCTCGCGAATTCCTAGTAAAATCATTCATCTTTCCACTAGGGATTTTTTTCAAGTTCGAGTCTCCACACTGAACAGTGTACAGGATGCATGACCAACTGAGAATGCAAAGTTTTGTATCTGGGCATTATCCATTGTAAGAACTTGCGACAAAAAAATGTATTACTAGAAATGCCAAAGGGAAAACCTGGAAATTTTATCAAGTCACTGAAAGGACCGCTAGGATACATAACTTGAATCTTGAATCTGAAAAAGTGATATATCTATAAACTCCGCATTTCAACCTGGCAAGAAAGTACCTGATCTCTGAAGTAGAAGATAATCTGAACCTTTTTCGCTCGACAATTTCTGCTATATCTCCAGGAACTAAGTGGTGGGGGTATTCGAAAGTTTTCGTAAAATACACCCTGCATCTTTGAAACAGCTCAGCCGATTTCAATGAACTTGTGCTAGTTAGGAAGAGCTATCCATGAACTGAAGATTTCATGATATTTGAAGTTCTGATAGTTCCACACATCGAGAGGACTTCCTTCGACATTCCGACAGAAGTTGTTAATTTTCTCAAAAAAAATAACATGTGTGTTTCAGAGTGATACACCTGTTGAAGATGTTCCCACACATTAATCACAATTTTCAGTGGTTGTTGTTGGACTTTAATTGTGAGTTTGATATCATTATAACAGTGAATTTTTTTCCTTCAATCTGATCTGGAATTCGATTTGATTTAAACTTTTGCTCATATGATTTTTGATATTAATGAACATTTACTGTGACAATACTGGACTGAGCAAAAACTAATTCAGTGTAAGAAGTCAAGATAGCGACTACCCATAAAAAACTTAAAAAAGTCATCTGATTGCAATAGAGTTACTGGCCCACCAGTGGCGTACCAATAATATTTCAAAATGTCTTGCATTAAATGTAATGTTGCTGATAATGAACCGTATTTGAACTGTGATAGTTGTGAGCGACTAATTCATGTTAACACCGAATGCTCTGGACTCAATGCAAGCGAATTGAAAGTCATGGGCCTGAAAGGAAAGAGAACCCTGAGATTCCTTTGTGAAGAATGTTTAATGGGGGTTAGGCTGGTCCCAAAGCTAATAAAAAAGATTGATGATCTACAAGAGGAAATCAATAAACTCAGAACTCTCATTCAGAAAGTTCCCAATACCTCCTTGCCAGAGGAGGATTTAATCAATGAACTACAGGAACGTCAAAAAAGAATAAACAACGTTATGGTCTTTAATTTACCAGAACCACGTGATCAAGCTTCTGACATGAATAAAGTTAAGGAAATATTTTCCAAATTAACTAGAGATGATCTAAATGTTTTAAAAGTGGTGAGACTTGGCAAACCGAATAAAAATGGTTTCCGTGCTCTCAAAGTTATTTTCAATAATGCTGAGGATGCCAGGAAAATTATTAGAGCCAAAAAAGATCCACTCAGAGGAATGGCCATAACAGTCAATGAAGATATGACTCAACATCAGATAAGAACATGGAAAAAATTGAAAGATGAATTAGAAAATAGGAAGAGAGCAGGAGAAAATGTTGTTATGAGATATATCAGTGGTGTTCCTCAAATTACCAATCAAATCCAAAAAAACTAGATGGGAGCCATATTTGCTGTTACTATCAAAATGTTGGTGGATTGCGCACCAAATTACTGGATCTTCAGCAAGCGGTTATGTGTTCTGATTATGACATTATAGTACTAGTTGAAACCTGGTTAAACAGAGACTTTCACAATTCTGAACTAGGTTTAAAGGGCTTTGATATTTTTAGGTATGATAGGGACTCAACTGAAACATTGAAAACACGTGGAGGTGGTGTACTCATAACCGTTAAACATTCTCTATCGGCCACTCCTGTGAACTTTGTGAACAATAATGTTGAACAAGTTTTTGTAACACTCTCTCTTGGTGAAGATCATTTGATTATCGGTGCAGTATATATTCCACCTGCTTCTAATACTGAATATTACATCAATCATGCTAATACTGTTGACTATGTTTTAGATAAATTTCCTGCTCATAAAATTTTGCTTTGTGGAGATTATAATATACCGAATGTTATCTGGTTCAATGATGAACTTGGCCTAAATGCTGACTGTCTTGAAAACTCACCAGCAAATGTATTAGTAAACTCGTTTAGTTATCATAACCTTTATCAAGTGAATTCTATTCCGAACTCTAGAAACGTATTTTTGGATTTATTATTTTCATCATACCATGATATAGTTGTTAATAGCCCAGCGGATCCACTCTTTCAAAATAGCCTACACCATTCCGCTGTTGCCTTTGATCTGAATACTAGAAAAATACCTGATCTAAAGATCGAAGAATACTTTTACGATTTCAGGAATGGTAATTATATCCTCATGAATGATTTCTTTGCCAGCATTGATTGGAATTCCTTATCAAATGACGACGTTAATTCATCCTTAAGCAACTTTTACGACGTTTTATATCAAGCTGTTCGTAAATTTGTTCCTGTCAAAAAGTTCAAAACATCAAGCTTCCCAACATGGTTCAGCAAAGATTTGAAACAAATGATATTTGAAAAGAAATTAGTTCACAGAGAATATAAAAATGGTAATGTTGAAGCATACCGGCATTTTCAGTATCTCAGAGAGCAATGTAAAATCTTACGTGAGGACTGTTATCAAAATTACATTTTGAAAACTGAGAATAACATTTCTGCAAACCCTCGTCATTTTTGGAAGTTCATCAATGATAAAAAGAAATCATTCAATCTCCCCTCTCGTATGGTTTATAACAATAACTCTGGTGAAAATTCCAATGATATAGCTAATCTTTTTTCATGCTATTTCTCGACAGTCTATGATAATACAAACATCAATCAAATTCCACATTATACCTTTGATAACACTGTCAACATTTGCTCCTACACGATAGACATTAAAGAAATCATAGATTTAGTTCATTCTCTACCTTGGAAACTATCATCTGGCCCAGATGAGATTCCTTTGCATTTGATTAAACATTGCATTTATACTTTAGCAAAACCCATTCACTACCTGTTCAACTTATCCCTCAATAAAGGTACGTTCCCTAACTTTTGGAAACACAGTTTCATAAAACCCATCCACAAGAGTGGTTCACGGGACAATGTTGACAACTACAGAGGTATTTGTAATCAATCAGAATTACCAAAAATGTTTGATTGCTTGATTTCCAAAAAACTTTCGTGGGATTTCAAAAATATTATAATCAATGAACAACATGGTTTCTGCAGAGGTAGATCTACTACCACAAATTTATTGCTTTACCAAAATTACATCATAAATGCTCTCGAGAATAAACTGCAGGTTGACTCTGTATACACAGATTTTTCGAAAGCCTTCGATAGAGTCAACCACAGTTTACTACTTGCTAAACTTGAGTCTTGGGGAGTTGAAGGTAATATTTTAGAATGGATCAAATCCTATCTTAGCGATAGAGTCCAATATGTCAAGTATGGTAGTTCAGTATCAGATCCAATTGAAGTTCCTTCAGGGGTTCCTCAGGGGTCTCACATGGGACCACTACTGTTTAATATCTTTGTTAATGATCTTCCAAATGTTATCACCAACTGTTCCTTCCTATTATTTGCTGATGATTTAAAGGTGTTCAGAACAGTTCAATCCATATCTGATGCTGAGAGATTACAGTTTGACCTAAATAACCTTTCCAGGTGGTGTAATCCCTAATAACACACGTTATCCAGACGACATCCATTTTATATCCATTTGCCGTCCAAGACATCCATGGACGCCAAATGGAACTATCTTTTGATGTACATTGTTGTATATCCAGCTGATGATCTAGTATGTACTCCATCTGGAAGCCTATCTATGTCCATGGACGCACATCGAATAGCCTCTTGGATGTCCATACGTGATACTTGGCAGTACATATTGGACATCCATAAGTGTATTGTCGGGATGTCCATTGTAGCGAGAAATTTTGAGAAGAGTGAAATGAGAAGAAGAAGATCTGAATTCATCTGTTAGAATTCGAAACATAATATAGGTTATGTTTATTTCATTCATTCATTTTGGTGGACTTTCATGATAATTACTAGTATTTTATAGTTGAATTATACCCCAGTTTCCTGCTTTATACGGCCTTCATACAAGTAAGTTCTTATTATTTCTGTGTCTATTCAGGTGTTCCTGATTGCGAATTGTTACGATAACATAACATATTTCTTGGATAGGTAGGTAAAACCACAGTAAAACACCCTTCACCAGAATGAGCAGAAGGAAAAGGATTTGAAACAGGTTGTTCCGACGTATCTACTATGAAGTTGAAAAAAAAACATCGGATGTTGACAAACTCTTGAATGATACAACAGATGATGTGTGGGCAAGAATCACTGACAATTTCGCAGTTTAAGGAAATTTCATCTTGGGGCCAATTATCTTACTCATCGACCTAAACCGACGATAAAAATTTACACCTTTTTCACAACATGTGGCTCTTGCATGATGAGGCTCCACCACATTTCACTCTGAATGTCCATTGCTGTTTCATTCAACAGTTTTCAGATAATAAGTAGATGAAACGGCAGAGGAAATATACCTACTATAGTTTATGGGAAGCAGTACCTATAAAGTTTAAGGTGTACTTCAGACCATTAAATACTGAACAGGAATTATGGAGACGGATTTAGAATGTATTGAATATTTTCAAAAATAATGCAGAAACGATGCAAAATATGCATTTCAGTTTTTGTGCTGCCACTGAATTGGACAGCTTCTTTTCCAATTTATCATCCTAAGTAGGTACTATCTATTTTTTTATTATATTATATACTTTAGGTTTCACCCATGATCAATGTTTGAAATAAATGAAAATAACATAACCTGTCTTTTGAATACGTATAGGTTGGTATATATGTCTAATATATGGACACCATATGGATGTCCATAATGGACACCAAATGGATGTCCATAATGGATAACGTATGTATGTCCTAAAATGTGGAAAGCTGATGACCTATGGACATCCATAGGATTTCCTGTGTACACAAAGTGGTTATCCTATGGATGTCCAGGATGTCCGGGTGAGGATATCCATTGGATGTCCAATGGATGAAGGTGTGTTATTAGGGATATTAACTTACTAAAACTAAACTTGGGTAAATGTCAAAAAATTAGTTTTTCACGAAATAAGGAGGCAATCAATTATGCTTATCAGATTAATGACACAAACTTATCTGAGACCAACAAGATTAAAGATTTGGGGGTTATATTCGACACAAAAATGAATTTCAAGAGTCACATGACAGAAATTTCATCTCGTTCAAAAAAAATGCTGGGCTTTTCTCTTCGTTCTGCAAGAGAACTATCTGTCAATGCTCTGAAGATTATCTATTGTGCCCAAGTCAGATCTATTCTTGAATACTCTTCTATCATTTGGTCACCATGCTATAGAGTCGACATGGAACTCTTGGAGAGTACTCAAAATAAATTTTTGAGATACTGTGGATACAACTTAGGAATGAATAGAGATGAATATAATTATTCACAAATTCAAAAAACCCTGAATTTGAATACTTTAACACATAGAAGACTTGAAATCGACCTGATATTCCTCCATAAAATTATCAATGGCAGTATTGATTGTCCTGAAATTGTTAAGCTTACCTCACTTTCTGTAAATGCTAGAAGAAGTAGAAATAGTGACATTTTCAAGATCCCTTTTTGTAGAACAAATTATGGTCAAAACGAATCCCTTAACAGAATACTGAAGTCAGCAAACACTCACAACAACAAGCTTGAGCTGTTCGGTTCATCTTTACTATCCTTTAGAAAAGCAGTTAAAAAATTGTAATTGTTTTAATTTTTAGTTTTAATATAATCTTAGTCATCTGTAAAATATATATATTGTACAATCTTTTGTAATGGTATAATTGGCTTGTCCGTTGATAAATAAATAAATAAATAAATAAAAAAATGAATCGGTATGTTTTCTCTTTCAAGAGAAAAATGCTGAATGCTTCCTCAATAGGTTTTTGAAAACCACATCACAATATCCCATTCCTAACCTAAAATGTAATTCAATTCAATCCAAACAAATTTTGTAGTGGAAATCCCTTGAATTCAATTCATTTGATACCTACTAATGCTCCTCATAATGTAAGTATTTGCCCTGAAGAGTACCGATTTCAAGAAGATAGGTTCTTAATGAACTGACCATCACGCTCTATGCATTGCTGAAGCCTCTCGTGATTGGACAAAAACTGCAGTTTCAATTTCGACTCTCAGTATGTTACATATTGCATTAAGAATCCGGTTTTTTATATATCATCTAGTCCCCCAGGTAGCACATGACGACTATATGACGTCTAATTGACGGCATCACATTCGGCCAAAAGACGTCTTTATTTCAACAAATGCGACGTCCAAATGACGTAAGTAAGACACATCCAAATGACGTCATATTTCCAAGTCTTTTAGACGTCAGTATGTGTTTTCAAATTGGACCTTAAACTGACACTACTGACCAATTTCCGACGTCAATAAGACGTCTTTTTTTTATAAAATTTTGAGGTTAATGGTTATAATCTGGTGAGGAAGATAATCATTTGTGCTATAAAATAAATTTGCTACGAATGAAGATTTTATTAACAAGATAGTAATGTAAGGTATTACATACAGAGTGACCCATTTGAAAGCGGGCCACCCCTGTATCTCACGTAATCGTTGAGTAAGGATCATGAAATTTGCTGGAGCGAGATATATACCAAAAATGCACTCTATAACCAAGTGGGGTCATCTTCAGTGATATACACTGCTCGCCAACAGCCATGGAACCACCCCAATTTCCTGAAAATGATATTAGGAGTCAAAATAGGTTGAAAATCACTTCGGATTCGGAATCAGGACGCCCAATTCACCAAATATTCATATTTCTCCTTGAAAATTTTCAGTTCTGAAACATTAAGTTTTGTCGCACTTTTCATGGAAGCACCCCCGTATCTCACGTAATTATTGAGGTAGGGTTCTAAAATTTGCAGAAGGAACGGAAAGTCCAAAGATAAAGTCAATTACGTGAGATACGGGGGTGCTTCCGTGAGAAGTGCGACAGAATTTAATTTTTCAGAACTGAAAATTCTCAAGGAAAAATATGAAGAGTTAGTGAACTGGGCGTCCTGATTCCGAATCCGAAGTGATTTTCAACCTATTTTGACTCCTAATATAATTTTCCGGAAATTGGGGTGGTTCCATGGCTGTTGGCGAGCAGTGTATATCACTGAAGATGACCCCACTTGGTCATAGAGTGCATTTTTGGTATATCTCTCGCTCCAGCAAATTTCATGATCCTTACCCAACGATTACGTGAGATACAGGGGAGACCCGCTTTCAAATGGGTCACACTGTATATAGTTGAAAATTTCAGCATCGATGGCTCCCCTTTCACAGAGAGCTCTTCTGTATGTTTTGCTGTCTTTAAATGGCGGCCAAAACACTTCCTCTTTCAACGGCGTCAGCTAAGTTTCGTGAACAACAGCTACACTGTTGCTTCCAGTGTCATCAAATTGTATTACACAATACATCCTGGATACTTTCACGTGAAAAACAGACTGTATAGAAATACCACTCAAACACTCAACATTTTAACATTCTTAACAAATCCAATGACACAGACGCCGTTCACAAACAACACCCATTCGAACATGGACGATGGACAATGAACATGAACGGGAACGCACCATGCACGATGCAAGCTTGACGCTGAACCACAGAACGGACCGCTGACCGGCACTAACGCCAGTAACGGCAGTCGCGAGATGGTCGCGAGTCGCATACACAATCTCTTCGCGTAATTACTTGATCGCCATTGACCATCTGGTCGGCAAGTGAGAATTGTCTTTGGCGCTAAATTTAAACATTGAAAATCAAGGGAAGCCTATGGAATAAAATACATTCTTATCATACATTTATACAGTTATTTAGATAAATTAATTAATTTATTTTATAACTTCGTTTTCCTATACATACATGATAATAATAATAATAATTATAATAATGATAGTAATAATAATGATAATGATAATTATAATAATACCCAAAAAAATATGAAGACCATAGATTGACGTCTATACGACGTCAAACAGTGGCTGTCCATAAGACGTCACATTAATGACGTCCGCATGACGTCATAATTTGGTCAAAAGACGTATGAGACCAAAAAAGACCTTAGATAGCGGTCCTATAGACGTCACATTCGTCAGTCTGGCTACCTGGGTCTCAGGTGGAATCTGGAACACGATGTCCTTTAACAGTCTCCATGAATGAAAATCAAGGCAATCTGAGTCTGGTGACTGCGAAAACAGGTTTTGTCATGTTTTCATTGGAACATCTTTCAACAACAACAATAATTATTGATTGGCCAAAGAGGACAAATACAGCCATTTAGGATTTGCTCGAAAAAATTTATGACACATCACACATATAAACTGAAACGTCTTTGGTGCTGAACTTCACGAAACCAATGCAGATATTCTGTAAACCGATAATGCATATTGTGTAGATCGACTTTCTTGCCACTATTGAAGGTTACTTAGTCGGTCCATAGAATTTGTCATAAACATTCTCCATTTTCGAGTATCTTGCCGAATATCCAATGGTAAATTCTGATGGCCATGAAAACTCACCTATGGTTTTTCAGAATTTTTGAACCGTTGTTCGTGGATGTTGAATTTAAGTAAATCCCTCCAATTTACTTAAATTCAACATCCACTTCGAAAGAACGTTAGAGAATGTGTGGTGTATCATACAGGGAGTTATTGGGCCCTATTTCTTCAAGCGATATCCCGTGTTTCCATCAAAATCTGCACTATATGGTCATGAAGGTTTTTCTTTTTGTCGTAGAGTCTCAGTTTCAATTCACCTATCATACAATCAAAGTCACAATGAAGAGGGAAAATGTTACATACAGTTTAATTCCCGAATTTACCAACGGTACAGAGGTATACACTGAATATTGAGCTTAACATTTGTACCAGCTAGTGGCAATTCATTTCACCCCAGACAGCATCATATATTCCATGAATCTCCCTATCATATTCCTACTGGAATATTGGAATATTCTAGAAATAATCTGTAATATTCCGGAATATCTGTGGAATACTCTCTGAATATGCGAATGGTAATTCCTCAGATACTCATAGAATATATCCAAAAGAATATTATATGTTAAATGTTTCTGGAATATTCCAATGAACATATTCTAAAATAGAAAAAAAGTGACCCAAGTAGGGATCGAACTCGTGACCTCAAGACTATCAGAGCAACGCCTTGGCAGTAATCGAATTGAATAATGTTGTAGATATCAATTTCTTGTGAGAGCGTTGTTCGAAATCGGATCATAAACACTTTTTGTTTCAAAATTCCCTTACATCTAATTGATGTTCGATACTCACATCTCTGAAATAATGATTGGTATTCATGTGTTGAGAAAGAAAGGAATATTCATGGAATATTTAATGAATATACATCACAAAATATTGAGTTGAGAATATTTCATGAATATATCGCACAGAATATTCAGTTGAGAATGTTTCATGAATATACCCCACAAAACAATCAGTTGTCAATGGTGCGGGCAACATCCATCGTGTGAGCTGAAAAAACTTTCACCAGTGGCGTCGCAAAGGCTTATTGCATCATTTGTTCCTTGTAGAGCACTTCAGAAAAGCTGTACGAATATTTTATCTACTCAGGTCGAAATTGGATAGGGTGTTTGAAATATTCCTATAGGTTATAGATCAAGGACAATCGATAAATGACAATTTTCTCATTAGAGACCACCTTGATAATTAATCGAATTTGGATTCCTTCAGAATCTTGTCGAATCAACGATATAGGTGCTGTCCTCTTTCCTTCTTGGAATAATTCTTGTGTGCGAGCACTCGTTTTCTCAAATTTTTTGTTTCTAGAGCTTTTTCTCTCAGCTGCAGTGATCATTCCTTTCAACTCCCAAAATCAGGAAGTTGATTACAATAAATTGAGAGATTAAAAGAATCTGGAATGGAAGTTGAAGATTTTAATGAAGTTATGAGTCATTATCACTTGTGTGAATTATTTATTCATTGACATATTCTTGCTTCGTCTGCTCAATCCGGAGTTCCGGACGACTTCTACAACAGCCACCTTCCACCTGAGCAAAATATCCCTTGAGTGTGGTAGGTAGTATCAGTACATGCCATAATTTATAATAACACATGTGATCTGTAGTTCTAGTTAATTATTATGTCATTTTATTTCGTGGTTCTCCTCCTGAGACAAGGAACCTTCTTTGAAATTTTTCATTACATGAAAATAATGAATTGCTACTGGTGAAATTTGAGAATGATGATTTCTTTAGCAAAACCCAGCAACTGTCTGTCATAGAACCCACAAAATAATCGGCTGTGTGCTAATTCTTGGTTGTTACAAGGGACAGTAGTTGAGCACATCAAATCCTTCTCTTTTCCACTTTCTTGAATCATAGACCAGTGATTCAATGCAGTCATATAGAGTAGTTACAGAAAACTTAGAATATTTAACAAGCTTGATATAATTTTCCTCAAATTGAAGTATTTAATGTGAAGACTATTTGCTATATATTTCTTGACTGTTTGACCAATCAATTACAGTTGATGTTGAAAGATGTACCACTGGAGACACGACAGAACCTGTCTTTTCAGTTAGATGGTTGCCCAGCACATCTTGCTCTTATTGTGGGAGAGGTATCAATGCAGTTTTTCAATAGAGGTGGATTGAAACGAGAAGTCTATTTCCATGGCCTCCTCGATGACCATACTTTGAATCACTTAAGTTTTATTCATGGGAGCGGTTCAAGAACATCGTATGTCAGACTCAACCTATGACTAGAGAATATATGAGAAAACGGATTCGGAATGCAATACTTAACATACCGAGAGCCGATAGGGAAGCTGCATTTCTTCAACCCTCGATAGGCTTTAACAATGCATTGAGCGTGATAGCCAGCATTTCGAGCATCTACGGAGGTATAAAGAACTGTGTTCACCAAAATTGGCTCTTTTCAGGGCCACAACTTGCATCATAAAGAAGATTGATCAGTTCGAATAAATTTAAATTCAAGAGAGTACTGTATAAATATTTCTTCGAATGAAATTTCAGGTTAGACACTAGATATCGAGATGCAGTTTTCGCGATCTAGTTGAGGCACCATTCAACTCTTTCTTAAAAAACAAACAAACCGATGAAATCCATTTTTTCGAGAAATTGTGAGGGAATGTCGAAAAAAGCCATCTAGCGGTAACGTCTGAAACTATCAGAACCCCGCAGATAAAAACATTATTTGTTGACCAAGAATAGCTCTAGTTCAAGTTTGTTGGAATCAGTGAAGCAATTCCGAAGATACAGTGTGTTTTTAAGGAAACATTTAATTACCTTCCATCACTTCATTTTTAGAGATACAGCAAGAATTGTTCAACGAAAAGTTCCAGATCGAATTCATTTTTAAAAATCAGGTAAATTTTTGTTAGATATCGCGGAATTCACAGAAAAATCACTCATTACAGTTACGAACCCTAGCGGTCATTTCAGAAACTTGAAAATCATCAAGTTTTTCTCATGGCCGTTTATGTAACACTTTCTTTTTCCTCGAGAGTCTACGATGAATAGTTTCCCAGATACTGTACCTTGTATACTCAGTCGTCCACCCTGTATACCAGCTGTTATAAACGAAATTATTTAAGTTTTGAACGATTTTTGAATTATATAAACGTCAGCATAGTTTTCCTTCTCATTATAATCTAGCTCATATATTTGAAAAATTATGTCCTATATTGAGATAACTTGTAATCACTATGCAAGTTGTTTTGAAATTCGACCAAACGCGCTAGACATCAACTAACCACCTCTGTGATTCCATTATTGGCTATTGTAGTATATGACTAACATGACTGATTCAACTTATATCTGTTATCACCGAATGCCGAGCAGGGATGCGTAACCGATGTAAAAGAGGTAGTAGATGTTTGACATTCGAACAGTGAAGGCCGTAATAAAAGTATCACTGCAAACAGTATTTTATTACAAAAGTGAATGTTATTACAGCTATGAAGAAGTATTGATACTGGTGTAGTCATGAAGACTGAAATTTTTTTACATACCATCATGGAATACGACCACATTCCACAGCAAAACATAGTTTTTTACTGTATTGTCGCGCTGTTTCATGTGATAATGTCGATGTGCTATACATGGCTGTGAATATTTGGCTCAATTCAATGGTATGAAAAACCAACATGGCGCTCATAAGAATATCAAGAGTTGCATGGTGAATATCTGAAACTAATCGAGATATTTCTGACAATCCCTACCTATTTGTTATGATTACACAAAATTCCAAAATTTTTCCAGAAATGATCTTGAGTTATCTCAAAGTATCCCAGGAACAGCTGAAGTTTTTTCAAATTGTAGAATGGCATACTGAAGAGGTTAAAATTACGCAACTTCTGTCTAATTTGAGATGATTCTTCTTGTTGGACCGTGTTCAAAACTGTGTCTACTTCCGACAACGTCTGCGCCGAGCTACTAGCCACAGTGCTGCCAGGTGGCAGTTAAACTTCTGCCACCGCGAGGTGAGCGTCGTATCGAAGCTTCATCAAAGGTTCTTGCCTGACTGTGGGGCCGCCATGACAGTACGCGTCTTGTATCGTGTCTATCGTATTCTATGGTAGTTATTATTGTAAAGTTAATTGTGACCTAGTAGGCAAGTGATGACTAAGAAAATATTATGCTTTCCCAAAAATCAAGTTCGTGTTTCCTCAACCACCATCAGACACCCCAAAAATGAATTGAAATCAACCATTTTCCTCTGGAAGATATGACGTCACCATTGAAGCTGATACGGTTCATTTTAAGTTCAGAGTTATGAATGTTTTCTTGATATTATTCAGTCCGAATATTTTTTGTCAAGATCGAATGAAAATTCCATATGCCTTTACAATTATTGTTGATCACTTCTTCTCACACTTCTCACCGATACACGTTTATTTAAATAATTGAAATATTTCATGGTTCAACGAGATTACACAATAAATTCATTCATTCAACTTCCTATTCGCGATTGAAAATAAGCCAACATATGTCATTTTTTATCGCGAATCCCTTACCATTGAGGAATTAGCAATACTGTTGTATCAGAAAGACACTGTACATATAAATACTGAAAAAAACTCACTCACATTCGAATTTATTGTTTTAAAGTATCCATTAGTTCAGTATCAGTTTTTTTTCAGAAAAATTTAGTGAAAGACTCAGCAGTTTCTCATAGATTATCTTACCCTTGGCTGGGCCAATCGCTTCACCGTTTCTATTTCTCTGTCGGACATAACGTCATGGAACATGTATAAGTCGGGCTTCAGATGCATCTCCTCAAGCTTGAAAGGCGCTATCAACAAGAACGGGTTGTTGTTTCTGGCGTATCTGCATCTCAGTTTGGCTGACATTTCTGCAGGCAGTTGCGTTTCGCCCCTGCACAGATTTTCGTAATGTTCTCTACCGTAAGGGTCTGGTTCGTAATGCTGAGAAAATCAATCAATCAGATATTTTCAATTCATAAGTCGAAGATACGGAATGAAATGGTATATTTCTTGAATCGACTTGGCCGTTACTTGATGGAAATCCATGACAAATGTTAAAACTTCACAAACGATAAAATCTCAACAAAATTCTCAAACACGCAACATGTTTCGCTAGCACAGTAGCTTCTTCAGGTGATATACTGGTACAATGAACTTAATCAACCTTGGCTTGCTCAACTTTCAAATATCCTACTTTCCCTACTTGAAGGATTAGTTACCTGTGAACAGGTTTGATAAACTTCCATTTTCGGAAATTAGGCGCAATATGTAAATCAAAATACGGTATACCGTATGAACTTGAAAGAATTCATAGCAAATGTATATTATCTCCTACTAAGAACACAAATTCAACAGTGGTGAACTATTGAGGTCTGATTGATTGTTAAGTAAAGTGTCAAAGTTTTTGAGTTTGTTGATTTTTAATGATTCAAAATGATTGAGTACCTCTCCTTATTTTCTTCGTGTAGAATTTCAGAGCCATCATAAAAATATTGTTTTCTTTCATAACATGGTTGGCGCATGTTGAATTTGTTTGCTTTCTCAAAAAATTCATCTTATGTTTGTGAATGCGCTGATTAAACATACGACCTGTCTGACCGATATATACCTTTGGACCAGATCCACAGTTGACATTGAATACCCCTGATCCTTCGAATTCAGAAGTTTTGTCTTTATCATTTTTGATAAACCTTCCCAACGTTGTTATTTGTTCAATATGCTACTTTCAAGTCGTGTTTATGTAGAAATGAAGCTGATTTTTCAGTGTATGATCCGAAATAAGTTGAAGTTCTATAATTTCTCGAATTTAGAAGTTTTGTCTATTATTTTTAATGAACCTGTCCATCGTGTTATTCTACATGCTACTTTTGAGTCCTGTTTATGTAGAAAGGAAGCCAATTTTTTTAGTTGATGATCCGAAATAAGTTAAAGTTCTATGATTTTGATTATTATTCTCGATCGTAGGATGAACTTCTTGAATTGCTTCATTATGAGGTTTTTGAAAAAGAATACTGTCTATCAAATTCACGTTGTATCCGTTGTTGACTGCAATCTGTTCAATGATATTGAGTTCTTTATTGAAATCTACTTCCGAAAGCGGGACATTCACTAGCCTGTGTATCATACTATTATATGCTGCAATTTTATGTTGATGAGGGTATGTTGGATTATTATGAATAGTAATATCAGTGTAGGAAGGTTTGTGAAAAATTAGAGAATCATGTTTATTATTAATTTTACTCATTGTCAAGTCTACCAAGTCAATTATTTTGAATCATTAGAAATCAACAAACTCAAAAATTTTGACATGCATATATTTGTCATCAACCCTTTCAAGTTGATCCGGTACACCGTATTTTAATGAAGATATGCCTAATTTTTAGAAATGAATGATCATAGAACCTATCCACAGGTATAACTAATCCTTTAGGTTAGAAAAGTAGGATGAAAAAGCAAGCCAAGGTTGGTTTATCAGTTCATCGTACCAGTATATCACCTGACGAAGCTACTGAGTTAGCAAAGCATGTTGTGTGTTTGAGAATCTTGTTGAAATCTTATCGTTTGTGACCCCATATATCCCAGGCAACCAGATGACTTTCCAGTGACGTCTTTTTTACGCCACTTGAATGTCCAAGGTGACGTCAGTAGTTGACGTCGCATTGACGTGACAATGACGTGAATAAGTCACAGCCCACTGACGTCATATTACTCACGTCGTATTGACGTCATTCACTCACCAAACTGTGACGTCCGACTGACGTCAAAATGACGATTGAATTAGGCGATGATACGTGAAAAAGATTTCTTCAATATGGTGTGATAAACACCACTAGAATCTGACGACATTATGGAATATTGATTATTGCATTGTTGAGTCTGCTTGGTGAGACCCTCCTGTGTCATGTTAATTCAATCGCCTATTCAGCAGCGCCATCCTTCAGTACGCATCTCCATCAGAATGCAATCAGTTACTCGTATTTGTATCAAAAATTATGTAGTTTGTGTCGGCGAGATGTAAGCAAACAAAGAATAGTTTGATAGCAATGAAAAAGATGTTGGCGAATTTGGCATCACTTTCTTGAATAATGTATATTGATGCATTCTTTGTCACCCAACAAAAATCTGAACAGCAAATTATTGAAAAATTTCCCAAATGACAGAGCTCACCAAATTGGTACGTCACACCGACGTGATTTTTAGACGTCATAGATACGTCACTGCAATGTCATAAGAGTAACGGTTTCAATATAGGTATACCTAAACAATCATGTTTATATATACAAAGCTTGTTGGTTTCCGAGATATACAGAGTGTCAAAGTTTTTTTAAAAAAAGTTGTTCTTCTACTTTTCGGGTATATCAATAATTGAAATAAAACTTGCATGTTGATTTGCTTTCATGAGTTATACTTCTGTTTCACATGATAATATATATAAGTATGAATCTGACGTCTCCTTTTAACCATCTAAGTGACGTCCACTCGACGTCGAAACGATGACGTGATTATAACGTCATAGGAAGTAAGTCATAGTGTCGTCATAAATTGGTGTGTGGCGTCTCTGACGAAAAATCACCAATTAGGGACGTCACAGTGACGTGATCATTCGTCATCTGGTTGCCTGAAATGTGCCTTGCTTTTTTATTGAAATAAAAAAGGGTCGATTTTCATGAAATCATATTCGACACAATTAATGCTTCATCAAACAAAGTATCTAACAGATAGCCATATGATGTATGTCTCTAATGTTGTGTATTACGGTTGTGTGTTCAATTACTGATCACATTAGGAATTGATCACTGCTAATCGGTGTGATTTGGATTTCGAAACAAGGAATATGTGAAACAGTTCATTCCATATGTCAATTATCGATGTTTCGATACAGGATATGAGGATACATTATATTTGTAAATCGGAGATTCGAGACTTATAAAGATACGTATTTTTGCGAGTAACTCTTTCTGAATATTTGCCTGTTTTCGCACAAGCAGATGGCATTACCAAGTACCCATAAAATATCACGCAAACAACACAAACAATTACATTATCCAATAATAAATGTACAAAAAGTAAGGATAATAATAATCAAGTCGTTTGTTACTATTTTCTCTTGAATCTGTCAGTTATTAATCAAATGTTTTCAAGTTTTCAGGGTCCCTCGAACAATTTGATTTTTGCAGGTACTCATTGGTTATGCTCTATGACATCTCCATGAGTATTTTGGTCCAATTTGATCGTCAATCAAATGATGGAAGTGTCAATCACTTCATCATTCTGGATCCAAACCTATTGATTGTTGGTAATATTTGAACAAGAAAGTGAAGTTCTATTTGTCTTTTGGAAAATTCACATTTGAAAAATAGAGGTTGATGACCATTTCTGGGTAATATGCGTACTACAAAATATATCTCTACCATCGTTCCGTATATTCGAAAACAAAAAGTTATGGGTTGATGTTAGAGATCGTCGTCTACTCACTCCATAATTTTCAATATCGTCAGATTCATCATCTCCTTTCTTTGGTATGAAGGATTCCTTAGATTTTTCAATCTCCTCTTCATAATAAACTTTGTTACCTAAGGCTCTCGTATGAGTTGGTAGTATTTCCAGAAGCTTATTAGTTAAATCTAAGGCAAGAGGTATATTTCCTAAAAAACAAAAATGTGTTGGTAGCTTTTCCGAAAGTAACAAGCATGTTATAAGAGAAAAATTTCATGAAACTATTCATTCAATGTTTGTTTGCTATGTAATATTTGGCAATGAATATGTCCTCGATTGCTATACTTCGATTCATCATTTTTTGTTAACAAATTGAATTTATTTTTGACAACTCGAATATTTTTATCTCACTGTCCCCGCCTATCTTACATTTGACTTCATCCTTCAAATAAGGTAACATTTCTACCTGAGGCATATACCTACAGTGAAGAAACCTATGATGGAATAAAATCAGTATTTATACATAACTAGAATATTAAGTTTAATGGAGTCACCCAAGAGTGAATTGTCATTTTTGAAAATCTATATTACTCTTCTTGCAATTTTTCGACCACCTGTCAACCTCGTTTTCCACTGAACAACGCCATCAGAATTTTCAAATGGTACATTGGTACAAGGTGTCAAGTTATATCTTATTAGAGAGGTATCTTGAATCTCTATACAAAGGCCTATCATTTTTTCAATAGAGGCCAAATGACACGAAAATAAGATTTATATCAATCAGTTCTACCAACTCTGACCTCACGTTTCTCAACAATTTTTCATATCTCTAAAAACGAATGAGTAAATATAGGGGGTTCCATTTTGGGAGGCGCACCCTGTACAATGAAACAGGAACTACGCATCACCCATCATATCGACAAAAAATCCAATCAATTGCGATTATCTCGATTCGAAAAATATATGAGTAGATCATTGTATCGACATTCAAAATACCTCTCTGACAAAGTATAGCTTGATTTCTTGTACCATTTGGAAATTTCTTGAGTGTTATTGATCTGTAGGACAGAAGGTTATAACAGTTCACGAATAAAAAATTCGAAAAAAAAAATCGAACTATTCGAGGATTCTTTCAAATATATTCCTGTTATGGATATACCGATTTCATTCCACCAAAGGGCATCACAACATTGTATAGTTCTTTGAATAAACACTAGTGAAATGAACATGTCTATTACCTTCTTTATATGTAGAGAACGCTAAATATTCCAAAATATCACTTTGGTCCACCGTTTCATTGGCTTCCCTTTTCAGTCTTGCCTCCGCCTCTCTCATCCACAATTGGGTGTGGTAATAATCTCCGTTATTGTAACTCTGTCTTCCCAATTCAAAGCAGTCTGCCGCTGATAATTCAGCGCTGTACTTGACACCGTTGAGTTCTCCTCTTGCTAATGACGAAGTATCCAACCTGGATAAATCAATCAATCAATCAATATACAGGTTGATTTCGAATTTGATGAATATATTTCAACGACGTATCGTTGGGATCAAAATACTTTTTCTTCACATAAACATATATGTTTTAAATTGCACCCTCTCAAAGGAGATATCCCAGACCACACATGTGTGTGCATTTGATGTCCATTATGTGTCCATCAAGGACTGCGATGTTCATGGAAATCCATTTTGGATATGTACAGTAGACATTTCAATTTTCTATTTTTGTGTCCATCAGGCAAGAAGATGTTCATCCATTGGATATACAGGGTGATTCAGATTTTGAGGCACAAACTGATATGGGAGATAGATCTCATTTTGATCAAAAAAGTTTATATAAACATTAGTCCGATCTCGTTCAATAGCGGAGCTACAGGGTGCATTTTCTTCTATTATGTTACGACCCTCTACAAGTGGCAACGGCGGAACTGGCAACTCTGTAGAGAATCGTCGTAGAACTGGTGTGAGAGGTCGCGGGAAGTACTAGAGTGCGACAGGCGACTCGAGAACGGCGAACGGCGATCAAGGGAGAATACAATATATTATAGATGTTGATGTGTTTGGAAATTACGAATAAATAGTTTTGAGTGAAGTAGTGTGATAAAGTTATTGTTCGTTTCAATTCAGAAGTGGTGATAAAGGACTGCACAGTGCCTGGCGGGCGAAAGAAGTGAAAACCTCGGTGAAAACAGTGGGTTTCAATTTCAATCGGCGTTTTGGAATAAATAAGTGGTGTTAAAAACAAATAAAGGCGATCGGCGGTACTGTAAGTACAAATTCATTATTACTGGCGATTTAGTACATGCAGTAACAATAATCATCATTGTTTTTGGGGAGATTTTGACGAATTCCTTTGTTCTCTATCGGCGGCGCACGATTCTCGACCTTATATCCAGTGTAGTTAAGGGATTTTATGGTGTGGAACTAGTTCAATGACGCGGTGAGGTCTACAGGTGAACGTTGCTTGCTGGCAGGCGTTTGCTATTCTCGACCTTAGCAGTAGAATAGTTAAGGTAGCTTTCGGCGTGAAACTATCTTAAACGGCGTTTCTGTTTACATTGAAAAGGGACTGAAAATTATATTTTAATTTATTTTGGCGATTATCATTATTCCAAAAACGATATTTTGAGTTAAATCACTTGGCGAATAATTGATTTTTGATATTTAATCGGCGAATTTAAATAAAATTAATATACAGAGGCGTTTCTGTGGTATTAATTTGCAACGGCGTGACATTTTATGACGAGCCGTAAGATAAGTTTGTAGTCGGCGTGAATTACATCTTATTCTTATTCTGGCGTGAAATAAAGTTTGATATCGGCGATTTCTCAATTAATTAGGTGACGGCGGTCACTGAATTTTGATAAATTATTTTTGTATTTTCTTTTGTTGTGGACTAGCGGCGATCCAGTAAGCAGTCAATTTCAATTGACCAGTGGCGTAGGTAACTTAAATTAGAATAGGAATTTATAATTTTTTTCGGCGATTTGGTTTCATTGGCGTACTAAGGCGTTAGTATAGGACTATTATTTTAAATTGCGGCGGTAAAGAATCAGTAGCGTAGATTTCTATAATATTGGCGGATATTAATTTCAATATTTCCTTTTTCTTGTAAGATGGCGAGTCAAGAGGAGAACCTTATGAACTATGAGGTCGATTTGGATGTCGATGGGTCCCCACGGCGGGAGGGAGCAACATCAACACCTAAGGAGCTGGTGGACTCCCCGAGGCGGCGACGGCGTCTAGATCCTCCAGCAGTTGAGTTGACCGGCGCAGGTGTAACAGTGGAAGGAATAGTTACGGCTTTGTTGGCGGGCGGCCTTAACCAAAGTATAGCCAAGGTTGTTAGACAGGAAGCAAGGTTGGTGATAGGCGATTTGACCGAGGCGACGGCCAGCGGATCTAAGAGAGCGGAATCGGAGGACCGACCGTCGGCGGCGAGTGGTGGTCGGCGGGGATCATTGCTGGGATCGGAGCTGGTTGAGAAATTCGATCCTGATGATGCTGATTCCAATATCGAGAGGTGGTTGAGACGCATCGATCAACTGGGGGCGATTCATGGATGGTCTGACTACGAGCGATCGGCGGTTGCTCAGAGCAGACTAGACGGCGCGGCGAGGCGATGGTTCTGTCGACTAGAGGATTATGACCTCACCTGGGCGGAGTGGAAGGAGAGACTGGCGGCGGCATTTCCACGGCGTTTGGATTTTGCTGTCATCATGGAAGAGTTGGTTAATCGGCGGAAGTTGGCAACAGAAACAATGACGACATACTACCATGCGAAGTTGGCGTTGTGCGACAGGGCTCGTATCAGAGGCGCTGATGCGGTTTCCTTAATAATTAGAGGTCTGCCCCAGGAGCTCCGAGCCAATGCGTACGCGGCGAGGTGCGTTAGTCCTGAGGCTTTGTATAGTACTTTCTTGGCGGGGCTGGAGAGCTACCACGGCGTGGAGCCTAGAAGACCAGTGGCGTCCAGAATCACTATTCCGGCGAGAACTAGTGGAGTCAATTACGGCGAAAAAGCGAGGTGTTACAATTGCCAGCAGATAACGACGCATCTAAGTCGAGACTGCCCGGAACCCAAGGTGGAGAGATGTAGAAGATGCGGCGACAGAGGACATTGGGCGAACAACTGTCCCAAGAGACGAGCAACCGGCGATGGCGTACGTCAGGTAAGATTGATTATTTCCCCAATTGAATCTTGTTTTAAGAATTTGGTAAAAATAAACGGCGAAGAAGTCAAGGCGTATTTGGATACTGGTAGTGAGCAGAATCTCATGACTTTGACTACGGCGAGGCGATTAGGGCTTGGTATACAGGCGAGAGGACGGGACACTATCCTACAAGGTTTTGGTGGAGCAACAGCCTATGCTCTTGGCGAGGTTCTGTTTGATTTGGTGATGAAATATTGTGCACTGAGTACCACGGCGTTGGTAACAGATTGCGATATGGGATTAATCGAGCTGTTGTTAGGCCAACCCACCATTACTGCTCCTGGCATCACTATGGTGGTACGACGAAATCAAGCGTATTTGGTGGAGGAGCCTGATTTTAACGAGTTGATGCGGCGTATCACTCTCGATGGTAACGGAGATCGCTGTCAGGTTATTTTGGCTGAAGATGTTACGCTGTTACCTTCAACGGTGAATAAAGTTAGGGCGGAACTAACAGGTGGCGTGGAGGGAGTCACGTATTACATGGATGCCAAACGGTTTCCTTTCAAGGGAACAACGGTGTTGATTCCGGCGGGTGTGATTGACGAAAGACGATGCTACATTAGGATCACCAACTTAGGCGATGCAGAAATATCCTGGGCGAAAGGCAAGCTGCTTGCTCGAGTTAAGGCGTGTCAGTCAAGCAGCGATAGCGAGAACACGACGGCGATATGTAAGGTGAATAAAATTTCAGTAACTACTAGTACTTTAGATTTTTCCGGGATAGATGTAGGCGATGTATCTGGCGAATGTATGAGGAAGTTGTACGAACTTTTAAGGCGGAAGGAGAATTGTTTTTCTAGAAACGACGGCGATGTTGGGTTAACCAATTTAGGCGAGATGGAGATCAAATTGACTAGTGACGTGCCTATTTGTTATAGGCCCTACCGGTTGTCGTATAGGGAAAGAGAGTTGGTGAGAGAGAAGGTACAGACCTTACTGAATGCTGGCGTGGTGAGGGAGAGCGACTCTGCGTACGCTAGTCCTATTGTGTTAATACCTAAAAAGACAGGCGATGTCAGAATGTGTGTGGATTATAGGGCGTTAAATGCTGTCACGGTGAAAGATAGGTATCCATTACCCTTAATTTCTGATCAGTTGGCGAAACTGGCGAATAAGACTTTGTTTACTACATTGGACCTGGCGCAAGGATTCCATCAAGTTCCCATGCATCCGGATTCTATAGGTAAAACTGCATTTATAACTCCTGATGGCCATTATGAGTACTTGCGTGTGCCCTTTGGTCTTAGTAATTCACCGGCGGTGTTCCAGAGGATGATCCACAAAATGTTAGGTAAACTGAGGTATGGCGAGGTGTTGGCATACATCGATGATCTACTTGTTCCCTCAGACGGCGAAGAGGAAGGATTGAAGTTATTGGAGACGGTGCTAGATTTGGTTGGAAGAGCAGGCGTAAAGCTCAAATCAGAAAAATGTTCTTTTCTGAAAGATAACATAGAGTATTTAGGCCATGAGGTCAGTGCCGACGGCGTTAGGCCCGGGAAGCGTAAAATAGAAGCGGTGGCAAAGTTTCCTGTACCTAATGATGTGCACGGCGTAAGGCAATTCATGGGGTTAGCATCGTATTTTAGGAAATTCATTTTTAATTTCTCGGTGTTGGCGAAACCTTTAACGCAGCTTACAAAAAAGGACACGGCGTGGCAATGGGGAGCATCTCAGGAGGCGGCGTTCTCTGAGCTGAAAGAGCGGTTAGCTAATAGACCTATTTTAGCATTATATGATAGTCTGGCGGACACGGAGTTACATACGGATGCCAGTAAACTGGGTGTATCCGGTATTCTGTTACAGAAGGGAGCAGAAGGCGATCTGCGACCAGTTGAGTATTTTAGTAGAGCGACTACGGCGCAAGAACAGTTTTATCATAGTTATGAGTTGGAGACCTTGGCGGTGGTCGAGTCCATTAAGCGATTTAGGGTATACCTGGCGGGTATCCATTTTAAAGTGGTTTCTGATTGTGTGGCGGTGAGAGCGGCTTTGCTCAAGAGAGATTTAGTTCCTCGTATAGCCAGATGGTGGCTGGCGATACAGGAATATGATATGGAGATTGAATATCGACCTGGAAGGCGTATGCAGCATGTTGATGCTTTAAGCAGAAATCCTCCAGGCGAAAGCATTGGCGTTAATGTAATAGTAATGGAGGAAGGTGATTGGTTCTTAACAGTACAAATGCAGGACCCTAAGGCACAAGAACTTGTAAGAACTTTAACGGCGAACGGCGATGTTGATCCAAATATAAAATTAAACTATAAGTTTAAAAACCGGCGATTATATCGGAAAACGGCGAACGGCGATAGATTATATGTACCGGCGATGGCGAGATTTAATCTTTTGAGGCGATATCACGACGACATAGGACATCCGGCGTTCAATCGGTGTTTGGCGTTAGTGGCGGAGTCGTTTTGGTTTCCAAGGATGCGGCGTTTTATCCTTAAGTATGTCAGGTCATGTCTGAGTTGTGAATTTGCGAAAGGTCACTATGGGCGAGGCGAAGGATGTTTACATCCAATTGGTAGGCGACCAATACCATTCGACACGGTGCATGTTGATCATTTAGGACCTTTTGTGAAGAGCATGAGGGGCAACTCATACATACTAATGCTTGTTGACGGATTTACTAAATTTGTGGTGGCGAAACCCACAAAGACACTAAAAACGGCGGAGGCGATGGCGCGACTTAACGAAGTGTTTGGCGAGTTTGGATATCCACGGCGATTGATATCAGATCAAGGCAAGGCGTTCACTAGCAGGGAATTTAGACAATTTTTGGCGGATAACGGAGTAAAGCATATACTTAATGCGGTGGCGACACCAAGGGCGAATGGTCAGGTGGAAAGGGCAAATAGAACGATTGTAGATGCTTTGTCCACTTCTGCGGAGACTGAAGGTCGGTGGGACGAGAAGCTGCCAGGGATTGTGTGGGGTCTCAATAACACAATAAATTCCAGTACACATTTCTCTCCTTTCCGATTGATGTTCTCTTCTAGTCATGGTAGAGTAGCAGATTTAACCGGCGAGCTGATCAGCGACGGTGCAAACCAGGCCGGCGAGTCTGAAAATCAGGCAGGCGAGTCTGAAGGAACACGGCTGGGGTTCCAGGAATATGGTGAGAGTGGCACTAGGTGTCAAGAAGTAGACGAGGAGGATAGCGAGGCGATGGAGATTGACCAGACGAGCGAACATGCAAAGACTGCCGAGTCTATTGTTGAGCCAACTCTTATGAATACTGACACCGACTTGGAAAAGTATGGTGACGACCAGAAATTCCAAGGAATAAGGCGGGGCGAGGAGAAAAGACTCAGAAAGAGTCCGGCGAAAGCAACACGGCGAAGTGCTAGGCTACTCCGGCGGAATGAAACCATGACAGGAGCTCAGAGCGTGTCCTCTCGTGACCTTGGAGTGATTGGGGCTGCAGACCTAGTCGCACTGAGGGATGATAGAATGCACTCTGACCGAACCAAGGCTCTAGCAAATATCACGAAATCTGCTAACAAAATGAAGCGATTATACGACAAGCGTAGAAAAGTAGCGAGTTCGTATCAAGTAGGTGAGTTGGTCCTATGGCGAAGCGGATCTACTAAAAAGGCGGGCTCCGGTGTGAGTAGTAAACTATCTAATAAATTTGATGGACCTTATAGAGTACGGCGTAAACTCAAGAATGATAGGTACATCATTGAGGCGATCAAAGGTGTAAGGGGTTACAAGCGGTTTACGGCGATGGCTGCTGTAGACTCTCTAAGGCGTTACCACAGCGTGAATGATTTAGAAATAGAGTCTGACGATGACGGCGATGATTCAGATAATTTTGTCGAATCTGGCGAGAACGGCGAGGCGTAGGCGTATTACATCTAATTGTGTCTTTTGTCTTTTTAATTAATGAGGACATTAACTATTTCAGGATGGCCGACTGTTACGACCCTCTACAAGTGGCAACGGCGGAACTGGCAACTCTGTAGAGAATCGTCGTAGAACTGGTGTGAGAGGTCGCGGGAAGTACTAGAGTGCGACAGGCGACTCGAGAACGGCGAACGGCGATCAAGGGAGAATACAATATATTATAGATGTTGATGTGTTTGGAAATTACGAATAAATAGTTTTGAGTGAAGTAGTGTGATAAAGTTATTGTTCGTTTCAATTAGTTGAAATATCTCGCTTCAGTCGCTTACTTGACAAGATATCATTTTGAAATTCGGTGTGGTCAATACTCCCTAGAAGATGATCATTTCAAGCCATCTAAAGATTGTCAAAATCTCCAGGGAGATACGTTTATGGGGGTAGACGCTTCCTTATTCGCCCAAACTTTTCTGTTACACGCCTCTGGCATCTTTCAGTGATCGAATCATGTAGATCGTTCAATTCAGAGGCTCTTTCTGATCTTCAAGTTTCATCGAGAAACGAACCGTTTTTGGAATAAATAAGCATATACTTACGTTCTACAACATGTACAAATTTTATTCAACTGAAAAAAAACCTTGACTTTTTACCATCTATATCCCCGATACTGATCTAGATTGGACTCGTGATTGCAATTTTAGTGATCACATTTCATTGCATTTGCAACGAAAATAAAATGTAAGCGAAACATAGGCAAAATTAACATGTTTTAGAACGTATATGCTTCTTTATCTCGAAACCTGTTTGTTTCTCGAAAAAAATTGGCGAAAAAGCCTATAAATTAAAGGAACCACACAATTTGATCACTGAAAGATGCCAGAGGCGTACTACGAAAAAGTTTGGGGGGGATAAAGAAGCCTCTACCCCCAAAAACGTATCTCCCTGTACATTTTAAAAATCTTCAAATGGCTTCAAATGATGATCTTCTAGAAAGTATTGACCACAACAAATTTCAGAACGATATCTTGAAAAGTGAGCGAGATATTCCAATTAATAGAAAAAAATAATTGAACTTTGACTCCCTGTAACTCCGCTAATGAACGAGATCGGACTTATGTTTATATGAACTTTTTTGATCAAAATGATGAGATGTATCTCCTATTTCAGTTTGTGCCTTAAAACCTGAATCACCCTGTATATCTTTGGAAATATACAAAGGACATCTGAATTTGCGACTTCATTGGATGCCCATCTGAATGGGGAAGTTTCCTTCAGATGAATTTTCATAAAACAAGCTCGGAACTCTCCAGTTTTATATCCACGCTGTACAGAATGGCGACCGATAAAGTCCAAGTCGTTTTATTTTCAAATTGAAGCAATTTCAAATTCTCGGGGCGGCAAACTGTGACGTACATTCTGAATCAAGTCTGAAAATAGCTGACAGTGAAGAATACAGCTAGGGAATAGCTATAACGAATAGCTAGCGAATGATAAATGAATTAAAAAATAGAAGAAGTGAAACTGGTGAACAAAAACATACATAACAACAAATGCACTCGAAGCAGGAATGCAGAGAGTAGTTGGCTTCATTCTGACAGGTTATGGTTTTGTTATTCATGCATTAAAACTCGACTCGAAGTATAAGGCGCTGTTGCAAGATATAATCTGCAACTCTGCAACTAATTATGAATAACATATTGTTATATAACGATAGTGAAAAATCATTGATACTATCGCAAAATATCATAATTTATCTCTATTAGTGAGCCGGGATTGGCGCAGTGAAAGAGCGTCCGTCTCACGACCGCAAGGTCGTGAGTTCGGTTCGATTCCTAGCACGGGCAAGGAACTTTTTTCGATATTCAATTTACGAATTGAATATTGTGAAATTTCGGAGCATCGGCTGGGGATAGTCCTGCACGATTCGCTGTTGCGTTCCAATTAACAGTGCTGCTCCTAAAGTGGCGCATGGAGTTAGTAACAAAGCCTACGCAGAAAGATATGATGATGTGGTTGTGAGCATCAGAGAAGAAGTAGGACGGTGTATGTAGGTGGGTGTGGAAAACTACCAGCTGAGCGTGAGAGCGGGCCAGCTGCTCAGTAGACCTCGGTCTCGGGGGTTAACGAGGATAGTTAGCAGGCCTGCCACTGCGCATATGGTAGTAAGTACATTAATAGCCTACAAAACACAGCTGAAAAACTCTGAAAGAGAGCTGATGGGCAGTGCCTGAAAAGGATGTTAGCCAGCTCTCTTGAGCGAACCACATCAGTCATTGAAAACACTTGGGGTTTGCAAAAAGGTCCCCTTGGGGACTAGTTGCTGACGTGGAAACGTCCCCCACCAGTACCAGTATCTTTATAAGTAATCAACTGCATTCAGCTAATGAGAGATTTATGGGAATTAATCATGATACTGGACAAAGTAGGATTGAACCTATCATATCTCTTTGCTGTATTGATATAGTTATTATGCATTCGAAGAACAATTTCCGGATATCTAGACATATTGATGATGTCGGCAACGTCGTACTGGCACAGAGCATCGTATTTCAACTTTGTGTGAATGAAGATTCTCAGAAAGTACGTCATAGGAATGGTGAAAGACCCAAGTTCCTCTTTTATTCATTTTTTTCTGAAGTGAAATTTGATTTCACGAAAAAACGAAAAAATACGTATATATATTAATTTTATACAAACTTCACAGTGAGATTGGCGGCTTGGTGGTCGAGAGCGTGAAAGCGCTGAGTTCGTACTCCCACCGAGACATAGGTTCAACTCCTAGTTAGGCCATGGATGTTTGTGTTTGTATGTATACCTTACCCCGCACCAGTTTCGACTTATGGGGCGTTTGGTCCCAGTGCTGGGACCAACGAGGTATGCAATTGCAAAAAAAAATTAAAGAACCTCAATATAGGAAACTTCCCCATTAGTACATCCATTGGGCATCCATTTCTAGATGGTACAAAGGATAACCAATTCAATATATTCATTGGACATCCATTTTTTGACGAACAATGAACATCTGACTTTGTACATCTAATGAACATCAATATTTTGATTCACACTGGACATCTGCTTCTACAGTGTGTCCACCTCAAGGACTCACCACCCCTGTAAAATCGTTATTATTCGATCGATTTCGAAAAACTTTCTTTGTTGGATAGGTATTTGGAATATCTATCCAACAAGACCGTGATTATATTCTTGGACTGTTATCATGGCCAACTGCGACCAATTTCATTGATTTATTTTTGAAAAGTACTATTAGGGATTTCTTTCAGAAGTCAGGCTCACTTGGAACATATCTGTGCCGATTTCTATCATAATGAAACACAGGGTGTCCGAGAAAACGAATTATACATTGTTTTCGAAAACGTGATCAGAAAATGTAGTACTGATATATTTTTGTAAGGAACTAATGACGAATCATTCCTGAGGAACACTTCGAACATATCAGTATCGATTTTCATCATTCAAATATACAATATGTGAGAAACATAGTAAATACTATTTTTTATCATGATTATTCTCCACCCAAAGAATAATGATGGATTCTGAATCTGGATCACATGAAACAAACTTGTACTTGTATTCATATTTTTGGTCGTAGAAGCCGCTGGTGAAGTTTGACAGGCTAATTTCGGAATACCCTGTATAACTTCAAAATGACACAATATATTTTGAGGGGCTGTATGTGTATCATTGCACTATATAACTGATGGACTATTGAAATCTTTGTAGTGCAGTGAGAAAGGTGAAAGGTTTGTATTCATACTGTGTATGGTATGGTATCAAAATTCAGTATCAAGATTTCAGGAAGGTATTTTTCAGATCTAATTCTTTTTTATTCCCGCAAAAGTTGTTGGATTTCAATAGGAATATACAAAAAGTGAATTGTAGATGTGACGCCACTGCTTGGTGTATATGAATATAAATTCTGTTCTGGTTACGTATGCTTCTTTTCGATGCTCACTCTTCAGATATCAGATATCTATCGATAAAGTAAGTAGTTCGAATCGCCTGACGTTGTTTTCATGAATTACCTACCAGAATGTCTCGATAACTACCCAGTTAACCACACATGTCTCAGCTCTATCACAAGAGAGATCAGTCAAAGAACTTTGTTTCATCACACCGTTCTGAAACATATGCAACTTGCATCTAAAATATAACATGCTACTGCTACAAATCAGTGTTTCATCACATGTTCTATCAATGTGATAAAATTGAGACACCCTAGGCGTCATCACACAAGAGATCAATCAAAGAACTTTGTTTCATCACACGTTCTATCAACGTGATAAAATTGAGGCATCCCAGGCGTCATCACAAAGCAGATCAATTAAAGAACTTTGTTTCATCACACGTTCTATCAACGTGATAAAATTCAGACATCCCAGGTGTCATTACAAAAGTAATCAATTAAATAACTTTGTTTCATCACACGTTCTATCAACGTGATAAAATTGAGGCATCCCAGGCGTCATCACAAAGCAGATCAATTAAATAACTTTCTTTCATCACACGTTCTATCAACGTGATAAAATTGAGGCATCCCAGGCGTCATCACAAAGCAGATCAATTAAAGAACTTTGTTTCATCACACGTTTTATCAACGTGATAAAATTGAGGCATCCCAGGCGTCATCACAAAGCAGATCAATTGAAGAACTTTGTTTCATCACACGTTCTATCAACGTGATAAAATTTAGGCATCTCAGGCGTCATCACAAAGGAGATCAATCAAAGAACTTTGTTTCATCAACGTTCTATCAACGTGATAAAATTGAGGCATCTCAGGCGTCATCACAATATAGATCAATTAAAGAAATTTGTGGCATCACATTCCACAATGTTCTGAAATTGAACTGATGCAAATTGCATCCAAAATATAATTCTTGCTTGTATTGTTGGTTTAATAGTGATCATTTGAGTACGTGAAATTCACTGTGGTTGTGGTTAATGTGGTTTAACAATCACGAAGACGAAGAATGTGCTTTGTGTTTACTGGGCTTTCCTAAACTCACTTTTTCGTGGATTTTCAAGAAATTCGGTAACGAAACAAAATTAGCAGCACAAAAGGATACCTCGTTGTTTACAAAACAAAACTAATGTACCTATTTGTTATTTCACTAAATGACCAGAACAACAATGATCTGCCATTCACCAAAATCACCAAGAAGACTCTTATATTGTTTCATTGGGACATTGAAATGAATTTCATTCCAAGTAAGCCACTTGTGTGATTCGAAGCCCTCTGCTGATGTAGTCATCAGTACCACCGTATACTTCTATACGGTGTCAGTACCTTCCAAGGTGAATAAGTTTTAGATATGATTTGCCTACCCTTGCAGTTTGCACACCATCATGTCTAAGTGGAATTCATTTCAATTGTATACCAATTAAATTTATAATCATTGAATAATCATTCATAAATCATTGACCACATGAAATTCTAGCTAGGTTTGAGGCTATTTCTCAGTTTTTTAGGTACTTGTGATTCTTTGTATCCAACAAGGAAATTCAACTCTGCAATTTTAGTGACAATATTTGTAAATGTATCTTGTGTTTTGTGTCATATTTTTATTATTAATATATAGGTATGCTACTAGTTTGTAGTTTGAAATTGAATTTTTATTCCAGCTGGACTTCAAGAGAGGAAAATCATCAATTTTGATTTCAAAAGCATACTAGGTACAAAAATATACTGAAGAGACCAGGTTTTGATTCCCGTGTAGCGAAGACCAGCTGGTTAGGCCAATCTGAGAGTTTTCGCAATAATGACAGGTGAACACTTGTTTTGTATTCTTTTATTTGCACTGAAATAATATTTATTCTAGTTGTAGTCAGCTCAACTAAAGATTTTGATCTCGATTTTGATGGAAAAATGGTTATTGGAGAGAACAGTAAAAACAAAACAATGATCTCCCATGGAAATGAATGATAACTATTCTATGCATCACTTCCAAGAGATGGAATCTACAGGTAAAAAGGAAATAAATGAAGGAGTTATGGAAGAAAACCATGCTGTGATCATCATGATAACTGGGAACGCCCTGTATATTCTATTTCATATTTTTATTTTACATATATTTTGAGGTTTGTTTAGTAATTTGTCAATGGATTGGAATAAAGTTCACATTTTTACTCCTTTTGTTTCACTGTTTTGAATGCCACTCCATGTGTTTAGGGGTATATTCATGGATTTTTTGATTTCAACATTTGAAAATCCAAGAATATATCCTAAACATTATGGTGTTGCATTCGAAACTGATTCTTATACTGGTGGAACCAGTATAAATTTATGGATGATTTGAGATGGAGCTAATGCAGAGCACAGATTTATCAGAAACGTCTCTGGCATGCTCATGGAGAGAGCTATGTAGATACATAGTCATCACTGTGATCTCACAGGAGCATATCTGATTAAAGTCTGATGTTGCATCACTGATATAAGTCTGTGATTTCATTTGAGGCGGACATTCATCTATGCTATATCTCTGATGATAACATCTCTGTGATGAAACATGGAACATTTGAAATGCAGCAGGGATAAAGCTGCGGCATCTTTTGGTCAACTGGGTATAATGAATGCTTCGTTTCAATTTCAAGATTTTTTCCCCATGTCTCTCTCATATCAAATTTGGAGCATAGGTTACGTTTTAGGGTTCTCATCATACACAGTGTACTAAGTAATTGTGAGAATCCGCAGAGAAATATTTTTTGTTGAGTCAAGCCCTGCTGCTTTTTCGCTACATTGAATTTTTTGTGGTGCGCCACTGGTAAAATTTGAAATACCATATGGAATGTTTATTCTTTCCTTGAACCTCTTTGTTTTTTTGTAATTTTCACGCTTCTTCGACCGTTTCGAGGGATTTTTTTAATTTGCCAAATTGGCTCAAGATTTTCAACAAAATGGAGGAAACAATTGACACAATGGAAACAAAGAACTATCCATTTGCAGTTTGTGAGACCTACTTCAAATTTCTAAACATTACCTGAAAAATAAGAAACCTAACTTATGATGAAATTGTTGACTGTAATCAGAGATATGACAGTAAAAGATAGCATTAGAAGCTTCAAGTGAAAAGACAGGATTATTCAAATATACGGCGTTCATTCCATATAACCCTAATAACACAATTATGAGCCATGAATATCCTTAGGACGTCCTGCCGGGACATTCAGAACGTCCATGGGACGTTCGCATTTGGTACCGTGGACGTCCAAATCGTTTCAATTTCAAATTTTTTCCCCATGTCTCTCTCATATCAAATTTGGAGCATAGGTTACGTTTTAGGGTTCTCATCATACACAGTGTACTAAGTAATTGTGAGAATCCGCAGAGAAATATTTTTTGTTGAGTCAAGCCCTGCTGCTTTTTCGCTCCATTGAATTTTTTGTGGTGCGCCACTGGTAAAATTTGAAATACAATATGAAATGTTTATTCTTTCCTTGAACCTCTTTGTTTTTTTGTAATTTTCACGCTTCTTCGACCGTTTCGAGGGATTTTTTTAATTTGCCAAATTGGCTCAAGATTTTCAACAAAATGGAGGAAACAATTGACACAATGGAAACAAAGAACTATCCATTTGCAGTTTGTGATCCCTACTTCAAATTTCCAGACATTACCTAAAAAATAAGAAACCTAACTTATGATGAAATTGTTGACTGTAATCAGAGATATGACAGTAAAAGATAGCATTAGAAGCTTCAAGTGAAAAGACAGGATTATTCAAATATACGGCGTTCATTCCATATAACCCTAATAACACAATTATGAGCCATGAATATCCTTAGGACGTCCTGCCGGGACATTCAGAACGTCCATGGGACGTTCGCATTTGGTACCGTGGACGTCCAAATCGTTTCAATTTCAAATTTTTTCCCCATGTCTCTCTCATATCAAATTTGGAGCATAGGTTACGTTTTAGGGTTCTCATCATACACAGTGTACTAAGTAATTGTGAGAATCCGCAGAGAAATATTTTTTGTTGAGTCAAGCCCTGCTGCTTTTTCGCTCCATTGAATTTTTTGTGGTGCGCCACTGGTAAAATTTGAAATACAATATGAAATGTTTATTCTTTCCTTGAACCTCTTTGTTTTTTTGTAATTTTCACGCTTCTTCGACCGTTTCGAGGGATTTTTTTAATTTGCCAAATTGGCTCAAGATTTTCAACAAAATGGAGGAAACAATTGACACAATGGAAACAAAGAACTATCCATTTGCAGTTTGTGATCCCTACTTCAAATTTCCAGACATTACCTAAAAAATAAGAAACCTAACTTATGATGAAATTGTTGACTGTAATCAGAGATATGACAGTAAAAGATAGCATTAGAAGCTTCAAGTGAAAAGACAGGATTATTCAAATATACGGCGTTCATTCCATATAACCCTAATAACACAATTATGAGCCATGGATATCCTTAGGACGTCCTGCCGGGACATTCAGAACGTCCATGGGACGTTCGAATTTGGTACCGTGGACGTTCATTGGACATCTGTTGGACGCACAAATGTCCCACTTGGGGACCAACTAGGGACGTCCTTGAGGGACAACTATCGAATACCTTAACCCTACAGTATTCCTCATCAAGCACTACGGAGGACATCCGTAGGACCACCTATCATCAACGCTGAGTGATATCGATTGGATGTCAATAGGATGTCTCAGGAACGTACGAATCATTCCTAGTGAATTAACGTCCTCGCAGGGACAACATATATTGAAAGTACCGCCGGGGCGTCCGTAGGACGTTATTTCTAGGGCATTGGAAGAGTATAGTTTATGTACCAATTGAAACATCCGACGGATATCCCTAAGGGACATTCGAAAGATGTCCCTAAGGGACATTCCGATTGTTATACGATCCTGGAAATATTAAGGGCGTCTGTGCAGAAATATTTGAGGAAATGAAACATCAGGAACATTCCATGGTTGTAAAGAAGGGACATTTTATAAGATCTGAAGTCATGTCAGAATATGTACTACTCGGGACATCCGATGAATGTCCCTGAAGGAACGTGCCGAGGAGGTCCTTGCATTGACATATTCTACAATATGTACCACGTGGGACGTCTGAGAGATACTATTTCTAGGTCATTTGAAATGATGTGCCTGCTGGAACATACCATGGACGTCCTTGCTCGGACATTGTATGAGATGTACGAGATGGAACGTCCTTAGGACACTTATTCTTGGTCAGGGACATTCGGACTTGAATTGTACCAAATAGGGACGTCCCTTGGACGTTGTGTGCTATCAAGGAACTAATGCTTAGTAACCATTTCATGAGTAGAATGCCGTGATATCTTTGCTCAACTTTGAACAGTGTTGTCAATCATTTCTTTCCATAACAAGAGTCAGAGTTGAACAAATTTGCCGGAAACTTGAAATAGGCTCGAATGATTGTACTCATATGTTTGTGATTATAATAGGAACCTGATGATACCTTTATCCACCACCCCGCAACAGCTTCCTGAACACCCCCCAACAGCTTACTGAAATCCCTACCGACACCACCAGTGAGTTCATTCTTCAGTTCTATTTGCCAAATGAGATTTTAGTAGTCCTTTCTGCTATTAAGAATTATATTCAAGAGTATTTTTGAGTTTCGAATGGAATAAATTCACATCAATGTGCTAGGTATAATGTATTGTCTTCGAAATATTCGATTCATCACAAGTCAATAAATTGACTACAATGAAACTTTTGTCTTCTTGTTCCAAGGTTTCAAATCTGCGGAAAACTTGAAACATAGATATTGATTCAAATGTTTTCCCAACGACTGAAACGGCGAAGATGAATTTTTTTATAATTATACTACATCAACTCATACATCTTTGAGGATAGAGCAAGATTCTCTTCCATTGACAATAACTTTGCTACGAGTATTTATATCTGGAGAATGATCAAAGTTGAAAGGTGCTTACGTTAGAGCATTGAGTCTTTGTTTCCAGGTGGTAACGTCTAAACCTTATACTCAATGAATAACATAAATAATGATTCAATCGTAAACAATTTACCTGTATGTATCCTGCAGTCTAGTGAGAGCAACTGCTGCCCCATTCAGATCTTCGTCAGTAGGAAACTTTAAGGTCTCTTTGAAATAGGTAATGTTCATCAAGTAATCTGAAAGAAGAAATCAAATTACAATCAAGAAAACAAAGACATCGTGGTCAAGTTGAACCGAATGGATATATTATTGAGATATTGTTTCAACATGGTAGCAGTGCTTCGAAAAATCATATCATCAGATATATAGTGGGGTATGACAAACCCTGATATCTGACTCTCCTATATGTACTTCACTTGATTCTGTTGGTTAGACGAATCAGTACGCAAATGATCACCACAAAGCTTGAAGATATTGACATAGTTTTGACAGCTCCCAATAAATTACAAAAATATCAAATAAACAATGTTGTGATGTCTCAAAAGTGGAGAGCGGTGGAGAGTCATGAAGTGAAACAAATATTACGTTAATATTACCAAATCAATACTTTAGGAGCATACTTCGAAGATATTGCCTCAGAGGAATTGAATGACAATTATCAGGCAAATGCTTAACCTTGACAACAAACGGCGCAGGCAGGTCAATGCTGTCAATGAATATCTTGCTGAAATCACAGCCTGGGGAACAAACAACCTAGTTGAATTCAACGCCACCAAAACTCAAGCCTGCATTTTCTCTAGAAAGGCGGAGCTCAGTATGCCCGATGTTGTAATGTCTGGCTCCACCATCCCCACCAAGCCCACCATATCTATGCTCGGAATTTCCATCAGCAACACTCTCTCATGGGATAATCATGTCAGATCCATCGCAAAAGCTGCTGCACAAAAACTCGGATTCTTGTTCCGTGCGAAAGGCTACTTCACACCTCAACAGCTTCTCATGATCTACAAAGCGCAGATACGGCCTGTTCTAGAATACTGTTCCCACATATGGGGTTCAGCACCAAAACGTACGCTGATGCTATTAGATTCCATCCAGAGAAGAGCCATTCGCCTGGTGGGTGACGCCACACTCACTCACTCTTTGACATCATTGAGACATTTCAATTTTCAATCGATACTTCCACGGGAAATGTTCTTCGGAAATCTCTGCCATCATCCCTTCACTAGCAATACCAATCAGACGAACTAGACAAGCCCAGTCAGCACATCCTTTCGTTGTCAACCTCGAAAGATGTCGAACAGCACTTTATCAAGACTCCTTCATCCATAGAACGGCTAGGCTCTGGAATTCATTGCCTGTGGAAGTATTTCCAACAACATATAATCTCCAAAAGTTCAAAAAAATTCCAATACCTACCTCCTGATCCTATCCTCCCTAGGAACGCACGATGTTCTTTGAACATTATAGGGATTCCTTTTCGTGCGCTTCAAGCGATAAAAAAAGTCAAGTACGCACCAATGCATGTCTAGAAAAAACACCGGAGATGGGTGAAAAAGTAGCAACAGTTTTTTTGGCAACGGTTTTAACAAAAATCGCTTATGGAATAATATACTAATGTTGGAGATTTTTCATGCGACCCCGCTCATCTGAAGCAGTTGCAGAGAACTCTCAACAGTGAAATAAGTTGTGATACTTGAACCACCCCATGAAGGTACTCCTCAAAACAGCAAAATCATGAAAAGAGTTGGAAGATCTCTTGATCGCGATTCTATTATGTGATTCAATAATTCGACAATAAATGAACACTCTCCACACAATGGAATGATTTGTGAACCAGAAACTACCCCTCAACAATCCTCCGGAGTAAATAAATATTAATTCAATTGAAATACATGTTGCCCAAGATTTTGTTCTGAACAAAATCATTCTAGACCTGCTGAATACGCTCTATGAAGAAATATAATTTCTGATTCAGAAACTATCCCTCAACAAACAATCGAAATATGAAAATCATGAACATCGATGAGCTGTTCTAAAATACTGTTCTCATATATGGAGTTCAGCACCCAAACAAACTTACTCTGATGCTCTTAGATTCTAATAAGAGAGTCATTCGTCTGGTGGGTGATCTCACACAAAATCGATATTTTTCAAACAAAAGGAATTCATTATTGGTTCAAATGGCTCTCATCTTCCCATCTCATTGTGCCGAATTTGAAATTTTGAATCATCAATAGCCCTACCCTGTATCTGTTTGAATTGATTGTCATTAAATAATAAATCGAGAGTTGAGTTGGGTTGAAACCCATTTCAGATTGAAAGAACAGAACTGATTACCCAAGAAACCAGATTATCAAAATTATCCTATATAAACTGTTCTCTAGAACCGTTTAATAGGGCCTCCACTTTGGAACACCCTGTATATAAATTATACAAGCACATACCGAACTCTATAAGGAAATATGACGTTGACACGACGTCTCTGCAACGTCATTGAGCTGGCGTAATATTTAACACATCTAAGTGATATTTACCCAATGTCGTTTATGATGACGTGACTATTACGTCATAGAAAGTACGTCATAGTGACATCAGGAATTGGTGTGTGACGTCTCTGACGAAGAATCACCAATTGAGTACGTTACAGTGACGTGAATATTCATCATCTGGTTGCCTGGGATGCGTGTATCATATATTATTCGTCGGCATCGGTTTGATATCATTCATTGAATTTGATGAAATTTTGAAGAATATGCGAAGTGAATCAATCGAATAATAACCTTCATAGTCTCAAAATCAAATTTTTGTTAACAATACTGTTCGTCACCGTTCTACGAATTTGCTTTATGATAATCAATAGTATGATAATTGACATCACCATATAATACATAAATAAAATGATTGGACCTGTTTTGAGTAATTGGCGTGAAAGAAATCAATTCGCCGTCATAAAATAACGAAACCTTATCAGATTATAGTATGAAAGCATTCAGAAGTTGAAAAATCCAATACATTATATCTTGAACGAACTGAAGATTTCACTTACCGTGGCTGATTACTGTTCCCATCAATGATTCAACTTGCTTCCAATCTGCAGTCAGTCTTTTGACCAACAGATATGCGTTGATGGGGTTTGATACATATAATTGAACGTCTTCCGAAGCCAAGTTATGTTGCTTCTGATAAATATCTGCAAATCTGCAATGAAATGGAGACATCAGATGGAAAATCTACCCAACAGTATTTCATAATTGTCGATTGAAGAGAAAAAAACGAAAGATATCGAGTATAACAAATGACGTGAATATACAAAGAAGTGCACAAAAAACGGCCAGGACGGTATAACTTTTGAATAATTCGAGATAGGGTTTTGAAAATTGATGGGCAGCTAGTATTCCTAATTGCTCATTGATTGATGAAACAATTTTTGTTCAATAACTTCCGGTTTTACTAAAAACGACCCCAACTTTCGAATTGTAAAAGGGACACCATTGTATTCCATGATCGGTTAGGGGTTCTCATAACGAATTCATCGACATCGAGTTTGATAGGGTTATTTCAAACGATTACGCAGATCTTTGTGTTCTAAGTTTCCATATGCTCAATGAGTATGACAGAGAAAGACGTTTTGATATTGCTGTATTAATTGCGAAGTCACACCCATTCAGCATATGGAAACTTCGACCGCAAATATCTTTGTAATCGTTTGTAATAACCCTATCAAACCCGGTATCGTTGAATTTGTCAAGATAATCCCGAACCAAATATGAAAAACATTACAGGGTGTTCCGATTACAAAATCAAGGGTTGGGGTCGTTTCCGGTGGAACTGAAAGTGATAGAAGATAAATTGTTTCATCAATCAATGAGCAATTTGGTATACTTTTTCGAAACCATATCTAGAAAAATTCAAAACTCACAATCCTGGCCTTTTTTTTGTGCACTTTGTGTCACAATGAACGATATTGGTACGAATTTCAATTCCTGAGAGTGATATGAAATTTTGTATATTTTCTCGAATATGTATCCTATAAGGACGATTCAAGTACACACCCTCTATATTTCTTCAATAGTTTCTTCTCTATTTATATCATTGAATTTCTGAATCGATAGCTCGATAATACGTTCAGGATACATAATTTACTATCACTCTGCAATCTCTCTCTGCATATCTAACAGGGGACTTTTATTGTCGGTTTATCAGTTGAACGATATCAAATCTATCGCAAAAGTTGCTACAAAAGAACTCGGATTCATTTTTCCAGCAAAAAGCTGCTTCACTTCTCGCGACAATCTTTCATACGAAATACTGATACAGTTAGTTTCAGGATACTACTCCCATATATGGCGTTCATTCTGCAGCACCCAGCTGCTGCTCATAGATTCCATCGAGATAAGAGCCATTCGCCTGATGGGTGATGCCACACTCACTTATTCCATGACATCATCAAACCACCGTAGAAAACTAGACGACCTCCAATTTTTTCCATAGATAATCCTACGGAAAATTTTTGGGAGGAATGTTTTTGCTATGCAATACCAGAGCCAGCCAGTCGTACTGGACAAGCTTGAGATTTATCAGAATCTGTTTGTCTATAGAACGACGAACCTTTGGAACACTTTGCCAATGGAAGTATTTTCAGTACTAAATAATCTCCAGAAGTTCCAAATGAAATTCCAATGCCTATATCATCTCTTCATTCAATTCTCTCTAGATATGCAGGATGTACCTCGAACATACTAGGAATTTCCATTCGTACGCTCCAGGAGATAATGAAAAAAGCTTATATTCTTCGAGAAAGAGAGACAAAACCGCGAAATAATTAATTATAACAAGAATATTGCCAATTTCTTCTTCTTCAGTTTATCTGAAGATGTCAGCTCACTTGCCGAAATAATAGCTTAGGCTCTTCCGAATAGTATTGTGTCATTCAGGGTTCATTTCTGTATCTTTCTGTATCTTTGGTCAGGTTACGCTCAGCTGGCAATCTTCGGACTGCTAGTTAAAGACCTTTCCATACTGATGGAAGCCAAAGAGCTCTTAACCCGTATGTAGGTGTCGAGCGTTAACCTGGCTAAATCGAAATCAATAGGCATTCAGGAAAAAAACACTTGAATCTGTATTTGTTTCCACAAATCGATGTACAGATTTGGAGAGAATGTTATTCAAAGTTTTGCGTGGCGCATTACCCAGGAAAGTAGTTATTTATCTTCCGTCATCTTCCATTGTTGTTCATCTTATGAACATTTGTGGACATGACTTCAAGCTTTGTATGTATTTATATAAATATTTAGAATGTGAACTAGACCCACAACCATAATAGTAGATTATACCACGAGTCAATAATGATAGCTATTATTCTCGAGGATTTTTTACGAACCGAGCCGCGTTAGCGGCGAGGGAGTAACATTCCGAGAGAATAATAGCCATTATTGCGAGTAGTATACTCTACTTTATTTGCGACTAATATATATACTTGTGGTTTTTGAAGTATAATGCCATATATTAATCCCGCAGGGAATAATGGCGAGGGATTAATAGTCTTTATTCCCTGCGGGATTAATATATGGCATTATACTTCAAAAACCACAAGTATAATATATTAGTCGTGAATAAAAATAATGAGAGGTGCAAATCCCATTCTTTAATGAAAATGCTCTGAATTGGAGAACTTCCAACAATGACTTCATGCCTTTTCTGAATCGTGACACTATAGCAGCAGATTAGGACGAGACAAGGTAAGAGGATGTGGAATAACCTGTCGTTACATAACGCTATTTGAATATATTGAGTACAACATTTGGAAAAAATTCATTACATGCTGATAATATTTTGTCGCCAATTTACGACCGAACATAATTTCTGTCACAATACAAATCCTTGAATATTTTATGATGATGAAAACAGTTCTTGAAATTACTTGTCCGAGTGATGAAACTGCGATGTTAATATGGGGAAAAAGTTTCCGAAAATAGCAAAAAACTACCAAATAGACCATTTTACGCAGGATATGGCCCAAGGTAGAACGGAAAAATCGAATTTTATATCCGTATATTTGCCAGACTAACAACATGTCATGCACACAATTTGAAAAAAACTGTATGTAGCTCAATATATTAGGTTTTATATTCATAATGCTAAATCATCTGGGATTTCCTCTCCGAAGAACTTCATTGATAAAACGATTCGCAGAATTGAAAACAAACAAAATGAACCACAACAAAAACACCAACAATAACGACAAATATGATACAATACATTCTCAGCATATATTTGAGGTAATGAAATGTGCTGGTAATTAGTTTCAAGTGATAACTGTGTTCAAAATCAAAATACAATGTGACCCATTCTAAATATAACAAAGGCAAAAAAGAAATTACAAAAATCAAGGAAGTCTATTAACCCATCAACACGACATAGCTGGCGATTCATTGGCCCAATGATTTGATCGATGGCATACCGCTGGCAACATTTTTCGGTGATGAAAAAGTAGTGGTTGTTTCAATCACAGTATAATACGTTGGTTGCACTCTCATTGTGCTAGTACAATGCTGTATTTCCTATGAATCAAGATTGAAATATGTTCACGGCATTGAATAATAAATTTGTATAATACATTTTGTGAAGTGGAACAGTACTGGTTGAACAATGAATCAAGGATGAAGGTTCCACAATGTCATGAAGTCAACAATGGAATGACAATGGACCATCATTATATCAGATGCAATTTATTGACAGCATTTTCTGTGACAATCGACAGTTGATGTGTTTTGTCTTCCATTTTGTTTTTCTATTTTTTTGCGCATGAGCCGTCATTCTCTATTGTAAGATGTGAAGTGAAGTGACAAGTAGATGAATAGAAAATTGTATGTGTGCATCATCATTCAATCTCATCACATCGATTATACGAATTCAGTTGTATCAACTGATATTTTTCTTCGAGAACATCCATATGCTACCTTGCTACCTAACAATTACTAGGACGCAACATGAAACTTTGGCTGCTAAAATTGCAAAAGAAAATGTCTTCCTTTTTTCAGAACATCAGATGGTTATATTTCTATCATGAAATAATAGGATATTTGAATAAACGATGTATTATCTCGGGTATTATGCTATTATGAAATCGAAGACATTTATGGGAAAGGAATTTCAAATGATCACCCTGTTGAGTATAGGTAGAGAAGAATTGGATTCCTCATTATACTGTCTTTTATCCTTCCTTTCTTCCGGTAACTGAATATGCAGCAAGTGACACGTGAATGAAGTAACACTACCACCTAACTCCTGCATTTTGATTTCTTGGGAAGTGTTTCGTCGCTGTCATTACGAATGGGCCTATCTCGATATTCACAACTTTTCAGGAGAGTGGTTTAAAGAAAACTGCGGTGTTCATTTTGGCTGTATCACTGGCTTCCACGTCTCAATTCAATTCATTCTTTCAAAATTACGTAGACAAATCAATGTAGAATAATGAGGCATATATATATTTTTTCAAATTTCACGTGTTTCGTTTTAATAAAATATTGATCAAGATAGGCCCATTCGTGAAAATAATAATAGTTCTAGTTTCTACATCAAACCAGATAGGCCCCTCTATCAATTCTTACAAATATGTGTTTTTCAATGAAAAGGTAGACGATTTTTCAGTATATTCATTTGTATTGAGAAAGAACTTACAAAACATATGGAACAAAAAAAAATCCATCTCAAAATCTAAGTATTAGGTGATATTTTACTGAAGAAAAACAGAATTAACTAAAATAAAAAACAAAATTCTGAATCTTTGACAGTTTTTAACTGAAATGGTACTCTGAGTTGACACATGAATTCTGACTAACCTTAGTAACTAGATACTATGTTTGTGTGTGCGGCAAAGAACTGTAAAACAAAACATCGTCAGGAGTATAATTCAGTGGATGTTGATGTGATTTATCAGACGTTCCTGAGTAATATAGTTTCATCAGTGGAAAAAATATCTCCAATCGAAAAATACTGCAGAACTAATAATAAAAACTGGATAGATGGAGACATAAGAGATGCTCAAAGAGAACGAGACAGACTCTATAAAATATTCAAATACACAAATAATGCAATAGACTATGCAAACTACAAAAGAAAGAGAAATGGAGTGGTGAAGTTATTAAGAGAAAAAGAAAAAACCTATTACGAGAACCATATAGACATGTGTCGTAATGACAGTAAAAAAATGTGGAAAACTCTCAAAGAAATGGTGAATAAAAAAACCAATGAAGTAGATCTTACTGAAATTAATTTTGATGACGATGACAACATTCCAATAGTTGATAAAATGAATACCTATTTTTTAGACAGTGTAAATGAAATAGCTGAAACAATACCTGAACCTGAAACAGATTTTGAATCAGAAATTTATCCAGTTCAATCAACTATTGAGGTTTTTCCGACGATATCTCTAAATAAGCTGAAGAAAGTAATTTCTGGACTGAAAAATAAATCTTCGGGAGATCATATAATAACAATTGAACTTATGAAAGATCTATTCTGTGTGATCGGGTATCCACTTCTATATCTGGTGAATACTTCTCTTCAAACTGGCAAGATGCCAACAGAACTGAAATGCAGCTTGATAGTACCTATACCAAAAGTTCGATGTCCAAAAAAACCTGAAGATCTCCGGCCTATAAATCTATTGCCGGTTGTAGAGAAGGTGATAGAAATAGTTGTCTGTGAGGAGCTGAGCTGTTACTTGAGGCAAAATGAAATTCTATACGTTGGACAATCAGGATTCCGAGAAAACCACTCTTGCGAAACAGCATGTCAATATGTTTGTTCAAAATGGAGGAAAGAGATCGATGAAGGGAACGTTGTGGTCAGTGTTTTTGTGGACTTGAAGCGAGCGTTTGAAACTATTGATCGAAAAATGTTGCTGAATAAATGTGAACAGTATGGAATGAAGGGTGTCGTGTTGAAATGGTTAAGAAATTATCTTGAAGACCGATTTCAAACAACCAAATATCAAGATCACTGTTCGGAAAAAGTTGGGACTGAATATGGGGTGCCTCAAGGCAGTGTATTGGGTCCGCTATTGTTCATTTTGTATATCAACGATTTAGGCAATGCTTTACAAGATTCTTTTGTCAATATGTTTGCTGACGATACCCTGATTTCGATATGTGGAAAAAATCATGAGGAAGTAGTTATTCAAATGAATGCAGAACTCAAAGAATTAAGTAACTGGTTGAAATATAATAGGTTGAAGCTTAATGTAAAGAAAACGAAATGTATGGTTCTGGGCTCAAAAAATAACTGTAAGTCATTCTCAAACGAAAACCACGTTATTCATATAGAACAGGAAGTGATTGACTTTGTGCAGGAGATTAAGTACTTAGGGGTACAAGTAGATTCATATTTGAACTTTGGGCCTCAAGTGAATAATATTTGTAAAAAATTAGGGAAAAAAATGGGATATTATGGAAGAATATCTAGAAAACTAACATTTTGGGCTAGAAGAGTAGTATATAACACCATTATTTATCCACATTTTCAATATTGTATGTCTTTACTTATCTCTTGTACAAAAAGTGATATACAGAGAATTCAAAAGCTGCAAAATAAGTGTATGAGAATATTACTCCAATGTGATAGACACACAAGGATTACAGATATGCTTAGGATGCTGAAATTTCTAAATGTTGAACAAATGATAGAAGAATCAAATTTAGTACTAATATACAAAATCATGAACAAACAGGCTCCTATGTATCTGCAATCTTTCCTTGTGAAAAGATCGGAAATGCATAGATATAACGTCAGGTCAAGAGAAAATTTCCATATAGCAAGATGTCATTCGAATGTTCTACAAAAATCTCTTTTCGTCCAGGGATTGCATCATTTCAACAGCCTTCCACTTATTGTCAAAGTTGCACCAAATATTAAAATTTTCAAGAATATGTTACGAAAAGTTTACTTTAAGATTTAGTATAGTTTATAAGTATAGTTAATAGTTATTTCAAGAATTTATACTTTGTAAATATGTTAATAATAATTGTAAAAAATATGATGAGAAAACTAGCGAAAGCTAAATAAATCTTTCAAATCAAAATCTAATGACAGGCTTCCTACCAGTACAAAGTGCCATTAAGTCATTGTATTTTAGCAAAGATATCGGCCTGGGTCCTTTGTTTAACTTCGAACAGAGATTATATATTGAGTCTCTAGGTGACTGATTTTGAAGAACATCTTATTTGGACTATCTTTTTTTACTGAAAACTCAAAGATATCGGTCCATTCAAAATCCTTGCCATTGTCGTCAGTTCTTATAGACTTGAATCTATAATCTTCGCTGAATTTTTTGAAATTCAAAAAGTCATCGAAATTTAATGGATAAACTTGATAAGGTTTTTTCTGTCTGGCTAGACGAAATACTGGCACTAGTTGGCTTGGAGTAAATAAGTCACCAGCCTTCTTGACTGCGTAATTAATAGCACTATGTGCTGAGTCCCCTTCATTTTGGCCGTGATTAGGAGAAAAAAAACGTAGGCTTATTCTTTTCAAATTCTCGCAGTTTAACACAGTGTAAAAAAGAGCAGCGGCCATGATAGAATTTTGATCGATCGATTGTCTTTGTGAAATGAAATTATGATAATTGATACATAATAATATATTATCTCAGTGGCCTATGTAAAAACTACCCTCCATCTATTGCTGAAAAATTATAACGTAAAGGCATATATCAAGATTCGCCCATCAGCAAGACACACATGACACATGTGGCATAGGGGCCAATGTCAACTTTGGCCTTCACGTTAAAATATTTTTTTGTATATTCTGAGATAGGCCTTATTGTTATCATTCCATAAAGTATAAACCATGTAATATCGAGATATGCCACTTTGTCATGACATAGAAAAGGTCTTCTCATGCCTAAATATGGGAAAAACTCATTTTCGTCGAAAATCGAGTTAGGCCCCTTCGTGATAACAGCGACGGTTTTTTTCATAAAATTTTTCAACAGTATTATTTTCAAATTTATATTTATCATTATTTTTCCAAGCGATCAGCGAGATAGTCGGCAATATTACCTCGCTAAGGTGCTATGATAAGACGTTACTTCTGACTTGACGCTTGATATTACCCTCTTGTACAGAAGTATCTGGATTTGGATACGAGTCACACGAGTGCGCGTATATCGCTGTATCATCAGCGTACAGTGCATCACACGTTAGCTTTAACACAGCAAAGCCATGTACGTATAAATTAAACGAAACAAGTCCACAATCTTAATGGTACACATAGGCACCCGAGCCAGACAGTGTCGATAGCCCTTTCGATATCCATCATGACCATAACTGTATTTTTGTCCTGTTTTGAGGTGAACAATTCGGCCACTTGGAACGTGGTGCTATGTCCCATGCAAATTGTTCATCAAGGTTCAGGTTGAAGTCTTTGACCTGCGCCACGCTCAGCCTGAGAAGGACCCTATCCACAACCTTACCCATTACATTTAGCAATGATATAGGGTGGTAGCTTGCTGGTCATTTGAGATCTTCTCCATGTTTGTGAATTGGTGCAACAAGCCACGTCTTGAGACATTCTGGATAGAGCTGGTAACTTATTATTGCACTGAAAATGTGGTGCAATTGCACTTCAGCGTTGCGAGAAGTTTTCCACCGGAGGACGACATATAATCATTTCGTCGAGTTCTGATGGTGCCTTGTTTATATCATAGTTATTGATGTATCAAGGACTTGAGTAGGATTCCAAGAACAGCTGCGTGTTAGTTAGTGACTGGGCGAAGCCAAGTCTATATATTATACACGACCGGTATATTTGATTTTTCATTGTGAATACCTCTTCACCTCTTACCAACCAAAAAAATATCATGGTTGCAGTGCAGAATATCATTGGAGGAATCAACCTCGAATTATAAGATTTCAAATTATTTTCTTAAATTCTATTCCATTGTTGGGTTTATTTATTTGCACACTAACTTTCAATTCCATTGGTTCATTTCCTTATATTTTTACAAGTAGGTACTAGTCATATAGTAATCGAAGTTACCATAGTAAATCAGTAATTTTTTTCGAATTGAAGTAGACTTTTAGGTTCGCTGCACTTTGCTGTCAATTAATGCAATCACAGATCATTTTAGGATCGATCATACCATTTTGCATCTCGAAAATGTCGGAAGAATTGTCATATTGTAAGATTAGGAACCATAACATTTGAAACATGAATGTCCCAATGAACTATAGAGAAAAACTTATTATTACGAATTACCAATTAACTGGGCGGTAAAGAAGTCCGCGGGCGTAAAAGTGCTACTATACGTCCGCAAAACCAGGCGGCGAAGTAAGACTTTACGTCCAGTCATGTGAAAAAATATTCGATAATATTAGCTCTTTCGGCATGACAGACGGAAACTTACTAGCTGCGCCAAGGGCGTTACCTTTTAAGTAGATCTAGTTTTTGTTCTTCGGCTCTAATGTAGTTTTCCAGTGTCTCTATGAGGACACTTTCGGTGCTGAGCAGGTCTTCTAGATCGGCAAGAGCAGTGAACACTTCGCAGTGTACAGAACTTAGGCCGAGGAAGAAGAATGGAACTATGAGGCAGTGTGGAAACATATCTGCAATGGCTCTCTGAAAAAAAAATGAATGCTATGTTAATCGCAATATTCTATTTTTTTCTTGTATGCAATGACACTGCACTTCTCAACGGAACTGAATTGCTCCAGTTGAATTCAGGAATGAAAGACGGACCAATCATCCACGTGTTAACAATTTCACAAACAGAGTCAAAGGTATAGTTCATGCAAAGTCAGTTGAACAGACCATGCATCAAACGAATGTCGGGCCGCGCTGCCTCACTCTTTGAATTCTCAGAGAGACCGACGGTTTGCGGTAATGTGTTTTTCCAACTGACTTTGCATAAACTATGAAGAGTCTTCAAAAAGGAAGTATGAATCGCTCAGTGTGCCGTGCAAGTTGAAGTCTGTCTTATATTCTTGATCCTGATAACCTGTTCGAGGACAGTGATTACAAATCGAACCTTCTTGACATAACAATGAAACATCAATTTCACCTAGGTCCGGATCTGTTTTTTTTTGTGGCAATCAAATGCTCTATTATTTTGTATTTCGATATAGGTAGGACCGGTATCCAAATGTTCATATTATTTTTTCCATGATTACTCAATATGATGTATCCAATTACAAAATATCGAGCATAATATTCCACAAATCACACGGTTTGTTCTACTCTCATGACAAGTTATTTAATCCATCTTCATTTCAGTGGTCACAGGAAATGTGAGACAAATATCCCACGAAAAACATTTTGAATATGAAACATCTTATTAATTATTAATGATTGTCTTCACCAACTGACATGGAATTGGATCATTATGTAAAACTGTACGTAATTGTATCAAGTTATGAATTGATGGAGTGATGAAACAAAAAATGCACTATTATAGCGGAATTCTTTGTACTCAGTAGCTCAAGTCCGGTTCGGATCATCGATATTGATCTCGACTCTGCTATATGCCAGTCAAGTTAGGTGTTTTTTATGTGTATGTGTTAGTTGTTGATCGTCGAATATACAGTGGGTCCATTTAGTGCGTGATTCTTCGATCTCGAAAGCCATGACCTATTGAGAAAAACTTTGAGGAAAACATTTCTTCAATAACTGAAGTTGCTTTATGTCTCGCTTTCATAAAACACTCAGTATTGTTGAAATAATGTTTGAAATAGGACCCTTCAATAACGGAAGGAATTTGTTCTCAAAGTTCTTCTCTAGTGATAATGGATTTCGAGATATCGAAGAGTTTCGCACTAAATCGACACGCTGTATAAGTGATAACGCTGGTGTGCACTTGCGGAAATAATGAGCAGATTACTTTCAACTCAATGAACAGCATCACGAAAATCTTATCAAAAATGTGAGAAATATAAAAATCATACACTATATACACTGTTGAATCACTAACCAAACTGATTTTTTACACCTTGACACGTTGTTACGTTGTTTCGCTAACTATGTTAGCATCTTCAGGAGGAGATTAAAACTGAATGCTCTAGTTTTGATCCTCTTCTGAAGATGATAACATAGTTAGCGAAACACGTGTTGAGGTTTTTGGGTGTATGATAAATTGGCATTCATCATACAGGCCGTGGAAAGGAATTCTGAATTGAGACTCTATCACGAATCTGCGATGAGAGGTCTATAAAAATCAAGTTTCCATCGTTCAAGTTTGAACCCCTTGATTGGGAATGAAAGTGTTGAAAAGGAATATTCTCAGATGAATTATGAACATAACATACAAAAATGGATATATATTTATATAGAGCAATACATTGATAATTCGTATTCTCTATGTGATGAGAATATCAAATCTTTTTCAGTTTATTCAATAGAAAACAACTTCTTTCCTGGCTATATGTCACGACGAACATTGAATTATATCAAGGTGTAAAAAGATCGGTTTGGTTAATGGTGTAACATTGTGTAGTGTATTATCGTGCCAAAGGTTCCAGTCTTCGATATAATAGCAATCATGATATAAGAAGTATCGAAAGTACATGCGGGTGTTCCTCCCATGATTCTGATCAATGCATTGTGCCTGCATAGATGATAACTTCACTGTACCTTTCATAATAACTGAATCAAACTCGAAATCATCTCCACGATAGTTTACAATGTGAATAAGTCACATCAGGGAAAACATGTTTTCGGACTTCTACCAGAGATGAAACATTCATGTATATAATTGAAGAATTTTCGAGTGAGACGTTATGTTATATCATTGGTTCAATCAGATATGAACATTGTTTGACGATTGTTTGATGTGAATGTTTTCTGTTCACACTTCATTTCACCAAATTTCATTTATTTTCACCTCTCATATTTCTTGTGCGATAGTCATAATAAGTTCTACTTGCGACTGAATTCATTTCATGAGCCTGTCATTCGTTCCTGAACCCAACTGAATTACTTCCAAAAAACATCAAGAGTACGCTTTCGTCTGCTTTCGTTCAGGAATTGATCGAAAGACTGCAAACATTCAAATACCAGTAGTAGTAGTAGGCGTTTCCATACTGCTGAACATATGGAGAATCGTATCCTTCAACTGAAGGTATTTAATAAAAGTGCTTGGTTTTCAGTGCTGGTAATTAGTTTCAAGTGATAACTGTGTTCAAAATGGAAATACAATGTGACCTATTCTAAATATAACAAAGCCGATATAGAAATATCAAAAATCAAGAAATTGTATTAACTCACCAACACGACATAACTGGCGATTCATTGGCAGAATGATTTGATCGATGGCATACCACTGGCATCATTTTTTTGTGATGAAAAGTATATGTTTATTGTTGTTTCAATCATAGTATACGTTGGCTGAACTTTCATTGTGCTGGTACAATGGTGTATTTTATATGGATCAAGATTAAACTATCTTCACGGCATTGGATAATAAAGGACCCCGCACTTTTAGTACGTAAAATGGTTCTCGGTGAAATTTTCTGAATTTTCAGTATGTTGTAGAATTCGATGAACTGACTGAACCTGCAGAATCGTAAAGTTCTTTGATGAACAGATTCTGAGATACAGGGCGTTGAAGTTACAAATCGGTATTTTTCATTTAATTATTTTCTCGAAATTCAAAGATGCCAAGTACAATTTTCTTCGCTCATATCAATAACGAACCTCCATTTTACTCAACATAATTCAGATGGTTCAGATGATGTAATTGTTTACAGAGTGAAACATATAAACATTTCAGTGATGTCTGAAAATTCGATGTGATAATGAAATATCGGAAAAATAATTTAGGCATGCAATATACTATTCTCATTCCATCATGAATCACAATTCATACATTTCATACAGGGTGATTTGAAAAATTGGTGACACCTAAGACCGATTTATTCATACACATTCTGTATATTCGAGTGAATTGTTAACCTTTCAAGATAGCTGATACCGTATGAACATGATTTCGTTGAGATATATAGGGTGATCATGAAGATTTTCGATGATGAAAATGACAAAAAATCGTGTTTTTTGAAATCACCCTGTTATTCATGATTAACTCGGTGAAATTCCCTAAATATTTTTCAATATATTCATCATTCGCTCCTCAACGCTGTCTTGAAAATTCAGTTTCCTATCATGACGGGTGTCATAGTTATTAATTCAGGAACTTACCATTTGCATGAAGAGTTGAAGAAACTTGTTCACTTACATTCGCATAGTGGCCGATATTCTTCACAAATAGTGAAACGTGAGAATGTGGAGACGAAAATAAGTTTAGTATTCATATACAGGTTGAACATAAGAAATTCAATAACAATAGCAGATATATGAATTTAATAATATTAATATAATGTACAGATAGTTAGACGAATTTCGATTCCAGGATTCAACTCTCCCTATTAGAAATGGAAGCGTGAAAGACCGAATCATTCTCCCATCTCCTAGGTATTGTTTGTTTTTCATTTTGGCAGAGCTTGTATACCAACGAAATTCGCCTAACTATCTGTACATTATATTAATATTATTAAATTCATATATCTGCTATTGTTATTGAATTTCTAATGTTCACCCTGTATATGAATACTAAACTTATTTTCGTCTCCATATTCTCACGTTTCACTATTTGTGAAAAATATCGGCCACTATGCGAATATAACTGAACAAGTCTCTTCAACTCTTCATGCCAATGGTAAGTTCCTGAAATAAAACTATGACACCCGTCATTATAGGAAACTGAATTTTCAAGACAGCGTTGAGGAGCGAATGATGAATATATTGAAAAATAATTAGGGAATTTCACCGAGTTAATCATGAATAACAGGGTGATTTCAAAAAACACGATTTTTTGTCATTTTCATCATCGAAAATCTTCATGATCACCCTATATATCTCAACGAAATCATGTTCATACGGTATCAGCTATCTTGAAAGGTTAACAATTCACTCGAATATACAGAATGTGTATGAATAAATCGGTCTTAGGTGTCACCAATTTTTCAAATCACCCTGTATGAAATGTATGAATTGTGATTCATGATGGAATGAGAATAGTATATTGCATGCCTAAATTATTTTTTCGATATTTCATTATCACATCGAATTTTCAGACATCACTGAAATGTTTATATGTTTCACTCTGTAAACAATTACATCATCTGAACCATCTGAATTATGTTGAGTAATATGGAGGTTCGTTATTGATATGAGCGAAGAGAATTGTACTTGGCATCTTTGAATTTCGAGAAAATAATTAAATGAAAAATACCGATTTGTAACTTCAACGCCCTGTATCTCAGAATCTGTTCATCAAAGAACTTTACGATTCTGCAGGTTCAGTCAGTTCATCGAATTCTACAACATACTGAAAATTCAGAAAATTTCACCGAGAACCATTTTACGTACTAAAAGTGCGGGGTCCTTTGTATAATACATTGGTTGAACAATGAATTAAGGATGTAAGTTCCACAATGTCATGGAATCAACAATGGAATGACAATGGACCAACAGTACAATTAATAGTATCTGTAAACAAACAGCGTGAGTTATAATAACTCTCGCTACTATAACTCACTATAATACTTACATCGGGAAAGGCTCTAGCAATTATTTACGAACCGAAAATCAAGATGGCTCAGTACTTCTGTACGAGCCAGTTGGCCGAAAGGGAACAGTCCATTATTGTAATTGAGGGGAGTGATGTCAATTGAATAATTTTGACGTTTTCAAACTAGGCTGATACAATTATTGTGATTTTTTTGATGAATTCAGATAGTGAAGATGGATTTTCATTTAAATTTCCATATGGAAAATATCACTCACAAAGAATGGCATTGATAAATTTGGAGCAATGGGGAAAGACATTGCCACATTTCTGAAATTACCAGACTGTAATTTATATACAGGGCATTGTTTTCGCCGCTCGTCGGCAACTATTAATAGATGCCGTACGGCACTGAAACGCCATGGCGGTTGGCGATCAACTACTGTGGCTGAGGGGTACGTTGATGATTCCGAAAAGAATAAGACAGATACTGCAAATGAAATATACAGTTCTATAACAGCTCAATCAGTTAGTACATCAACAAAATCTATGCAACATACACAAAAAGAAACAATAAACTTCCATAAACATATTCAGTTTACTGGTTGTTCAAACTTCACAGTTAATTCTTTCAATAAACAAAATTAGTGATTAAATCTAAAATTTGTATTAAGTATATTAAGATTTGTCAATAAAGTTCTTTCTCTGTACTTGTAACTTAGTATTTATTGTAATAGTCGTAGATAAAGTATAGTATTCAACTTGCGGTAATGGTCATAACTCACTTGATGAATTACAGCACTCGCCTGTGGCTCGTGCTGCAAACTTCATCTGCGTGAGTTATGACCTACATTACCGCTCGTTGAATAATATACTATTATGCACTAGCGGGCGGTAAAGTGCACTTTATCGCTCAGATTTGGGGGCGTAAAGTCGTACTTCACCACCCGCGGGCCCATTATCGACCACGGGCCATTAAGTGCACTTTACTGACCGCTGTTCTCAAGTCCCTTATATCCACTCATCCATTTGCGGACTACCTATAGGTATTTGAACTCTCAGCTGATTCTATCGTTTTATGATTATGATCCATGTTATTGATGTTTATCCGATTCCATCTTCGCTATAACTTCCTTCTTTCTCCAATCGGAGATACTCACAGAATACTTCACTAGACCTCAAAATTCTTGAAATGACTATATATTTCCTCATGAGATACGTAGTTTTTTCGTATCTTAATATCCACTCAATTGAAGGCTCCAATTTTTTAATCACCCTGTTTATATATACTTGATGTTTTTTGCATGAAATGCGAAATAAAAGTGCATCTGTGTCCGTACCCGTCTCAAAACCTACCTATCGTTTATTTTGATTCTATCAGCACATCCTTTCGTTGTCAACCTCGAAAGATGTCGAACAGCACTTTATCAAGACTCCTTCATCCATAGAACGCCTAGGCTCTGGAACTCATTGCCTGTGGAAGTATTCCCAACAACATATAATCTCCAAAAATTCGAAGAAAATTCCAATACCTACCTCCTGTCCCTATCCTCCCTAGGAACGCACGATGTTCTTTGAACATTATAGGGATTCCCTTTCGTGCGCTTCAAGCGATAAAAAAAAATACAATTTCTTCATGAAAAGCAAAAAAATCAGACTCCGAAATACACCATTGAGTGAAGGGGCACGTCCACCACAAGAAAAACTCCTATCGTTACGTCAATGCTTATCGATAATTTTTAAATTTCTCCATTACTACTCCATACATACTAATCACTTGGACAAATTCTGAGACGTTCTTCACAATGAGAATCTTCAATTCTTTTTTCCTTCTAGATAACCCAAAATGCTTCAACAGTCTATTTGTAGTTGAGAAAGAAACGATAATTCGGTTTTCAGTGAATATTTCAATATCATTGGGCGCTATGAAGGTTTACATGATTTTAACGATGTTGTGGATGAACTGAGCAAGACAGTTCGAAACTCACTTTTTTTTCATACATACTGGATCATTTCCTATTATAGATATTTTCATGGACGATGCTCTTCTGAAATATCAACAATGGGCGTGTAGGTACACCTTAGTAGAACTTTTGACTCAAACCATGTTTATAATGATCATTTCAAACATAAATGATGATTGACGACATAATTCGATCGAAAAATCAGCAGGAATGTTTTATTTTTGGACATGAATCATAGAACCTACTAAAAACGGACCCTCTTATGACGTAGAAACCTCATCTCGCCATAGTTAAAAGAAAATACCAAACGCCCGAAGGAGACTGAGGCAACTGTTATATTAATTCTTTCAACTGATATCGCGCGCTAATTCACTCTGTCAGAGATCATGTATCATTCATCTCTGTCTGGAATAGTCTTGTTTTAATATCAGGGTTTTGACGTCACATCATCGCCTCGTTTTCAGAGGTCCGAAAAATCGGGGATTTCAATAATTATCTATAAAACGTAGGGAGGTCACAGCAAGGAACGGTTTGCGTTGGTGAGCTAGTTTGGGTGAGTTCTATAGAATTATAAAATAATTTTTTTTGTGATATAAGCCCATTGTTTCTCCCTTGGTAGTCCCGCGAGATTAACCCGTCGAGTTGAGGCTTCGCACCCCATCGTGGTCACTTTGAGACCTACAGAACATCTCTTTCCAAAGACTCGTGCATCCAACGAACAGCGAGGCTCTGGAACACATTGCCAAGGAAGGTGATTCCTGAGGCATATAACCTCCAGAAATTTAAAAGAACACCAACTCCTACCTTATCTCCCTTGATTCTCACGATGTTCTCTGAACATTACAGGATATCCCTTTTCGTGGGAACCAGAATATATATAGAAAAAAATATACATAAATAAGAGAAGTGATGTCACAAGAATCTGAGGTACATCAAGAATCATGCCCGAAATCTCTGTAACATTGATTCATAAACCTATGTATAAGCGAATATAGTTGAGGATAGAACCGATTTTTTTTGCTGCTGATCAAACGACCCACAAGGTACTTCAACCTACTCCATTAGTATTTATATGTCAGCTTCAAACTCGAAGAATCGGCTATTAGTGGAAAAGTATACATAGTAGTTATATTATCGATGACATTTACTCAACCAATGAATATAAAAGTTTCCACCAGTCCACAGTAGGGTGAATTCTAAATTGAGAAATATTCGAATACTGTCTGTATGTAAATCGGGGAGGTGGTACATTCAATATTCCAGATTTTTCGGGATTTTCTCTCCTCGTTTCTATAATATGAAAATATGAATCTAATCTCAATATACGTATAGAAAGTGAGGACAAATCAGATGATTTGCCCCAAAATGTCACTGCGTTCAAAGAATGTTCCTATATAAGAGAGCCAAAGAGAAATCTCACCAGATTATTCTCAGTTACAGTTTGTATAGGGAAAGGTTTGGGGACGAGAAATGGAGGTATATAGAAAAAATATCGGATTTTCACTCAGTTTAGCTGATTATAAGCAGAATCAAATTGAATTCGCGCAATTGGGTTCATGCCTATTTCAATGGATTATTGAATCATTATAAATAATATTCGTTTCAATACCATCCATTTCAATTTATTTCAGCACGCATGATTGAATCATGAGAATAAAGTTCGCGCTTTATTTTAAATTTCATCTTATCTGGCGTGCTGTTCACTAGATCGTTGAATAATTTGTTCGACATATGGAATATACAACAGAACATAGTTCAACGAACCGTACTGAGTGTGTACCAAATATCAACGACAAAGCTCCAATTGATTAACCGTCCGATGAATTTATGTTTTAATGTGTGGCAATATCTTGAAAATTGTGTTTGATTTCATCGCATGGGGCATACATAGTATCTTCATTGATATATTATTCGATAAGTAATCATTCATTACAACATTCCTTGGAGACGTTATCAATCATCCTAACTTGGATTATGATGTTGATTCCAAGTGAACTTGATGGAATTATTCGTAGTCATCTGAGAAATACCTACTTCCCATTCTTTTCTGTATCTGCTGAACTAATTATGCATAGGCCTGCTACATGAGAAATGAACTTCGTAGTGTTTTCTATAGAGAAAAAACAAAGATTCAGTCTAATTTGAAATTATTGAATTTCTTATTTTTATCTTTCAGAGCACACGAAAAGAAATTCCTATATAACGTTCGAAAAACATCGTGCGTACCGAAAAAGATAGGGAGAGGAGATAGGTGGAAAATCAACACTTCTCTGAAAAGAACGTGATTCTTAGACTCCGTTGTTGAACACAGTGAAGTCTACGCATATTTAATTCTCATTGTTTCGAGTGAAACATGCTCCCGTTGTCCACATCAGAATGGAAAATAATTCTCGATAATGAAGTAACAGTTTTTTTTTTTATTTTTTCATTCCATGGGAGCCCAAAGTGATCCCAATACTGTTTGGAGAATAACGTAGTTATCTAGGGAGTATAGAGAGAGGAGGTATAGGTATTTGTATTTTTTGGTACTCTTGGAGGTTATGAGTTCTCCTTTGGCTGAGAATTTTGAAGCTTCGCCAATTTAAAGACAAACGAATTCTAGTTAGCAGTTTTTTAACATTTTTCAAGGTTCACGACGTAAGGATGTACTGACTGGACTTGTCGAGTTCGTCTAACTGGTACTGCTAGTGATTGATTCCTGGGGAACATTTCCCGTGAAAATATTCATAGAAAATATGAGAGATGTCGGTATTCCAATGTGATGTCTAAGAGTGATTAAGTGTGGCATCACAGGCGAATAGCTCTTCTCTGGATGGAATACCCTCCATACCGCCTTCCAGGGGCAGGCAAATCAGGAACGAACGAGGGAGAGATGTTGACAACATAAATAAGGACTTGGCAACAATTTTCGATTGGAGATCCAATAACTTGGTGAAATATTTTTTTTTCGGGACAGGGACAGGAGGTAGGTATTGGAATTTTTTTCGAACTTTTTCAGATTATATGTTGTTCGGAATACTTCCACAGGCGATGCATGCCCTTCTCTAGAAAAGCCGATCTCACTGTGCCCAACATGACCTTTTCAGGAGTAACAATACCTTTGAAGATATCCATTTCGATGCTTGGTATAACTATCAGCAATAACCTTCATTGGGAAAATCACGTGAGATCAATTGCTAAAAATGCATCCCAAAAACTTGGTTTTCTGTTTCGGGCCAGGACCTATTTCACTTCCAGTCTGCTGCTTATGATCTATAAGGCACAGATCCGACCTGTTCTGGAATACTGTTTCCATATTTGGAGTGCCGCTCCCAAACCCTGAAACTGTTGGATTCTGTCCAAAAATGGGCAATTCATCTTGTGGGTGATGCCTCTCTCACAAACTCAGTCACTTCTCTAGAACACCGCAAACAAGTTGGCGATCTGGCGCTATTTCATAGATAATTCCTTGGACGATGCTCTTCTGGAATATCAACAATTGTACCTTCCTTGGCAGCCCCCGCGAGATTATCCCGTCGAGTTGAGGCTTCGCACCCCTTCGTGGTTACTTTGGAGACCTGCAGGATATCTCTTTCCAAAGACTTGTTCATGACACGAACAGTAAGGCTCTGAAACACATTGCCAAGGGAGGTGTTCCCCGAGGCATATAACCTCCAAAAATTCAAGGAGAACCCAATTCCTACCTTATTTCCCTTTTCATGAGAACCAGAACGTGAAAAATAAAAAAATCAGCGTATATATTCGGGTGCTGAACCCCATGTGGAAACAATATTCTTAAACAGGCCGTATCTGTGCTTTGTAGATTATGATATGTTGTTGAGGTGTGGAGTTCATTATTGCACGAAATAAAAATCCGAGTTTTTGTGAAGCAAATTTCACGATAGATGTGACATGATTAAGCCATGCTGATGGAAGTACTGAGCATAAATATGGTCAAGTCATTGTTGGGAATGGTGGTATCAGACATTGTTATATCAGGCATACTGTGTTTCGCTTTTTTAAAATTCACGTAGGTTTGAGTTTTGGTGTCGTTGAATTCAACTAGGTTGTGAGTTCCCCAGGCTGTAATTCAAGCAAGATTTCAATTGACAGCGTTGATCTGCCATTGTCGTAATTTTTCAATTTCCTGGGAAGAAATAGGAGTTATGGAAGAGAACGTAGTATGGAGACTAACATAAATAAAAGAGAGTACTATCATCTGCAAAGCTGTTGATATAGCAATAGGTTGCTCCCAGCAGATCATTGATATAAAGTAGGAACAATGTTGTTGCCAAAATAATTTATTCCAGTGAAACGGCAAAATAGATGGCAATGTAATCAGACGTCCACATGGAGCGATCTGCCTGAGAGGGAATTTTATGAAAAATGACATAGCTGGGCTGGTAAGCCATATGCCATACGATGTGGGGGAATCCTTGGTGCCAAACATTTTCAAATGCCCCGAAATGAAATCACCAGATTTTATTATATCATTCGTACTGAGGTCCGCCTTCCTGGAGAACAGGGTTGAGTTTTAGTGACGTTGAATGCAACTAGGTTGTTGATAATTCCTTGGCTGTGATTTGAGCAAGATCTTCGTTGATAGCTTTCACCTGCCTCCGCAGTGGTTTCCTAGTTTCCTGAGAGGAAATAAGACTTCTGGAATTGAACTCGAATCCACCATTTTCATACTCAGATTCCAGAATGGTTCTGAAAGAACTGAACAGAAAGCAATGTCATCATCTTCGTTCAGAAGGAAGCTAGTGGATTCTTCAGTGTAGCTCTTTCGGTTTTTATCTTATTGTGGCAGCATATGCTGTTCAAATGCCCAATTCGATTGTTTTGCAAAAAATCATCTAAATCTACCAGTTGAGATACCTATTCAAATTTTGTTTCACAAGAGTATTCATCTGACAATGAAGAAATGGATTCCATCTGAAAACGCAGCAAACTTCAGGTATAAACTATCCACAGTGATACTTCGATTATCAGTTCGCGAAATATCTAGGATACCTTTAATCCATTATAGATCAAATATTTTTCAAAGCATAATGAAATAAGAAAGTATTTTATGGAATTTCTGATTCTGTTTTTTTTTGTCCTTATTATAATCATCAATTCCTAATTGTTTGATTTCATGCTGACATAGTATCAGAGGGTTTCATCAGCAAGTAGAAGTAAATTCTTTTACCATAATATTTGCAGAATATCTCTCGGAAAGTTAAACCATAAAGTTTCCAATAAAACTGAGTGAATCAAACTCCAATCGAATCTCTGAATTTTTGAGAGGTGATATTGATTCAAATACCTTCATTTAATATTGAAAATTCAGAAGTTTGTTTGAAATTTGCTTCTCCTAGTTTTGTTGATAGGGCATACTTCCATCACATTTCCAGCAAATAGTTTTGTGTAATGAATTATTCATCTATCTCCCATTCATATCTATCTATCAGTGAAAATCTTGTATCAGTGAATAACTCTTCAATAACAAATTAATTGATTCAAAACTCTTTCTTCGGATATAGTACAGTTACTTTCCAACGACAGCAGAGTTACTCTCCTTCAACTCAGAGTAATTTTATTTGCGAAGTAGCTCTGCAACAGAAGACAGATGTTGGCAGTGAATAGAGTGCTCATTTCAGCAGTAGTGGAGAGATTGCCTGATCCCTATAAGTAGCCAAAATTTTGGGCTTCAGCAGTAAAAACATTATTAAAGTGATTTCGTTGATGTGGTTAATTTAGGATGAGTATAATTATGGAGAAATACTCTGTAACTCACAGATTTTCACAAGAACATCTCACTGAAAAGTGTCAAAACACAGAAACGAAACGAAGAAAAATCTTTCTTGCATTTTAATCATTATGCCAGATTTCTTTAGAATTGTCTCTCTTTGTTTCTTAGGGCTTCCGTTTTCAACATAAAACATGGACAATATTCCTATCGTGAATTATTTCCAGTTATCAATGTGGACACTTATCAGTATCTACAGGGTGAAAAAAATTGTATCTGCTGAACTTAATTATGCATATAGGCCTGCTACTGAGAAATGGACACCGTAGTGTTTTCTTGAAAAAAATCACATAGATTTAATGTTTGAAAATAAAAATACATTCTGATTTGAAATTATAATTCCTGTCAACCTATTTCTTAGAACGCACGAAAGAAAATCCCTATAATGTTCTGAGAACATCGTGCGTATCTGAGAAAGATTAAAAAAGAAGGTTGGTGGTTCAGAAATACAAGCTTCAGTTCTGGTGGCATTGAATTCAACTAGATAGTTGGTTCTCCAGACCGTAATTTCGGCAATAGCATCATTGTCAGCGGTGACCTGCCTTCGTCGAAAGTTCTAAGTTTCCTGGAAAGGAATTGGAATTTGACTTCGAAACGCAGTGTGGAGAATACTATATCGTCTGCAGAGCTGATGATAGATTATTGGTATGAAGTAGGAAATAATTCGGTGCCAAAACTGATCCTTGTGGAATGCCGAAATTGATGGCAATGGTAAAAGGCGATACTCCTTTCATCACCACATGAGGTCAAGTATCAGGTATATCATTGAATTCTCTGGTATTATTCTTTCATTGAAATATTCAAATCACTCATAATCTAGCAATGACATTGACAGACACCGTACTTATCGAACGCATCAGAATGGAGGAGGACCAAAAAATAATCCCAGAAGTTTCCGAAAACGTTTGGAAGAGCATTTACTGCCTAGCTCCCGGATTGCATCATGACTGCGGAGGTCATCAGTCCCAACATTTAATTCAGATTTTATTCCAATAAATAAACAGTTTTGGTTCACCCTCTATGAATTGATATCAATATCATCATACTATTTGATAGACAATTGGAATAGCATTTGAAAAGGTGTCACATATTTATATTGAAAAAAAACAAGAAAAAATGTCGTCGATTTCGTCGATATTCCAACACCGGTAGCGTATTCTCTCATATTATAAATCAATCATTCGATGGGACTTCAAATATTGCAATTCAGGAAATTTTCTAATTTATTCTCACGTAAGTCTAAATTTTCTGAAATAATGAAGTACCTTATTCAATAAATTTGCATTACATATATGTATATAGGTCATAACACAACAAAGTGCATAAAGAAAGTTTCATCACTCTGTATGATCCTGAACAAGGTCAAATCTCTCTCAGAAATACAAAAAAATTACTGACACCACTATTGTTCATCCTTTTGAAAACTCATAATGTATAGTCACGATTCTTACGTAAATCTATTAGATACAACATTTGCTATTTCGGTTTGCACGGAAAGGTATTCATGACATTTGAAAAAAAAGGAGAGAGAGTTCGTTGATGATGCGATGGATTAGCAATTCTAGTAAAAAGATACATGAGAAGGTCATTATATCTATGTCATTCACTGCGGAAAACATTCATCATTGTACAACATAGCAATAGAGGTTTTGCATTTGAAATATTTTGATAATATTTATGTACTAACGTATGAAAAATGGATCACTTGATGAAATATCGAGTCGTTTATTGAGTAAACTATCGATAATAACTCTAATTCTTGTGAATGTTGCTGGTGAAGAATAATTCTTGTCAGTTGAATGATTTTGGTGCAAGTTCATTGTTAATATTTTCTCACTGAAGAATTATTTCATCAACCTTAGTTAGAAATCGAATCATCTCAGCAAGAAACTCTGATAGCATAGGGGAAAAGCGAGTTATCATCACCTGTGATTATAGATTCGATTATTAAAAATCGCACAATGCTGCCAGAAGCGAGTGAATAAGCATATATAGTTATAAGATAATGTTTCTGTAGTAGGTATCTGATTTTGCTTCCACTAGTGAATGCATCTAATAATTGGTCTAGGGTTATGTAATAATCATAAGAAGATAACTTAGGGGTGAGCATATAGATAGTTGCATGACCTTCTTGCTGCAGTTATTCAGTTGTAGTCCAGGATTGTTGTCATGAAAAGAGGTAACATTTTCACTCGAATCCATTTATAGATTTAAAGATTGCTGAAAACAAAAATTGGAGCAAAGATCTACATGAAATTCGAAAGATATCAATTGATTCACCCTCAGAAAAAACAAAAGGTTTTGTGTAGGTACCAAATTCAGAGAATGTCAGAATTTTTTAGTTTTTTGATCTCTTATGATTCAAAATGATTGATGAGTTCCATTCCTTTATTTTCTACGTGTGAACTTTCGAAATTATCATCAAAACTATGGTTTCTTCTAATATATGGTTGGCGTATTTTGAACTTGTTTTTTTTTTTCGAAATAGGTATTCATCTCATGTTCATGGTTGGGAAAGTAGGATATATAAAAGTTAAGCAAGCCAAGGTTGGTTAAGTTCAATGTACCAGTATAACACCTGATGAAGCTACTGTGTTAGCGAAACATTGTCGTGTGTTGGAGGATTTTGTGGTAATCTTATCGATTGTGAAGTTATTGCAGCTACCTCAGTCCAATATTGTCCGTTTTCGAGATACAGGCCGGTAATTCCAAAAATGAAAATTGATACTCTGAAAAGGTATTTTGAGAGATCCAAGGGAAAGTTCACCAAGATGACACCAATCATTTTTCATTCAGAATAATTTGAATATTTCGGTGCCGCATCTAAGACTAAAAACCAAAATATTTATATCAGAAACGGATTTCTTTAGCGAATTTCAACAGTCGTATCTTTTTTGCATGATATCTTTCAGAAAATCATTTCCTCTACAAAAAAAGTGAAAAACCACACCGAGAAAAAAGTTTTGGACATTCTGAACCATAGTAGTGCATTGGTGAGCGACCTCTGATGGCCACAGTGAAAAGGTGCCCGTGTTTGAGTTTTGCATCCCAAAACGTTCATGACTAAAATGTTTTCAAGCGATGCGTTCGAAAATGTTAAAACATTTTGTGAAATTCGATTTTTATTTGTCAACTTCACTACCTTGTATCTCAGAAATGAAACAATTTCGGATTGTGCAAAATTCCTGTCATTGACTCATTTTGACCTCAGGAATATGTGCTGAGATTTTGTACAGACCTCCCAGGGACATACTGTATAATGATCATGCCATCAGATTTTCTTGAGAACAGAAATTCATGCAAATATTTCAAAACATAAATGAATGATGGGCTGTTGTCTATTATTTGAATCGATTTTGAAGGGAAAATTTGATGTTAATCTCAGACCATGAGTTGACAACGATTTAATAAAGTCAATAAAATCTCAAAGAGTTTTTGTTATTCTGACAACATTCTGGCATCCACCAGCATCAAAAATGCATTGTTTGTGACGGTTTGTGATATTCAGAAAAATTCAATTTTCAGCTCTGAAATGCTTATTTCATACTTATTTACGAAAAATCATGCTCTCGCTGAGTAGCTGCCTGATAGCGACAGTAGAGCATACTTTTTTGTGGCAGACAATTTCTCATTGTAATTTTTCGCATATGGATGTTCGATAGCGAATAAAGTTAGTTTTTCAGAAAAAAAAATATCATGATTTCACGACCCCTTTTCAATTCAATAGAAACTCCTGGCATTGTGCAAAAGGATGGTTGTCTCTGAAAAATTATTAATTTTGATGATTATTCATACCGGTCAGTATTTGGTACGGATCGCACGAATATAACAGCTGAGGTATAACGTAGGGGGAGGGGGGGGGGGGCGTTTGAAGTAAAGCACGCTGTATAACAACTAGATGAGAGTTTTCGAACATGATCACAGAAATCACAAACGGATACCTCGAGAGTAATGTTTTTTATATGAAAAACTAATGGTCAATACCACAATATGTTTTATAGTTGATGCTATGGCTTCTCAGGCCGAATAAATTGCCGTTATTTTTCAAAGACGCCATTTGATGTATCAGGAATCGTGGTGTTTCCTTCTGCCCTTGAGAGTTCACTGAAGATTCATATATTTCGTTAAGACAAAAGGTTAGAGGTGACGTAGTCGAGGTCGTCACGCATGCGCTTTTTTTACTGAAATGCCCAAAATATCCCTCGCAATTCCACACAATACCCCACCATTCCACATAATTCCTCACAATTCCTCAAAATTATTTGTAATACCTTCCAATGCCTCGCAATGCCTCGTAATTCCTTTCAATTCCTCGGCAATTCTTCCTAATTCCACATAAGTGTACAGTGTGTCCAGATTTCGATGCTTTTGCATGATATCTCAGTTATCTTTGCAGTTTATTTATTATTTATTTATTTATAATCAAATTTTGCATAACTGTTTCCGTTTATGAAATACAGGACGATTTTGAGAATTCATACATTCTGAACCTCCTCTGTATCTACAAAGTTTCTCAGCAAAAACGTCGAATTGAAATCTTATCCCATATAGCTCAAAGAATACCATATTTCCTTTCCTCCAAAATGATTCATGTATAATGTATGAATATGAAATTTTCGGAAATGCTCCGAAATAAACAAAACATTGAATTCTAGAATAGTGAGCTATGGATTGTTCATAAATAAAAAAAGGTTCCAATTGAAGGAATATAACCCTTCATTTCTCCATGAAGAGGACAAGATTAATTCCAACACTGATCAAATAACAAAACACAAAACTTAGGTACCTGATAGCAACAAATAAATAGTAATTAGGAGTTCATTAAGTAGAATAATCACCTGATCGAGCCCCTGATAAAATATTCACAAAAAAAATTGAATTTCGAAATCATTCAGTAGTTTATTCATTGAATTGTTCAAATTGATATCAATTTCCCCTGAAAAACAATTGACACACTTTCTGAATACGTCTTTAAAACAGTAAGATGCACAACAATCTCAAACAACTTCGTGCAATAACAGAGGCAGTTTTCCAGGAATTACAAAGACATCCTCTAATGATATTCAATGCATGACGTATTGAGAAAGTGTGTGAGGGAAAATGGACATCAATTCATTATTACCATTTATTTGTTGCTATCAGATACCTACCTACCTAAGTTTTGTGTTTTGTTAGTTAATTGATGTTGATATTGTTCCAGTCCTCTTCATGGAGCAATCAAACGAAATATTCCTTCAATTGAAACTTTTTCATGAGAAAAATCCATAGCCCACTATCGAAATTCAAAGTTCTATTGATTTCGGACCATTTAAGAAAATTTTATATTCATACAATATATACAGGGTGACATAGAAAAAAGTACATTGCATAGTGCCACACAATAAAGGTCACTAAAATTAGAAAAACAGTTCCCATGAGTTCCGCAAGGCATTCGGTTAAAAGATACGGGATGTTGAATTTTAATGAAAAAATGTATTGAAGTACAAGAGCAACCATTTGAACATCATCTAAGAACTCAAAGTTTTGTTCTAATTATCCATAATTTTCATCATACCATTAAAATGTAATTGTTGAAGTATTTATCATTGTTTTTGCAAAAGTTACTTTGGTGCTTTTTGAATAATTTGCGTGCATTGTCGGCTTTTAGATGCATTTGTACTGGAACCATTGCTTCTATAGCGACTTGGACAAGGTATACCTTCCTCAAGTATAAAAGAAGGGATAACACATTTTTTTCCGTCGAAAATGACATACAGTATATAGCAAAAAAATTACGACCGATTCAATAGGGATGGATCCCTGTATATGTAGCGCTCTCTATCAGTCATCACAAAACTAAGATCATATTTGAATTTAGCATGATGAAAAACCCCTGTATACCACATTTCATCCATTTCTTGCGTCCCTGACTGAAGATATTCAGAGAAAACCCAAAAAAAAATTTAATTCAACACCCCGTATCTTTTTACCGAAGGCCTTGCGGACCCATGTTCATAGGAACTTTTTTTCTTATTTTAGTATCCTCTATTGTGTGACACTATGCAATGTATTTATTTCTATGTCACCCTGTATATAATTTCCATGGTAAAAAAATATGGAATTTAATGGGCTAATAAAATACCTCGTAAAATACAGTTTGTTTCATTCAAAAAATCATAAGTTTCTGTCGTAACCCCAAAACCATACCCCGACAAAAAAATTGAGTGCGCCACTGGAATTTGCGTTAGATTCTCTATGAGATTATATTTCAATTTAATATTTCCGTTGGAGAACTTCGTAGATATACCGGGTGTCCCATTAAGCCTATCGACCGGCTTCATCCCAGAAACTATTGGTCCCACAGTTTTAGGAAAAAAACTATCTTATGTAAAGCAGTCAAGAAAAATTCAACTAAAATAGTTTTAAGTTCCTAAAATGACCGCTAGGTGGCGTAATACAGATTGAAAATTTAAAAACTCCTTTTTCTTGAAGAAGTCAAATACAAACGTAGGTATTTTTCAAAGTATTCTGCATATCCTAGTCAATACCTAAAACTTTTGTATAACACTTTTTGTTCTAACTCTTCAAACAACGACAACAAAAACAAAAGAAAAACGGTATACAAAAATCACCATAACTTCGGTTTGTCTTATCCCATTCGAATAAACTTTTGATCGTTTGATAGGTAATTTAAGGTAGAATAAGAATATGATTTTAAATATTCTGGCAAATTCCTCAACAAACCACCAGATGTCGCTTTTTGTAATTGTCACCAATTATTGATGATTTCTTAAAAATTTCAAATGTAATGACTTTTTTTTTAATAAAGTGTCATATTCTGCAATAGATTTAGAAAAGAATGCCGCAAACCGGAAGTCTCTAGTGTTTTTTAAACAAAAGTTATGAATAAAAATGTGTTTATAAGATTACGAGCGTAATAAATGCATATTTTTTCAATATCAAGAAGGCTATAAATACAAAATAATTGTCCATTTCAAGAATGTCAGAATAATACTTTTTTTGTGTCAAACTCGTCATACACAGAATCGTCCGGTGAAATCCTAATGTACTTGTAACTTGAATTGTAAATAACAATTATAACATGGCGAGCATGCTGAAACCAAATATTCCAATGCTGAGCCTAACAAAACACGGGTGCAAACCGGTAGTCAGATATTTTTAAAATAATTTCAAAATTAAAATGTGACAATAAGTTCACTGTCAGGAGGAAATTTGAATCTGATTATGAAATTTCACTCATAAAGTTTTAAAAATGTTGTTTTTTTATTACAATCTTATAAATGAAAAGGACAAACAAATTAAAGGCTAGATACAAAACAAATAACTTGGGTACCTACCTACTGCTTAAGGCTATAAGTTTTCATTTGAGATGTTCAAAATGGCCGCCATTATTTTCAATACACATATCAAATCTTCGTCGGGTCGATGATACAGCAGTTTCTATCTCTGCTACAGAAATTGACTGTATTGCATTTTGTATGCGCAAAATCATGTCTTCTCGCGTTGTTGGTCTAGTCGTATAAACTGCATCTTCTACTCTTCCCCATAAGTAAAAGTCTAAGACAGTTAAATCGGGAGACCTAGGTGGCCAAGCAAATGGACCACCCCTTCCAATCCATCTAGCAGGAAACTGGTTATCCAAATACTCCCTTACATTGCGAGCATAATGCGCCGGACAACCGTCATGTTGAAACCACATGTTCCTGAGGGTTTCCAAAGAAACATCTTCTAATAAAGCTGGTAAGTGGTTGACTAAAAAGTCCAAATATCTTGCCCCATTTAAATTTTCTTCGAAAATGTACGTAATAATTTTGCCCTCGATAATACCGCACCAAACATTAACAGAGAATTTATGTTGTTGATCAATTTCAATCATCCAGTGTGGGTTATTTTCCGCCCAGTAATGGCTGTTATGCAAATTTACCTTACCGGTACTGGTGAACGTTGCCTCACCGGTCCATAAAATACTGGACAAAAAATTTGGATTTTCTGTTAACATATTACGCATCCATTCGCAGAATTCCAGCCTTCTGTCAAAATCTAAAGCTGTCAGTGCTTGATGCAGTTGAACATGATACGGATGCATTTTGTGATCTTTTAAAATACGTTGGATTGTTGATCTTGATACACCCAAATCTCTTGACATGTCTCTGATACTGGAGTGAGGATGTGCTTCAACGTAAGCAAGAACATTAATTATGTTATCTTCGTTTCTTGCTTTTCGACGTCTATTGGTCGGTGGTATTGGCAAAACACTTCCGGTTTCCCTTAAGCGTCGAGACAGGCGAAGAAATACCATTCGGGAATGTGGCCTTCGTTCTGGATATACCAAACTGTATTCTCGCGAGGCAATCACTGGATTTTCAAAACTTCGAAAAAATATTGCAAGCATATCATATGCTTCTGCAACAGTGTAAGACATTATTTAACAAAAAAAGGTTTTTTTGATAATTAAACACTAAAATCTTAGCATAAGATTGTTCAACGGCAAAATGTTGACAGATTTCATCATCTCCTTGACAGATTTGCCATTTATTTTGTATTTATAGCCTTCTTGATATTGAAAAAAATATGCATTTATTACGCTCGTAATCTTATAAACACATTTTTATTCATAACTTTTGTTTAAAATACACTAGAGACTTCCGGTTTGCGGCATTCTTTTCTAAATCTATTGCAGAATAAGACACTTTATTAAAAAATATGTCATTACATTTAAAATTTTTAAGAAATCATCAATAATTGGTGACAATTACAAAAAGCGACATCTGGTGGTTTGTTGAGGAATTTGCCAGAATATTTAAAATCGTATTCTTATTCTACCTTGAATTACCTATCGAACGATCAAAAGTTTATTCGAATCGGATAAGACAAACCGAAGTTATGGTGATTTTTGTATACCGTTTTTCTTTTGTTTTTGTTGTCGTTGTTTGAAGAGTTAGAACAAAAAGTGTTATACAAAAGTTTTAGGTATTGACTAGGATATGCAGAATACTTTAAAAAATACCTACGTTTGTATTTGACTTCTTCAAGAAAAATGAGTTTTTAAATTTTCAATCTGTATAACGCCACCTAGCGGTCATTTTAGGAACTTGAAACTATTTTAGTTGAATTTTTCTTGACTGCTTTACACAAGATAGTTTTTTTCCTAAAACTGTGGGACCAATAGTTTCTGAGATAAAGCCGGTCGATAGGCTTAATGGGACACCCGGTAGAGGGGGTTCAGAAAGTATAAATTTCCAAAATCGCCCTGTATTTCATAAACGGAAACAGTTATGCAAAATCTGATTAGGTCATCTTGAGTTATACAAAAAAAGTTGCACAGGACCGCGAAAACCGCAAGGTTCTATTTCCAAAGATAACTGATTTGTCATGCAAAAGCAACGAAATTAGACGTACTGTACTCCAAAATTCCTTAGCGGAATTCCACTCGCTCATTTAAATAGAAAATTAGACATTTTTCAACAATGTTCAGTAGCTGTGAGAAAATTCGTTACCAGCAAAGAGTTCAATTGCCGCTCGTGAAATCTCTCAAATTTCGCTACCTCCATTTCACACTGCAATAATCATGAAGATATTATGATATTTCGTGAAAGGAATAAATGTTTGATGAGACCTTGTGTGTGCTAGAAGAATAGCTATTTATTCGACTCCGAGTTGAGTAAGCAATGAATAGGAAGAATAAGCATGATGTCGGGGCATAAAACCTCGCATAAAACACTGCTTATACAATATACATATAATTCAATGGCCAAATAGGTAATGTCGAAACATCATTCGAGAAGATTAGACAGGGCTGAATAGGAACCTACCAACACATAACTTATGAGTTGATGAAGAGAAATTGATTGTATGTCGAGTATGTACTGAATCCTAAATCTTTTATTGCAAATTTTATTGCATAGGTATTTATAATTATAAGGTTTATAAAGCGATGACTTCTGATTTCTTCCTGTACAGTGCACTTCCATACCCATTTGTTATATCACCACGTATAGGGAGATTCAAGCTTTTAACCCCTGGCTCATAACAGGAAGAGAAAAACTGAAAATGCAAATTTGGCAGGGAGGATTTAAAATGCTGTGTGTAAGGTACATTTTTTCGTATCCAAACATTTCTCAACCTTTTTCAAAATGACGAAAATAGCGACATAAAAATCATGTTCTTCATGAAGTTACCATTTCATTATCATATTATTCTAAAAAAAAAATTTTTTTTGGGAAATGTTTCATCAAAAATGTTCTGTTTCATCTTCATTTAGTAGAAAGCTATGGGACTCTGGTGTTGGTATTTTCAAATGAATCTCAACTGTCCTAGCTGAAATAAGGATCACGTAGGCCAGGTTCTAGTTAGTTTATAATTAACATATATTGACGACTATGGTAATAATATATGAATTCAAGATATATTCCAATAATTCATTTATTTTTCGATTTGATATTTATTACGGCGGGGTCCGTTGAGATTGATTTGAAAATATCGAGTCTTAAAGCTACACTGAGAAAACAATGAATTGAATTTTGGAAACGACCGGATAATTTTCAACTTTGTAAAATTTGTTCCTGCAACAGAGGTATGTGAACCCTTTTTTAGCAACAGATACCACGATACTTGAGATTCATATTATTCAGTGGCCAAATAGCTGATGTTGAAACACCATCCAAGAAGATTAGACAGAGCTGAATACAGGAACCTAACAACACATAACTTATAAATGAGATAATGAAGATAAATTGATTGTATGTCGAGTAGGTGCTGAATTCTGAATCCTTTATTGCAACCTTCTTGTATTTATAATCATTAAGGATGACTTCTGATTTCTTTCTGTAGAGTGCACTTCCATACCGCGATTCGTCATTTGACTATATGTATATTGTATAGGGAGATTCAAGCTTTCCACCCCTGGTTCATAACGGAGAAGCGAAAAACTGCAAAGGCAAATTTGACAAAGATGATATGAATAGCTGTGTGTAAGGTAATTATTTTTGTATCCAAACATTCTTCAACCCTTCTCACAATGGGGAAAGTGGCGTCATGAGAATTATTTCCCCACAAAGTTATCATTTCATTATCCTATTCTGAAAAAACATATTTTTTGAACAACTTTCATCAGAAATGTTTTGTTCTATCTTCATCTGATTGATAGCTATGGAACTCTGGAGTTAGTATTTTCAAATGGATCTCAAGTGTCTCAGCTATAATAAACATCAAGTCGGCCAGGTTTCATTCAGTTTAGTATTGATATGAATCCAAAATAAGTTCCAATGATTGATATTGTTAACAAAATACTTTGTTTCCTGGCCGACTTAATATTTATTACGGCAGGGTCCTTCGCGATCTATTCGAAACTGCCGAGTCTCATAGCTACACTGAGAAAAAAAAACGATTATTTTTGTTAACGACTGGACAATTTCCAACTTTGTTGAACTTTTTCTACAAGAGAGTTATGTGAACATCTTTTCAGCAACAGATACCATGATTTTTTGAATTTATATCATTTAATGGCCAAATAGTTAATGTCGAAACATCATCCAAGAAGATTAGACAGAGCTGAATAGGTACCTACCAACACATAACTCGATGAGTTCATGAAGAGAAATTGATTGTATGTCGAGTAGGTACTAATTCCAGTATCTTTTATTGCAAACTTCATTGTATTAATGAATATAAGCGATGACTTCTGGTTTCTTCATGTACAGTGCAACACCCAGTTTCCTGGACGACTTGATATTCATTACGGCTGGGTCCTTCGAGATTTATTTGAAATTGCCAAGACTCAAAGCTATACTGAGAAAAGAACAATAGATTTTTGTAAACGACTGAATAATTCCTAACTTTGTTGCATTTTTCTAACATTAGAGGTATGTGAACTCTTTCGCAGCTACAGATATCATGTTTTAAAGATTTATACTATGTTATTCTCCAGGTACTTCTTCCATTGTGCTTGACGATGGTCGTTGCGCCGAAAATATGATCACACGCTGATTATTACCATATTGAATGCTAGGGACGATTAGTGAACTTGTGAATGAAACAACTAAGCTTTCGATTTCGTACAAATATATGTGTTTCCATAAAATTCAAATTAGTTGTAGCATCACGTGCAATCAATGATTTTTGTGGGTAGCTTTGTTTATTTACCTCAACTAAGTGTGAAATCTTGGAATTTTGTATTTTCTGTTCCTCATCTTGCGGATGAACTTTATTATTAACAACATAACTTTGCTGTTCCTTGTCAAATTGAATTTTTTTATGATTGTTTCCCATTTTTTGGTTTTGTTCGAGTTCAGAATTGAACTCATTGTATCTTCAATTTTGAACACTGTTTTCACTTGGAACTCATCACTAACACGTTCATTCGTCGTTATCGATAAAAAATTCGTTAAATGCAGTGAGATTTTGAGGCAAATCATTTGATTTGTCATATGACACATATGTACAGTGCTAGTCAAAAGTCCCCTCCCCCCCCTCGTATCTTTTGAACGGGTATACTTATAATAATGAAATTTGGAGGGTGGAAATAAACGGATGTAGGCTTCTCAACTGGTCATAACAGGTGACGCAATAGTCATAAATGACGTCACAAGGCCACTGTGACCAATAATTTTGAATGGGACCCTATGGCAAGTGACAGCTCGTTTGAAAGGTATTGAAAATACCTATTCAGTCATACCAATTTTATTTGGGTTTCGGCTGATTTTGATTGATAAATTGAAGAAATACGAAATTGCCCTACATTCTTCAATAATTCGTTGTTTCAGAATGGCAATACTGTCAGGTGCTGTAGCGTAAACCTTAGATTTCAAGTACCCCCATAGAAAAAAATCTAATGGTGTAAGGTCCGGTGACCGAGCTGACCATTCGATCGAACCTCGTCGTCCAATCCATCTACCAAGATATTCTTCATCTAGGTAACGTCTTACTGCACCGTAATAGTGTGCAGGAGCACCATCTTGTTGGAACGTTATTTCCAAGTTGTCGAATTCATCTGGATTATCTTCTAGAATTTCAAGAATTAACGCCTCAATATCATTTTGTAACATCTCCAGATACAATTCACCGGTTAAGTTATCATTGAGAAAAAGAGGCCCAACTATGTGGTTTCCCAAAATACCTGCCCAAACATTTACTTTTTCTGGAAATTGAGTATGTTTTTCACGAAAGATGTGAGGATTTGTGTCACTCCAATACCTCACATTTTGAGTGTTAACATTTCCATTGAGAAAGAAAGTACTTTCGTCACTAAAACAAATTGTCTGTATGTAGCCTGGTTGTTGGTTCATTTTATTGGACATAGTTTCACAGAATTCTAGTCTTCGGTCGGGGTCATCATCTGAAAGTTGGTGCACCATTTTTAATTTGTATGGATGAAATTTGTTTTTAGCCAACACCCTATGTACTGTCCTTTGACTGACTTCACAGATAGACGCAACTTGGGCTGTGGAAGAAGTAGGGTTTACTACCATTTCTCCAATCATGTTAATTTTTTTGTCATCACTAATTGTTGGTCGACCAGATCGTTTGGCATCTTGAACACTACCTGATGTTTCAAACTTCCGAAGAAGCTCCCTCAAATAAACCCTCGATATAGGGCGATCGGGGTACCTCTCATTAAACAGTTGTTCCGCTGCATGGAAATTGTTTCTACATTCACCAATTATTAAGATAGCTGCTACTTTGTCGGCTACAGTACGTACCATTTTGCCTATGTAAACACTTAAACGTCACAGTACGTACCATTTTGCCTATGTAAACACTTAAACATCTCGTTAAACAATAGCTTAGAAAAATTTTCAAGGTATAAACACTTTTGACAAGTAGAGAATTCAAACACGTCAACCTTTTTGACAATTAACCAGAGGCGTAATTCAAAATCTTTATTAATTAAATGCGAAACTATAATTTTCGTATTTCTTCAATTTATCAATCAAAATCAGCCGAAACCCAAATAAAATTGGTATGACTGAATAGGTATTTTCAATACCTTTCAAACGAGCTGTAACTTGCCATAGAGTCCCATTTGAAATTATTGGTCACAGTGGCCTTGTGACGTCATTTATGACTATTGCGTCACCTGTTATGGCCAGTTGAGAAGCCTACATCCGTTTATTACCACCCTTCAAATTTCATTATTATAAGTATACCCGTTCGAAAGATACGAGGGGGGAGGGGACTTTTGACTAGCACTGTATATTGAAATTATACTCATATTTTTATTCTGTAGAAACGAGGAAATGAAATCTCCAATAATGAAGTAAATGGATGTTACATCTCCTTGAGGAAAACATTTCAGAATCCCGCTTTCCATGACTACACATTAAAATCTCAGTATCAATGATACGATTTTCTGAAAATTTTGATTGTGATTCAAAGTCATGAAAATAACATACAATCACTATCACTATTTCGAGGAAATCGCATCATCAATAACTGAAATTTTAGGGCCTAGGTAGTAATAAAAACAGGATTTTTGAATTTTTCTTGAGATTTTTTGAAAATAGGTAAGCCCCTCGGTAAGCCCTGATATCCATTTCTTGAATAAATGCCTTTTTGTACCTCACAACATCGCACGCCAATGGTGAATGAAACTGTTCAATCTGCTAAATCATTCACTGTTTCTATATACAATCAACCAAGATTTCATGAAAAACGAATTTTTTAAACTGAGATATCAGAGTGTATTCGTGGAAAACAAGATGGGATGATTCAAACTTCAATGAGAATATTTTTGGGACATTATGTTGGAGTAAAAATGATACTGTTTCTTTATAATATACATATATGTCCTAAAATACATCCCTTTCGAGCTAGAGTCACTGTTAGTTAGCTGAAAACAAAATCAACTGAAATTGTAACTAAAATGATGGATCGAATCGTCTAGATGTTGGCACGCCTCTATCTTTTACTTCATCACCTTATTGCTTCAGAAACGATGTTAGCCTAGCGTTGGGACAGTTGAAGCGGGGTCCATATTTTCATTGGCCTCAATGTTATGTTTACAAAGAGAAACTTCGATTCAATAAGGCATGATCTTGTGAGCCATACCAGAATTTATATAATTATGGTCTCCTGCATTTTTTTTATACAACCATCCGTTTTCCAGAAAAGTGTTATCAGAGAGACGGGAAGTCACGATATCGTAGTCCGAAACGCATTCGACACTGCTATTTTAGAGGCGTGCACTCGGGCGTGCAGTACTGAAATACTTGAACTCGATTCATTATAATGATCAAAATAATTTCAATTACTCTACATTTTTGCCAATACACACAATATAGCTGTATCTTGGACGGAATGCATTTGAGAACACATGTTTGTATGATGAAAAGTGGATTTATGCAGCATTATTTAACAATTATCAAGTAACATTCATCATTTAACAAGTAGCAATTAGAAGTTGAACTTCCTGATTTTAATGGAGGTGTAAATGCAGACATTTAACAATTATCAATTAACAAGAAACAAGTAAGAAGTTGGCCAACTCTTGACTTTCTTACTTTGATTGAACTAGGTTTTCTTCTAGAGCTTCTATATAGAACTTGTACGTAGATGATCTGGTATTGGTTTCATCGACTGGTAGAGGAGGCATGGATTGGTCAGACCAATGTCAGATCTGATATCTGACAGATTTAATGAAATTTGTTTCAACATAAAACAATTGCAATCAACAGAATATTTGTGAATGAAAGAAACCCAGTCTCTTCCAGATCGAAAAACATTATGAGATTCGAAATGTTACGTCCTTATGTAAATTGTAAACAACGAATTTGTAAGATTATTGCTAAATGTCAATATTCTCATCAATCGTGAATTGAATAATGTTAGTTGATAACTGTTAAGTGTTACTGCATAAATCCACCTTTATTTCGATCCCAACAATACTTCCTTGAAATATTTATGAGTTCGATAATTCGGAAAGTAGTCGTTGGTCAGTGGATTTCTCATTGATGGGCTTGTAAATATACAGGGTGAGTCTATAGTGAGGAATATTGAGATAACAGCTTCGTTGTTTGAGATAGTTTAACAAAAATGTTTGTGATTGGCTAGTCTCATGAGCAACAAATTTCTGAAGGATTTTGCGTTATACTCAAAACTTCGTGGCAAATCAAATTTATACTTTCTCTTATCGGACAACCTGTATTGCATTTCATTTTGGGATAATCCTTTGTTAGCAGATTTCATCAGTGCATCACACTTGGGAACTAGCATAAATGATTAGGTACATATATATGTCCATTCAACATGATGTAAAGGACCCCGCACAAAACCATAGGGAATTGGCCCATAGTGGGATTTGCCTGAAATTCATAAATGTTATTGGTATGGAGTTTCTGATCGAATGTTTTCAGGTGACCAATCCTCTAAGACCAAAGATTCAGCTCTCAGGGTCGTAGTTAGTATAGATGCCAAATAAACAATGACCCTCTTTTTTCAAGGCCATGATTTTTGGAATTACCATAATGCTATTAGTTTCATCGTGGAAAAATATATAACACCGTTTCCGCGTCTCCAATGAGTAAAAAGATAGCTGGATACAGGGTTCCCAATATGCAATATTCTCCATTTTGCCCTGCATCTGAAGAAGGAAGAGTGTTATAAAAATGTTCGCGGTATCGTATCTCTATAAATAAGTGTGATATCGCTAAGTACATTGTAGATGGAACTTGACATACATATCACGTTGAATGCCACCGTAGACAAAAAAAAGGTCTCTTAGGCCAAATTTCATTTTTCGCTTATCTTTAATAAATAACTCATTGTGCTACAAGGAGCTGAAAGAAAAACTTTTGGAAATTCAAATAGAAAAAACAATAATGATAACACGTTGGTCTCATGCGAGTACTGAGTTGCAATTTTTGCCCTCGGGCCATATGAGACCAATGTATCACCATACCGATTTCATGTTTTCACAGGTTTCGACATGTAAGTAGAGACGGATATGGTCGCTCGCACTTTGTTTATTACATCAATTCAGTTGTTGTAGCACTTTCGGCGTGTAAACGTTACGAGAAAGAACAGCAATTATTACAAAATTTATTGGAAGAATGTTTTTCCGATGAAGACGATATGAACGATTTTGAACCCGACGGAACGTCAGATGAATTTGAACCAGAATCAGATAACGAGTCTGACTGTGATTCAATAGAATATCAACCGCGCAAAAAGAAGGAAGTTTTAACAAAAATTAGTGCATCAAAACGCAATATCAATTAACACCAAGTTACGCCTCACATATACTGGAAGATGTTGGTCGAGCTAACAGAAGACGTTGTGTTAATTGTTATGCGAATATCTCTGAACAATCTGGATCAAAGGAAGCCTCAAGAAAAACTCCCCAAAGTTCATTGAAGTGCTCTTATTGCGAAAAATATTACTGCCTGTCTTGTTTTCTTGTAGCACATAATGCACAAAAAAAATATCGAAGCCTTCGTTACCTCTATCTTGAGTTTCTATGTATATAATAGTTTTATTATTATGTAGTTGTACTTCTTTGTTAGAAATCGATAAATTACTACGAGAAAAACTAAAAAATTATGTTCCTAATTTGAAACACAGAAAAAAGAAATCAGATTGCTGTAGGGTGCCACATCGGTCTCGCATATCCACGCCAAATATAGCAATTGGCCCATCAGACTATGCTTTTCAAGATCCCATTGATTCAAATGCATACAATGATACTAATGCTCTTTCATACAACGAAATGTATCGTCGATGCATATGAGTCCACATTGGTGTCACGAAGCAATTAATGCCCAGTTATGGATGAGACCACGTTGGTCTCATCTGGCACTCACCGTGATATAATTAAAGAAAGTTTTTCCTACTCGACTACAAAGAATGCCAAAAGAACGGTATAAGCGCAAATTTCCAGATTATTTTGAGGATATCTGTCCTCGTTTTGATATTATTTGACAGATGATTAAAATCTCAATATATTTGTGGAGAAGACAAATCATATGATTTGAACACGAATTTCAACCTCTACTTGTCCTCGATTTGTCCCAAAGTTATATTATTTTAGCATGACAATATAGGTGTGACGTTATTCTATTCTTCGATCGGAAGTTGATTTCCTATTCCAAATTCAAACCGTTCGCTATAACCATCGTTCGATTGAAAGATGTCATTCATAATTACCCACCCAAGTTCTACAGGGTGATAACCTCGGTGTTAACAAATAAGTGTCACAACGAAAAACTGTACATTCCCCATGGAGAAAGAAACCTTTTTTTTTTCTCCCGAAATTTTTCTCCAGGCTTCCGTTTTCAAGATACAGGGCGTCAAAAAAATACAAAAAAATCTGTTTATTGCTACTATCTTAGGAACCGTTTGAGCTACGGAATTAAGCCTTCGTACACACTTCATCATCAATAATGACTACTTTTAGGGCCCTTGATCAATTTCCTTGGACATGTCAGTGGGGGAGAATTCAGCGCCTCATGAGGGTTAAACCCACCAAACATTTATGCCGCTGGAGAAATTGTAATTTCCAAAGTGGATTCTGAAGCGCCAATATCTTTCACACAGAAAACGTCCACTTGTCACAATGCTCTATAGAACAGTTTTCGCGGAAAATGGCTCTTTATGGATAAGAACATACAGAATCCTGTTGGTTTCTCTGAAAATCGGCTGAAAATTCACTGAAAATAAACACCTCAGAACTGTCTGAAAATATGTTGAATCCAATGTCAGGTTTTTGAGTATGCTAGTCTCCATGCTTGTTTTCAAGTTTTTGAGTTCATCAAGTGTTGTGAAGTGTGTTTGATTGAACTGAACATTTCTGATTTTTTGACGCCCTGTATCTTGAAAACGAAAGCTCGCATAAAAATTCTGAGGAGGAAAGAAATGTTCCTTTTATTATGAGGAATATACCAAGGAATCTACAGTTCTCCGTTATGACACTTATTTGTTAACACCCTGTATATGTATCAGAAATCTGAAGTATTTGCTTTTCAAGTAATCGTAACTATACAGAGTGATTCAAAAGTAAGCGGCATCCTTTCAGGGGCGTATTCCTTGCATAAAAATGAGGCAAAAAGTTTCTATTTATGAGGGTCCGAAAATCCTTACTGAGGAATCAAGATACGCCCTTTTGGATAGGACACCTCAAAGACGATTTTTCCTCTATAACTTCGAAATCCTTCACAATAAATCTTCGAAAATTGGTGTATGGCATAAGCATTTGATGATAAATAAGACTCTGGATTGAGAATTGTAAAATTTCATTCAGGGAGTCACATGCAGGAGGGGGGGGAGGTGTAAAAACATTCCTTCTCCTTTTGATATTAAGAAATAAAATAAATATGGATATATATTAATGGATATTTGAGCTCAAGTTGTCCAATCTGGTTGATTCTGAAATCTGGAATTAATTTCTAAAATGATGAAAGTTGAGGAAAAACAATTCATCATTCGAAATCAATACAATTAAAATATATGGGGTCATAATTATTAGAGAAAAAAATAATAACAGCAGTCAATATATTGTTTATATAGTGATGGTTCATTGAATTATGACGAATAGTAATAGATTAGCTGTTACGACTTCGATTTTATGTAATATTATTTCAAGCGTATCTATGCCATGCTTGATAATTCTATGAAATTGAGAATAAATTACATGGTTAATGCGGGATCCAATGGTCTCGGACATGATTTGATGTATAGAGAGTGGGAGTATATGGGGTTATTCCCAAAAAGCATGTATCTCAAGTATTTCCAAAACTATTGCGAATGGAACTCTGGAATTTTGTATGGAGCTGATGCCTGTATAATTAGAAATATATTTGAGAACGGTCACTTACTGTAATACTAGAAGTAGATTTTTACTTTGATATTTTCATCAGTAGGTGAGACTGTATATCTTCTACTTTTTGAATATTTGTCCATGAAATGAAGTTTTGACATTTATTCCAATGGAAAATTGCAGAAAAAACTTTTGAATATGGGTATTTCTGTTGAAAATTGCAAAAACGTCGAATATAATAATAATAATAATATATTTATTCATTCCAGAACAAAACAGTGCACATAGAAACGAATTAAAAATTGAAATGAATAAACGAAAGATACTCGATAAGTAAATGAAAACTTGTTTCGAGATACTTGATCTGATATTACACTTAGATAAAAACATGGAAATAAGATGATGCATCTCAACAGTTGAACAGAACAGAGTCAAGAACAACTTAAAAAAAACAGAATGCAGAATAAAATAAACTTGAGATGAATGATTATGAAATATGAAATATTTAGAAATAGAATCGATCATGAAATCAATGTATAAGTATTTTTGAACACATGTTATCAACAACAAATTATGTAGGTACTCTAGAATTGAGGGTATGTGAAAAAGCATTATTCAGGTTCTCAGTTCTATGATGTCGTTGCACCACGCTCTTGAATTTTCTTGTATAAATTTTTTTGATCTATATTTGAAGGTTTTGGAGCAAGCTTTTTAAGTTCTTCAGGAAGTGAATTATACGCCCTTGGTGCAATGTAGATGAAGGTTCGCTGGCAAGTAGACTTGGTCATTCGTGGAAACGTATGATGATGTCTCTGTCGTGTGATTTAGTTATGAGTAGGTAATCGAGCATGATGTTCATTTTTTTGTATTTGAGAATGATACTGAAATAATATAATTGCCTTATATTCATAACTTTGCTATCTTCATACAATTGATCTGAGGGATATCTCAGAGTTCTTGATTGGATATGTTAGACCAACGCGAAGATATGATCCTTCATATCTTAATCAGTTACACAACTAGAACTCAAGCCTGTAATTCCTCTAGATAGTCACAACTCCATTTGCCCCATCCCATATGTCTGGTACCATTATTCTCATCAAGACATCTTCTATGCACGGTATTTCCATCAGCAATACTCTTTTATGGGAGAATCATGTCGAATCCATCGAGAAAGCTGCTTCGCAAAAACTTGGATCTTTATTCCGTGCGGAAATCTACTTCACACCCCAACATCTTCTTTTATCTAGAGAGCACACATATACGGCCAGATCTAGAATACTGTTTCCACATATGGGGTTCATCACCCGAACATACGCTGATGCTCTTAAATATCTCATCCAGAGAAGAATCATTCGTCTGGTGGGTGATATGCCAGACTTATATAAGTACTTTGACCCCATTAGAACACTGCAAGAAAGTCGGCAACTTTCAACTTTTTTATTGATTCTTTCACGGAAAATGTTCCTCAGAAATTCCTGCTATCATTCCATTCATGACAAGGCTCCGAGAAGGCTCCAATTTGGGGCCACTTCTTTTCAACATTCTCATTAACGACATTGGTAATGTTATTGACGTGAACTTTTTGCTATATGCGGATGACCTGAAATTATATGGGGGCGTGAATCACATAGATGATTGTCAACAGCTTGCTGAAAACCTGAGTCGAGTGGTAGAATGGTGTCAAAATAACAGATGTTAGAACTGAATCCTGTCAAATGTAATGTCATGTCCTTCACATTGAAGTCGAATCCAACCGTTTTCAATTACTCAATTGGTGACATTTTTCTCTTCTGAGACGTATAACATTCATTCTTGGCGTTATATTCGATCAATCTATATCGTTTAATGATCATATTGACCCAATCCTGAAATCTGCATTTCGAGCATACGGGTTCATAGTACGCATGTATTATATTATTTCACAATAAATGCGATGTGATCGCCATTTGAATTCTAAATTTCAAGAAATGAAAGCTCTGTCTCCGAACGAATGTCGGAATTCGCTATCATCTGTTAAATCCGTTGAGAAAGTAAAGTCAAGGTATAGGAAAGTGCCCTTCGAACAATGTACTTTTTTCTACGGCATAACACAGTATAGGAAAGTGCCCTTCAAACAATATACTATTCTCTACGGCCATAACACGAAATTGTTCTTGTTAAACTGTTTCCAATAAATCAGGAAGGTACATATTATGTCATCAAGTCCATTTCCTGATCTTATAGCACAATGACTTTATTGTGTTATTGAATCCGAGATCATTTCACAATGAATATAATCCTTATTCATGAAATGTCGGATTTCAAGAAAGGGCAGCCCTGTCTGATAGAGCATTACAAGAGAAAATCAGATGGCTACAAGTCGAAGAATTTCAAAAATTCGAAATCATCTGATACCTACAATCCTGAAGAAAGTATAGTGTATAACTCGCATGGAATGCTAATTCCCTACTCTTGATCATTCAGCATTCGCCAATGGCTCGTGATGCCGTAAACATCAAGTCGTTGGGAATTACTATATCATACCGTGCTCGTTAAACTATAGTAAATATAAAAACTATAGTAAAAAAATTTGTCGGCATGATAAAAAATGTACACAGACGAGAAAATCATCTCAAAATTTGACTCGGAGAATACTATATAGTATATTATGTAACAAGTGTTATAAACGTCCTTTTAGTAACGAGTATTTTGAGCACGAGCGGAGCAGAGCGGAGCGAGTGTTTGATAAACGAGTGTCTAGAAAAGTTTATAAACGCGTTACATACTATGCTTTTTCTACGAACTCCTAAAATAACATTAACATACCTGCTATTCCTGCTAACCTACAAAATAATGCGAAAGGAATAGGAATTGATAAAATAATAGATGCAACTGATTGATGCAACCAGCGAGACACGTATAAGTGATATTGGTTGTAGATTTGTCCAGTCCATTGCTTACTAACCTTTGTTTCACGTTTATTGCCATGCTTAGCGCAGAATGAATAAATTGTTCTCAAAGATGGATGCTTAATCTTTACACTTCTTGTAGATACGCAAGTACCAAAACATTCTCTTCGATTTCACTTTCTTATCATACATTTCGCATATATATTTTATCGATGAAAAATTCTGATAAAAACGAAAATTGTTTGAATAATTCTGTTACAAAATTCGAGAATGACATTTGACAGTTGATACTATTGACAGGCCAGACATGTCTCAAATTAGTGAAGCTGTGTTTAATGAACTGTGTTGCCATGGTAATGTGTTTAATATTTTGAATAAATCACAGATCGTCAATCCGTAATTAATCGATCATTTAGCGTGATACTTATCCGTACGCTAAATGCCCTTATAGTTATGTGAGTAGAAAAAAATATTTCAATCGATGAAATGCACTTCATAATATATCTGCTTCATATAATTTGTGGTATCAGCAAAGGTTGCAGACTGAATATTCTGTGTACCGTGGTTTTGTTTTATTTTGATGTATCTGTATATAAATTGTGTGTGAATTTCATGTTGTCTGACGTATACCATGTCATTTTTTTTTCATTATCGTGAAGGATTCAATGAATTTCAATTTATTCATTTGTTCATTATTATATATCTATGATTTTCTACGGATATAACACAAAATTGCTCTTGTTTCACTGTTTCCGATAATTCAATGAGATACAGAACTATGTCTTGAATTATATTTTCCAAAAACAATGGCAAGATATACATTGCGTTAATCATTTCACAATAAATCTCATCACCCATGGAATGATAAACATCAAGCAATGAGAGCTCTGTCTAATTTGAAGTGGAATATATCACAAAATCATATGATGAGCTGCAAAATTGATTCCGAACTTATTCTTTCAGTGAAAACTGCTGTCGCGATTCAAACATGTTCGAGTACAATTCCCGAATCATCAAGGGAAACATATGGAGAAGCCGAGGGGAAAACAACTACCCAGAATGTGTACACCATAATTGAATATCTGGTAACTAAAAAGTACTCGAAATATTTGAAACTGGCACTCAAGGTACTGTTAACGGGTACTTGAATACTGAAGTACTTAAAACGAGACTTGAAAGCTTATTGAATTGTACTTGATAAATCAAAAATTATACTCAAAGTACTTGTAATTCCATGGTGTACACCTATTTTAAGAGTTGTTTGTTGAGAAGCCTACGAATCTTTCATAAATTGGCGAAGGGTAAAGACGCGTCAAATTTGGAAAATTTCACTCGCACACTTAAGTTGAAAACGAAGTGAATAACCTATCTCAGAAATAGAATCCCCCAGCTTCATGGACCGTAGTTAATATTGACACAAAATGAAAAATCAGATGACTGCAAGAATGAGAATTGATAAAGTTCGCTAATATCTGTTACAGCCGTCGAAAATTTTAAAAGAATGCAACCAGGCATTCAATATCCCAATATATTATCATCAAGAAATCAACATTCAACAGAATAACACATGTAACACGATATAATCAGTGTTGCCGATTGGCGGAAAAATCTCCTCTTATCGGATAATTCTGAGGTGTGCGAAGAATTTGTGGGAAAATACCATTCGAATGCGAATTGGCGGAGAATATGACACCATCTAATCATCTTATGTACTTTCAAGCTAGTTCAATGGTATGTGCCGCAGACAGAGATTCGGAGAAGATTTTGTCGTTATCTGGGTATCTTGGCGACCTCGCTCGCGGTCACTATATGTTCGCCTTTTCTTGACATAGGAAGGATGTATTATCATTTCTTCCAAGAGGAATATATACAATACACTCAGTGCGCAATGCTTTCAACGAAACCCAACAAGAAGTTAGGTAGAGAGTTCCACTATTTTCAAATTGAATATGGAATTGAGGAATATTTCTCACCTACGGCCACTATAGGAAGTATGCAAGAACACACAAGATACGGCCTCAGTAAGTACCTAGCGCACAGTAAGCACATCGCACAGATTTCGTTTTTTCCGCCAGTAATGATCGCGTAATCGCCGTCAACAGCGGATGACATACCTGTCAAGAATTATAATTCAGACTGTTCACCCGAACTATTTTGATGTATGTGCGGTAATAGATACGAGTATCGTGAAGATTCATATTACGTTATGAGATGGGAAATTTGTCAAACGAGGCCGAAGGCTGAGTTTGATAACCCATCGATTATCGTAATATGAGTTTACGATGCAAATATAGTACAATATTCCACCTACTCCCAAAAAACTAATCAAAAATATTCGATATTCCTTGAACTAGCGATTCATTAAGAATATGTAACAAGAAAGCGTTGCAAGCGAGGTTGCAATGGTTGGGCGTATGGTTGTCGTAAATCTATTGTGTTCTCGGTTATCACTCTTTCAACAAACTGTTAACGCGTCAAGTTAATTTCAATTCGAAGAAAAACATCGGCATGAATCCGGATCAGGAAAGTTTAGATTTCGATATAGAAATTGCTGCGAATGCAGTAATCGGAACTTTAGTACCTTCTATATTTATAATGAATTGGTTCTTATTTTTTTTGTGAGTAGTAATGAAATTTCAAATTATATTTTTTCCACTTTACTGAACTAGTGTGGTACAGTATCTCATTACGAAACTAAAATCAGTGTCGTAATGTTTCACATTACATATTGGTAGTAGGTAAAGTATAGATCATAATGCGTGTTGTAAAGCAATTACGCACTCGTGCGTAATATGCTTCTTACAACACATATCACGTGATATACTGGTTGAATATTGTATTTTGTTGTATATCATTTTTTTTTCTGTTATGTTGTATCGAGCGTTGTATTGAATTCATTTTGTCGTTTTCGAAGGGTCACATACTCGGTCACATAATATTAAATTCATTACGATAGCTTACGCAGAGATTAGTCACCCAATCTTTGGTGTACATTATCTAGCGTTAGCGTATCTATATTATCTGGTGAAACTTAGGTCACAGGTTACAGGACTGAACTTTCCTATGATTTCACTGAGTTGAGAATTTTTCGTATAACAGAAAATTTGCCACTTCTTGATCGAGAATTTTGGACTTCCTTCTTGGCGACACTGCATATGAAACTTCCTGGATCGAGTTATCATAGAGCTTTACTCGAAGCTGAAATACCGAGGCATCAGTGTTTTATTGACTTTCGAGGTAATGCCACAGTTAGAAGTTGCGTGGTTGCTTTGTATAGTAAAACTTAAATAAACCTACAACGTGATGTCCCGACAAATCATTGGCGATGTATGATGTAGCGAACATGATTGGCCAATCATTTCAGCAATTGAAATCAAAAATGTGGAATAAATAGCAAGTCGTTTGAAACCGAGTTTCGAACTTTCACAGAAGTTATATTTCAGTGTTGAATGGAACTATGGAACAAGGTCAGCAATATTGTTGGAAATGTAAATTACAAACAATTGTCGTTACTTTGCAGAGAGATAGAGCAAAAGAGTCGCAAAATGGCGAAAACAAAGAAAATATAATCCTTGATCCTTCCCTGATTTTGCGACCATTTCCAGGTTTGGCATCACGAAAAATGATTCATTTATTCATAGTTTCCTTAATAATTCGTCCAAGAAAGATCTAAGAGTGGCAAACTCGAAGAGAGGGACGTTTTTATCATTGTCATGAATTTTTCTGAAAATTTGCCATCTCCGCCGATGACGGCAACAATTTTCTTATTTTACCACACAATGAAAAATTGTGTTCGCAACTTGAATTGGTTATGGAAATAATGCAGTTTTTCGAGTTGGTCGCGAATGTACGGAATAGTTCAACCAAAATACAATTTCTGTGAAAGTTTGAAATGTTTTGCCATTTTTTTTTTCTATTTCTGCTAAAGTGATTGGCCTATTAAAAGCGATCGCCAATAACTACGGGTGCACCTTTTTTATCAACTGCCCTGATGAAAATTAGAGGTTGCTACTTCTTTGAAGTGAGAGAATTGGGTGGTTGCCTCGAATATGAGTGATTATGTTAACATAATTGTTCCATCGACAAAATAGTGCAAATAGGTTGTCAACCTACATTATAAGCTCGATTATGAGCTTCATGTCCATAACAATAAAGTCATACAAATGAGAACATCTCTCAGGAGGGTTCGAATTTTATTATTTTAGACATCCTAAAAACATTCTCTCCACGGAAACGATAGTGGACTTCACAGAAATGACAGATAGTGACAGGGGAATGACAATAGTGAATTTCTAGTGTGATACTTGTTGAAATAAATTGAAGAAATATATAAATAATTCAACTGCTTTCCATCATCACATAATTTGAAGAACATGACTTCCACTTCCCCATCATCTTCACCATATGGCACACTGGACATTTGTCATTTCTCCGGAACTATCGTTGAAATATATCAGGAACTCCAGAACTCTTTCAAATACATCGAAATTTCTAATCAAAACTCTTTTCTGTGAAAAAAGCAGCGCCGCGTGAAGTTAGCACCCACAATTTTGTTTTTCGGTTATTTTCTATAATTAACCACAACTATTGAAATTTTTTTGCCAGGAACTCCAGAACTCTATCGTATCTACCCAGAACTCCGATAAAAATTCAGTTTTTCAAAAAAGTCGGTGCCAACTTCACATAAGTTCAGACTTGGCTGCAATCTCCGTGGGACATGAAATGAAACCTCAGAGTCCAAGGGCCAGTAAAAAAGCCAGTTTTATCAGCCTTCGGTTAATAGATCGAGACCAGGAATATTCTTCCGATAGAATATTTATTGTTTCTGTCTCCTATATCACATGGCTTTTTAATGATAAGCCACAGAAGAGTTTTCTTTGAATGCTCTTGGACGCAGATGCCTACAGCCATTTCTGGTTTGGCGATGAACGGGGTAGTTTCAAGAGCCAAGGAGCACTGAAAACTTTTAGTTCAGCTATTCGGAATCTCTTCACTCTCTACCTTCAGAATGCTAAGCAATCCCTTCTAGATATAAGCCCATACACGCCCATACAGCATGCTCACTCTTTTCATTTTAGAGTCGACGAGAATGTTTCATCAAATGGTCGTAGGTCGTAAAAGGTTTCCTTAGCGAGATAGGCACTAGGCGTGTAAGTTGAGAATGACAAAATATGTTCAGTTGAATAGGCGTGTACACCTCAGCAGAACTTTCAACTCAAACCATGTTTATGATGATCCTCTTAAACATAAATAATGATTGACGACATAATTCGATCGGAAAATTAACTGGAATGTTTCATTTTTGGACATAAATAAAAGTACCTTCTGAAAACAGACCTTATGACGTACACCTCATCTCGCCATAGTTGAAAGAAAATACCAATCGCCCGACGGACACTGAGGCAACTGATATATCAATTCTTTCAACTGTGATCTCGCGTTGATTCACTCTGTCAGAAATCATGTATCATTCATCTCTGTCTGGAATAGTCTTGTTTCAGTATTAGGGTTTTGACGTCGCATCATCGGCTCGATTCCAGAGGTCGAAAAAATCGGGGATTTCAATAATGTTGCTCGAATTTTGTATAAAACGTAGGGAGCTCACAGCAAGAAACGGTTTGCGGTCGTGTGCTAGTTTGGGTGAGTTCTATCGAATCATGCAATAAATTTTTTTTGTGATATAAGCCCATTGCTAGAAAAACGCTCCAAAAATCAATGGAATTTTGGATTAATCACAATGAATGTAGTACTTGAGTACATGAGAGCGATCGAATGGATAATATAGGATATATGTCTGATTTTGCAGAAAAAACATGACGATGAAAAGAAATAACTGTTGAATCTTTGCTCATAGTGTCTCAGTGTCATATCCACAATAGTTTCCTTTATGCCTCTTGCTTCTTGTCTCAAAAATGTTTTCCTTTCCTCTAGCCTTTGTTCTTTTCACTTGACAGGATCATTTCCCATCTTCCTAGCCACCTCATTTTCCAATTATCTCTTTTTTAGTTTTTCCGAGATTTTTCCTTTTAACCTTGTTTCTATGAGACATCAGAATTTTCTGCTATCAATAAATTCAGTATGAAACCGTATCAAACTTCATCATAGTGGGTAGTGAAGAATCATTTCCGTGAAAACTAAATACTAAATCATTTTCGTGACACTAAAAAACATGATGGAGATGACGAACAGGAGAATGATATTTTGTCTGTTAAATTGGAATTTGAATTTCATTCCAATGAATTCAGATGTAATTAATTCAACAAGTGATGTATGGGTCTTTGAGGTATGATTGGCTGATATATTGCATTTGGATAAAAAGGGGAAATATATTTTCACCCTCTCGGGAATAACTGACTGTCTGGGTACAGACCTTACTTAGTCAACAAAACCAGGAACAACTTCGGATATATACAACTATACACCCCATTTCACTCCAGAATTGTAACTGACATGATTCAACCTGATTGTTACATCTCATTAAAATTTTTCAACATTCATCTCCTCTTCGAAATTCGAAATTTAAGTGTTGACACGGTAATGACTGCATTACCTGAGCGACGAGCTGATAGACATATACTTCAATATTGGAAAATAAAATAAATAATAGTTTTTGCTTCATGACATTTTTAATGGTTTCAACTATCATACTTATGGACTCATTTTCATGCAAATTGGTAAGTTCAAGATGTTTTTTTTTTTTCAAAATGAATTAATCCATTAGCGCCTACCGGCACCGTATGGTACCACTAATCAGGTGTCCACTTTTCGACCTCTCGTGGCCATACCGTTATGTTTAGTGGAATTGCACGTGAGCCAGGCGTTGGTTTAGAGACGAATGAACACATTGTGCGCTGTTTCGATTTGGTGTGAAGTGTTCCACGCGTTTCACACAAGTTACAATATCATCAGATATCAGTTGTCAAGAAAACATGGACTTTCGATTAGTGTAAATATTGTAATATGAATACGCTTCAGAGTCTGAGCATTTCAAGTAAATTTTATCTTTCCTAGAAGACAATGTTCATTATAATATATTTTGCATAAAACAATTTTCTTTTGTCATATTTGTTTTTGAAGCGTGAACAATGCTGATGCCATATGGTACCGCTAGGCGGTTTACTGTCAAGAATGATTGATATATGATGTGCAATATTTTAGAAGACTGACGTTGCAAGATGCATTGGAAATTGCATATGATGAGTCAGAAGAAATGGGTGACGTCAGAGATATTTTCATAGAACCTCCGGAAAGTCATATTTTGGCTGACGAAAACTCGGCGGACGAGGACACAGGGGGTTTGCTCCTGCAGAAATTGTGTTGAATGATAATTCTAGAATAGGTGGTACAGATGAACCTACAGGAATAGAACATATCAATAACACAGAAAAATGGAGATTGCGAGAGAAATTGAATCAAAATCAAGGGCGAATGCATAAACACGATAAAACTCATGATGAAAAGAATGATTATATTTTGATGAAAGTCAGAAAACCTGAACATATCAGTTTTTGTCAGTTAGGAGATCTAGAACCTTCAAAACATGTTTTTCCTGAAAGCCAATGGTTACGGTGCTACTGGTACTGTACGAGATAATAGAATACCTGAGGAATGTCCTCTTGTATCTGAAAAAGACCTGATGAAACGGAATAGAGGTGATTTTTCTTCTGCGTTGGAGAAAAATTCAGGAGTGATTTTTGTGCCATGGATGGACAGCAGTCCTGTTACATTGGCAAACACATTTTTTTCATTCCACGTCCAGATGTCGTCTTGCAGTACAACAAGAATATGGGAGGAACTGATCTAATGGATGGTAATATTGCTTGGTAATATATACATATTTGTATTCGTTACTGAAACTGAAAGATATTTTGATTTACCAGTTATCGCATTATCGGAATTAGATCGAAAAAATGGTATTGCCAATTTTTACATATTTTATCGATGCTGCAGTGCAAAATGCATGGAACCTCCACAGAAAAACTGGTTGAAATATAAGTCAATTGGAGTTCAGAAGGAATATTGTACAGGTCATTCATAGAATGTCAAGATAATTATATAATCAACATTCGATTTGTGTTTCAGACATATTTGACACGATTCAAAAACGAACCAAAAGGCCCAGGTCGAACATCAAAGGCATCTGGCAGCGACTTTCGAGTTGATGAAAACGTTAGGTACGATGGAATGCATCACTATGTGGTTCAGACACAAGAAGCAGAGCGGAGAAGATGTGCAAGATCTCTGTGTAAAAGCAGAATTAGAACAATGTGCCTAAAATGTAACGTTGCATAGAGTGTTTCAAAGATTTCCACACTAAATAAAGTTATTTCTCTTGATTTTTTAATTTTCATAGAGTCGAAACAGAATGGTCAGTGTAGCGCCTAGCGGTACCATATGGTACCACCTTTTTTCTCAAAAGCTATCAGGAATTTTTTTGCGAATATGGTATTCTCTGTCCGAATATACATAGTTTGTCAGCTTACAGCCAAAAAAAAATTAAATTTGAAAAAAAATTAATCCCGGCGCTAATGGGTTAATTGATATTCAGTCTCCTTCAATGAATTTCATGGCGAAGACATGACATGGGAATGACTATTGAGACTTTCTTCGTCAAATAAAAACTATATCATGAAGAAAATCCAATGATATTAGATATTCAACACATAGTCATGAATACAATTTGCGAGACAATTTGGTACTCTACCTATTTTCTCGAAGCTTGCAGAATTATTAGATTTTTTTTCCTCACCATACAACAAATTACTCATTTTTTGGGAAATCACTCAATTATTGGTGCCAACTTTTCAAAGACTGAAAATATTTCAGATAAGTAGATTGATAATGATCGATTATAACAGCATAACATAGGTAGGTTCTTACCGAATTTTGATGGTTTCAATTTAACTAAGTTTAAAAACTTTCATTGTGCGAATGAGGTGAAAAAATCAATGTAAAATATGCTTTTGGAAGAATTCAGAAAGATAAAGGCTTCCGAAATTCAGCTGAAAAAATACAGGTCTGCTAGATTCGGTACCTAGCAAATAACATCATTGGGTGGTGTGGTATTGCACTCTGGTACTATATTTATATTTTGAGGTTCCTGATGTCATAACCTTACTCAACCTTACCTAACCTCAAAACTAGTACAACCCTAAACGATAAAATCTTATCGACAAAACGACAATCCATGCATGACCTATACATATATATACCTATGCCGGTGTTCACACTTCCTGTCTATTAATTTTTCCTGACAGAAGAATAGAGAGACAAAGTTCACTTACACAAAATCAGTATTCTGAAAGAGGACTTATAAATCAGCAAATCGTCCCACTTGATCGCGAATGAACTACGCGTTCCTGTACTTATAAACATCGACACACACTGCACTGATTATTGTATGTAGCTATTCGATGTATTAAACACATGATAATAATTACTAATGCGCCTGAGATGGTGTGGAGGATGATAATTATTGTTTATAAACCGACAGGCAGAAAGGGACCAGAATGTTCTCTCTGTCTCGTTCAGCATCATTCTATTATTCTTCCGCCGTCCATAATAGAAAGTCGATAATAAAACGAGTTAGCTACCGCCCTCTGTTACCAACGAACACAACTAGGCATATACCCACGATAGGAAACTATAATGCTTATTCTCACATGTTCTCTTAGTTGCTCTCAGTTCCATCAATGCATCACACGCGGCGTCTAGCGGGGATGATTACAGAGATATAGGGTGTTCAAAAACAACAAATTTAATTTTGAAAATTGTTTGTGTCAAAACTATTATAATCGGCCAGAACGACTCACATGTCTCTATATCAACTTTTGATTATATCTTCTGACATCGAATTGGAAAAAAATACAGGGTGGTCCAAAAGATTCAGAATTCTGATCACCCTGTATCTGTTATGCTAGTGGTAGTATTTTTTGAGATCTTCGAATCATGTCGTATATGTTTATATTTTGCTATCGCGAGTATCGCGTATTATTAACGTTCAGGATATCTTTAGGAACTCGCAGATTTTCTCGTTTGTGATACTCTCTGGATGACTAGAAGAACTCACAATAACAGTTTCTGATTCAGATTACGTTCGGGTCAACTGTACGAACTCGCAGTGAGAATATCTCGTTTACGTTACATATACGTGATAGCTTCAGAAATTCGCAACAAGAATTTTCCGTTCAGGTTACGTTCCAGCTAGCTTAAGGAATTCGCAGTAAGAACTTCTGATTCATGTTAATTCCGTATTAACTTTGGTGATTCGTTGTGGAAATGAAATCGATAACTGAAAGGTGAGGTTAGAAAGATTTCTATATATTGGACTTCAAGAAGAATTTGCTAATAGCGCACATAGCGATCTTTACTACCTCACGATAGGAGTTCGCGTTTGTGTTACCTGGGTAAATTATTGATATTGTACCAGTATATCACCTGACAAAGCTACTGTGTTATAGCAAAACATGCTGTGTGTTCGAGGATTTCGTGGAAATCTTATCGTTTGTTAAGTTTTCACATTTGCACAAATAAAGCAATGTCGTGTCATCTGCAAATAATTCGAGTTTTCTTCTCAATCCCAAGCTTGATATTAATAATAATAATAATGATGAATGCTTTTATTGTCTCAATGAAACAAAAAGCAGAGTTCAACTCGCCGATAAATCGACAGCTGCTCTTCTACTCAACCCTATTAAATTTATATAGATCGAGAATAAAACTGGTCCCATGACTGACCCTTGCGATACACTGCAAGAGATGTTCAGTAAAGAGCTGCAAGTATCACTCACAACAACATAATTATATTGCTTTTTATTTGATGAATAATTATGGAAACAATCATGAATCCTTCCTCTGACACTAATTGCAAATAAATCAATCAATAAAATGATATGGTTCACAGTATCAAAAGCTTTGCATAAATCTAATGACGATGAATCGCAATGATAATTTCAATCGATTCGTAATTGTATATCTGAAATAAAATTCATAACTTCAGTGTCTATCGATCGACGGAATCTATACCGACCACTGAATAGCAGATTGTTATTCTCCAGGAATTCAAGTAGACGATGGTTCATATTTTTTTTTATATCTTTTGAAAGAACCATGACAACAGAAATGGGTATGTGATCATACGTATATACTCTCTCCTACCAGTTTTGTTCACAGGCAATAGTTTCACAATTTTCATTTTGTCAGGAATAATTCCACTTTCAAATGAATTTGAAATAGTTATCAACAAGATAGGAGTCAATTTATATTTGTTTAAGTTCACAAAATTATGAGTTATATAATCAAATCCACAAGACTTCCGTACATTCAAGTTGTCAACAATATCTTCAACTTCAACTTTCAACCCAAATAAAACGCTTGAATGATCTATTATACTGGGTCAGAAATCTAAGTAATTTTTTACGATAAATTTGTACCAACATTGATGAAATGGTGATTGATTGCACTAGTCATCTCATTTCCAATTTCAATATCATCCACTGTATTTTATTCAATATGTTCTGTCTCATTTCTTGATTCATCATATACAGCAGTGAATTGATACCATTCCAAACTAATTTGGGGTACTATTGAAGAAATGATAATCATAACATTTCCTGATTGTTTCTCTGATTGTTTATTTTAAAAATTCAATATGGAAGTTGAATTTATGATCAATATAATTAATATCAGGATATATTTCTTCATTAATGAAATTGATCTCGTTACTCAATTAATCTTTGGATAATCGAATATTCACTTCCTCTCTGGATTCATTGCTCTCCGGAAATAAATAAATGTTCATATCACCGAAGAAATAACTCACATATTTGAACTTATCGATATTTCCAAGCATCATATTCATGAAACTCAGGAATTAATTTATATTCCGGTCTTGCGGCCGATAAATGCCACAGAGTAACATATCTGGGGATTCAATTTTGATTGCCGAATACGTCAAAATGGATTCTTCTTCTTGAATTATCTCGAAATTCAGATTTTCATGGATGAAAATTCCAACACCACCTCCTCCTGTTCTTCTACGACTAGCATAGACTGCATTGAAATTCTTGGAATTGAAATATTTCTCCTCTTCCTTATTCATCCATGTTTCACTCACTATGATGGCTGCAACTTTCAATTATTCACTGATGATGATTCCTAGTCCATTTATTTGATATTTGACCGATCCTGAATTGAGATATAAAATATTCATTCTGTTGATGTCATGAACTTGAACATCATTGATCGAAGTTATTTATGATGACTTTATAGACTGATTCGTATAAGTAATAATGCTGTTTTTTTATAGTTATAACCAATCTGAGATTTGAGAAGATTCAGATGGAATTTGTCAGTGGAACACTTTTCGTCTTCTGCTGAATGATTCACAAAATATTTTTTTATAGCGGTTATTGATGTGCGGTTATTGTGATTAACACAATAATAACATTTCAGTTCATTGCTTTCATAGACTGTGATTCCATGTGATCCACCACAACGGAGGCATGCTATTCCATTTTAACACTCATTTATCTTGATTGAATCCAGAACATTGATTGCATTATGAAATAATGTTGTGGTCATATACTGTCAAATTCAACCAACCAACAAATGATTCACTATAATTTCTTGTCATGATTTTGTTCATTAGTCTCCCATCAATTTTAGCAAATATTGTATGTGTTTTCGATCTCTCAGAATATTTCATGAAATCAATATGAAGATTATCTCCTTCCTGAATTATTGAATTTTGTTGAATAATAATCTTTTCTGATTCTCCTTTCGGTATATCGCTTCCCAATTCCATATTTGGTATTTCAATGACAGGCTTGATTAATTGTGTCATCCTTGCGTCATATTACGAAGGTAATTCTTCAATAATTTCTTGTTTGACTTTTTCAATTTCTTCCTCATCCTTGCATCCAATTATCATATCGTCATCACGCATTTCTCTCATATAATGTATTCCTTCACCAAGTTTACTCCTTTTTATATTTCTTTGTAATTTTTCTCTTGTTTTCGAAGATGCCTGATCATTTTTTGATTTTAATATTAGGGTATGTTCATTTCGCTTGTATGGAGAAACATAATTTGTTCTCAGAACATCAGAGTAGCTCAAATAATTTGCTTTTATTCAATTTTTTTCATGGATGATTGAAATTTTTTTCTCAATATGGTATGGAGTTTCCATTATATTATTGCAATAGATCATATTGGAAACTTCTTGATTTATAATTTTCCTTGAATCTTTCATTGAGTTCCGTTGAATATTTGACTCTTTTATCCCTTTCGGCAATCAGTATATCTTCTTGTTCAATTATTTCTCTACCTGCGTCTGATTCGAATAAATCACTTTGAAAAGCACTGACACCGCTCAAATTGAAATGTTCGCCAGATTGAGAATGATCGGAAATATCGTATTCAACATGAGTCTTTTCATCACACGTATCTTCATTTCGTTTCTCTCTTCTCATTCTTCCCGAATCATGAGATTATTTTGTTCATGATATAACAATTCAAGAATTAACAAATATCTGTGGAAGAATGCCTAATAGTCATTCTGACTTCCATATAAAAAATACTCCCATTCAAGTTTCATAAGATATGATGACTAATTGAAAAAAATCCCTTACTCCGCTATATGTATACTGTATAGCCCCATATCGAAGCTTGCACAGCTTCATTACTTCAAAATAAGAATACGCCGTATGGATAATGGTGTACGTATTATTTATATAAAAAAATGTGAATGGTCGGAAAACTCAGATGAGCATCAATTTTATAATAATGTATGGTGGACGGGACTATTGCCAACTGTGGTCGTGTATTGAGATGCTCCTATCAAAGTCAATTTCTACAGTACAAAAGTGCATTCAAAAGTTTGGAAGTGGTACCTAAGCTACCGTGAGTAATTCATCTAACTGGTGGACCTAATTCCAATACATGATATACTGTATACGTTAGAAAGAGGCAATTCAACACAACTTAGTTCTTGGTGAAAATACACAGAAGTCAATCATTGGCACCATAGACTGTGAAAATATCGAACTGTGATACTTGTGGTGAAAGACCGCAAGCGAAACATAAACTTGACTATGAGTGCTGTAGAAAAGTCTTTCATACTGAGTGTGTTGACGTTGATGAAGGTCAGTTTCAATCCTACATCGTCGTTGATGCCATCTGGTTATGCACTGGTTGCAATGCAAAAGTTATTATTAGACCATAGTAACGAACGCTACAGCAATTTCTCACATTCAGAATCGCCTCAAGATGATTTTAGATCAGCGAAATCACACTCTAACCAAAATAGAGATATACGACCAAGATATGGAAAACCTGAAAGCTAACATGCCTCAATCGAGGATATCACTGGTCATGATAGGATAATTGAAATGCTAGAAACTGTCTTGAAGACATTCGAAGATACGAATAATCTTTTTGAAACTGAAATGGATAATTTTCAACAGAGCAGTCGGATCAATTGTTTGGAAATCACTGGTGTACCTGAACTTGCTGAGGAGAATTATTTTCTGTCCAGTTGATAGGATCGACGCTAAGAATGTGAATATTGGAATCACATATTTTAAACTACTATCGCTTTGTAGATAGTGGTTCTGTGCTGAATATTACTCTCAGAAAGCTGTGCTATAGAAACGAATTTTTGAAATGTCGCAAAATCAAGAAGAATTCCTCTACCAATAACTTGGTTAATTCACTCAAAAACTTGGTTTTGAGATCTGATATTCTCTATGTTGATGAATATTTGACTGCTATAAAAAAGTATAGAAAAAAATAATTATGTTGAGTATCTATGTGTGAAATATGGAACATGCATGCGGAAATTGTTGGCAAAAGACCAATTGCAATTTATCGTGAGAATGATTCGAATGTCATCTGATCATAATATTTGCTATTTACAGTGGTGTGGAATATATATTTTTCTTCCTTCTGTGGAGTAAACATGGTGTTATTCGAGTGTGTGGCCAAACTTATTAGAGGGGCGAATGTTTGGGTGATTCAAATATCTTGATCTTTAGAAGTGATGAAAGTGAGCCTGTTTTGTAAACCCTTGCAGCTGCATATGGTAGGTACCTCCACTAGGTTGACACTTTCATCATTAAGTCACATAATACACATAAAGTTTACTGCCAAGCACTTTTACTGGCTCGTTTGGATGTTGAAATTTGATAACTTTTGAGCAATGAACTTTGAAGATCAATAGACTATTTTGACCAAACTTTTTGATTTCTTATTTTGCATTTCAACAAATTCAAGTGGCGCCCCCTTTCAAAGTATCGAAGAAACTGATTAATAACATCTGATCATCAACTCACGACACAGCTCTCTAGTCACATTGGCTGCCGTTCCTTGGCAACACCATTTTGCAAATTTTGGTAAATACTTTGGGCAAGTCACTAGAAGAATGCAGGAGGTGGTGACAACCGAATTTCTGTAATGATATATATATATATCTATTTATTATTGTTTCAAAACTGACATCACAGTTAATATCATCCTCCAGGGCTTCAGAAAGTCCATGTTTTAAACTTTTTACTGCATTTTCTGCGCAACCATTTGTTGCAGGGTGATGCGGTGGAGATGACGAATGATGAATTCCATTATTTGATAAAATTAGTGAGAACTGTCCAGACGAAAAAGAAGTACCATCATCCGTAACCACTATTCTCGGCAAACCAAAGCGAGCAAAACACTCTCTAAACTTTTCTATGGTAGATTTGGAGTCAGTTTTATCCATAATGAAAGTTACTCACTACTTCGAATATTGTATCAGTAATCAATAAAATCATCTTTCCATGAAGGAGACCTGGAAAATCTGCATGAATGCGTTCAAAAAAATATTAAGATTTTTCACATGGTACTACTTTAGCTTCAGGTGAATCGGGTCTACTGGAAAAATACACAGTACATGTATTCACAAACTTTTCAATGTCAGAATCCAAACAAGGCCGCCAGAAATAAGCTCTTGCATTGGCTTTCATTTTCGCCATCCCTTCATGGGTACTATGATGGGGTTCCCCTAATAATTGATATCTAAGTTTCGTCGGTACTACAAGTCTATAACCTCACATTATCACGCCTTGATCAATAGATAGTTTATGCTTTTTATTCATGAACTGTTTCAAAAGTTCATTCTCCGAATTATCAGAAAAACCATACCGAATATAATTATACATTTTTTTTAAAAGTGGATCTTCTCGAGTTTCAAATCTAACCAAATTAACATCATTTGGTGAAGTTTTTACCATGAAATTCAGATAATCAAAATCATTATGCTCTATATCCAATTGCTCTTTAGGTAACGGTAATTTAGATTAAGCATCCGCCAGAACATTTTCATTACCCTCAATATACTCAAACATGTAATCAAATCCAGATAAAAATAATGACCAACGTTGTAATCTACCTGCAGCTAACTGAGGTAAACTTTTATGCTCTTCGAATAAAGCTAACAATGGCTTTTGATCTGACGATAGTTCAAACTTGCGACCCACCAAGAATTGATGAAACTTCTGAATCGCCCAATGAATACTCAATGCTTTCTTGTGTATCATTGGATAATTTTGTTCTGAATCATTCAATATTCTAGAGGTGAAACTGATATGCTGATCTGACCCATCTGATATCACATGCGATAGAACTGCCCCAATTCTGAACTGACTAGCATCACAAGTGAAGCGTTAAGGCAAAGACGCATCGTAATGGACTAGCACCTTGTTCGATGTAACTTATTTTTTGATAGCTCATAAGCATTCTGATATACCGATGTCCGTTTGAATATTGTATTTTTCTTCAACAAATCATACAGAGCCTCAATTTCTCTGATGAATTAGGTATTAATTCAGAATAATAATTAATCAATCCAGTAAATGCTCTTACTTCAGTAGTATTTTTAGAAAATGGGCAATTCAAGACACATTTTCTTGATCCTTCTGAATTTATTATATGCCCTGAATATTTCATACTCGTTTAAAAAAACTCGCATTTATCCTTATTCAAATTGGAACCTGCATTCCTCAACCTAGTCAACACTTTCAAATTACTCAAGTGATCGTTCTCATTTTTCATCGTAAAAACTATATCATCCATGAAATTTATTACTCCTTTTGCCCCTTGCAACACTTTCTCAAGAGTATCCTGAAAAATTGAACATGCTGGTTTTGTTCCAAATGGAAGTCTATTTAGTTCAAAAATACCATACTGTGTACTACAAGCTAGTAAATTCTCTGTTTATTCATCTACTTTCAGCTGATTATATGCATTCATTATATCCAGTTTGGCTAACTATTGTCCACCTCGCAAGGCAGAGAAAATCTCATCAATCCTTTGTAAAAGATGTTTAACATCTTTCAAATATTTATTTACTGTGATCTTATAATTTACACACAGTCTTATAATACCATCAGGTTTCAAAACTGGTACCCCACGGTGTGCCTCAATCTGAATGTAAAACTTTCTGGATAACCCCTTCTTTCTCAAGACAAGAAATCTCCTCCTTTACCTTATCTGTGAATTCAAAGGGGACAGGTCTCGGTTCATGAAAAATTTCTTTCGCATTATCAATCAATTCCAACTTGATTTAATTTCCCTTATATACTCCTAGTTCATTTTGAAATAAATCATCAAATTCTCCTAATGAATTTTCAAGATTTTCATTATCATAACTGATGTTTCCAATGAAAACCTGAATATTATGCAAGTTGATATTGAACTGCTTCGAAATGTCTCTTCCCATTAAAACTTTCGTGGCATTTCCAACAATTAATATCTGAGAAAGCTTCGAAATCCCTTCAATATTCATATCTGAAGATACTGCACCTTTCGTTATAATGACCTTTCCCTCAAAATATGTTTTCAATTTTATATCTGTTCCAAATCTACCTTAGAAAACTTTTCTTCAAACAATTCCCATGGCATGCGAGACAATCCAGCACCAGTATCATATTCCATCTGCAATGGAATACCCTGTAGAATGACATCTACAACAATTGGTTCAACACAGTTATAGTTATCAAAAATATTACACATTTCAGAATAATTTCTCTCAGTAGATGAAATATCTGAATCATTATGATTCTCACTGCAAACTGCCGCTTCTTCAATGAAATTATTTTTATCAATATTGTTCCCACATGCTGGAGCAATATGTCTAAAAATCTGACACATGTCACACTTCGACTTTCTGAATTTACAAAATTTTAAATCATGTTTAGGCTTATTACAGTAAAAACATAACAATACTCCCCTATTCGACCCAAAATCTCTATCTGAATTTTTAACTCTCTGGAGCCAATTAATATCGTCTGCTCTTCCAATTTCCTTCAACATAGCTTCTCTATTCGATGCCAGCTCTAGCATCTCTGGCAAACTCTTCTTCAGCGGACTTTCTTCACACAATCTATCCAAGATAGGTCCTTTCTTCATACCAGTAACAAAGGACCCCGCACTTTTTCTATATAAAAATGGCGTTCCGTCGAATTTCCCCAATTTTTGGTAAATGATAGTACTCGACATACTGATTGAATATGCCAAGTCCCAACTCAATCCTATGACTAGTTTACGAGATACAGGGTGTTGAAGTTGAAGAATACCTAATTTTTCTCGGCCTATATCTCTAAGATAGGACAAATGAATTCCAATTTTTCGGGAGCACGTAATAGTTATGCCCTTAGGCGCAAGAACTATATAGGTATTCGACCAAAACTGATTTTTATTACAGGGTGATTCTCATTTCAAATAATGTGTTTTTTTGAATATCTGAATATCAATGCTACAAATTGATAACAATTACAAAATGAGATTTATAGCCAAGTATGCTCTTCTTACATCAATTGAATTCGTAAAATATAATAATTATACATGGTGTTTCATTAATGCTGTTGATTGCATAATTGGTCTATCCTAAAGTTCATTGGGCCACCTCGTATTATCGGGTTGATTCCAGACATTCAAAATATTTTTGAAGGATGTATCCCAATGAGTTCCATGATATACAGAGTGATTCATCGATTGAAAAAATTGACAACCACGAAAAAATATTCAAAAACCACTATTTTTTTCATCACCCTCTAATTCGAAATTATTACCGTCGATGTAAGATTTTTTTCCACCAATATACTCAGTATGGATATTTCAATCAAATTGGGAATTTTCAGACCCATGCTATGACTAGTTTTTTTTATACATCGAATAATGTGAAAATAATTATGGAAAAGTAATTACATAATAACACGAAAAATTGCTCCGAATCGCAAAACTAGTAGTCACTAGTCAACTATGTCAAAAAATGTGATTTGTTCGTAAACAAAATCTAGTGGTCTTATTATAGGTCCGCTAGCAAAACATCTCGAAAATGTTTTTCAGAAAACATCAAACAAATCACAATATGCCCCCGAAAAAATCTCATCAACGACACAACTATTCTACGCACCCCTTTCATCAACTTTCAACTCATCAACGATCCCACTCATAAACGTGCTAAAACTCATGAGCGTTCGAAGTCGACAGCGGTTTTTCCCAACTCAATCCTATGACTACTTTTCGAAAAAAGTATGAAACTAAACTTCCGCAAACGCCTAGTAAGAGGTGCGCGTTAATATATTTTGCAACTCTCCTATATCCAACCAACTTCCAATCTTTTGACCATACTGTATATTGTTAGAATCGAAGTTAGTATATGCACATCGCAAAGACACTAAAGTTGGAGTTTTGGTTATGTAGATATTCGTTACCGGGTTCAGTATAGGCCTGAAAGAAAAATGTCAATTAAGAATTTCAATCACAGATTTTGAAAAAATAGACAAACCAACTCGTTTCCCCACCACCTGAGAGGTAGAGTTTCAGGCGCGTTTTTTTTATTGTGGTATCCCCTGTAGGCCTAGTCCACGTTAGAAAGTGAAAGTTCCAATACCTATAATATGATTGTGTGTAGGCAGGATTGGCGCAGTGGACGAGCACCCGAGTCAGGACTGCGGGGTCGTGGGTTCGATTCCCAGACAGCGCAAGGAATTTTTCGAATATTAATATACGAATTAAATATTGTGAAGTTTCGGAGCATCGGCTGGGGATAGTCCTGCACGATTCACTGTTGCGTGCCTACATACAATATAGATACATGTTCAGAACACTATGGGCTAAAGGACCTCATTAGGGATCGATGGTTGGTTGGTATGTACATACCTACCAACGAAGGACATATACTACTACTACTACTATAATTATGTTTCACAAGGAACACAGAAATCAACTAATCGCCAGATTCAAATCAGTTCCGGACCGATGTTCATATTTTCAGGATTCAATCGATTTGCAGCATCGTCGATACAATTCAAAAGGCGATCAGATGGAAAGGTAATATTTCCTTGGTTTCTTGCGTATCCAAGGAACCATACCACACTGGCTACGTGTGCACACGTCCCTAATGTTCTAGCACCGGACCTACAAGTACAGTAGCACCCTAAAATGGGCGGATCTTGTAAATTATTATCATCGATTTCTCTGAATACTAACCACAGCATATGTTTAGTGGCATTTCTGAACCGAGAAAATACTCGAAATCTTAAAAAATTGGGTTCCTCAATGAGTTCGTCAATATCGAGTGTATTTTGTTCCCCTCCATCTCTTTGTATCGTGTCTTGTATGTAGGAGGCAGCTAAGTGAATGTGATATGACCCTGTGAGTGTTTTCAAATATTCTAAGTCAAGTCGAGGAAACGTCGGTACATGTCTATGGTTCAAACGAAACCATCGACCATTTCTTGTACGGAGGTTTTCAGCCTCAACTCGGGCCTGAACAATGTTGACTTCTTCGATATCATGCAACATTTGTGTAGCTAATTCCAATGTGCCCGGCATCCTTATTGGAGGATGGTATTTGTTTATTAGGGCGCCAGCAATCAAATAGAATTCGCGTAATTTTGCAACATGTGTTATTGATATCGCTCCTCGGAAAAATTTGAAAATCGATTTGAAATGCCCATTTCTAGCCTCTACAATCCATCTGGTGCTAGTAATTAAGCGTGCCCTATTAGTTTCGATTGTTGTGAGTTGTCTTTGGTTTGGTGGTAGAAATGGTGGCATATGGTAATGGAGACCAAGATCCTGTAAAAGACCAATAGAGTCCCTATAACCCCTATCGACTATCACTACATCGCCTTCTTGAAACCATGTCCTCATTCTATTTATATCATTCTGTAGCTCATGCTGCAGAATGGTGGCATCATTATTTCTAGCATCAGAAAAGTATGGACCATTAATTGCCAAGATGTAGCCATCAGGAGCGACCATAATTTCAGGCTTAACCAGGTGCTCATTTTTATGGAAGCAGTAGGATTGTCTCAATATCCGGAAATTACTACTTTTTTCTATTTTGTTATATGTACAGTCTATATACACAATTGCTTTTGGGATATTGGGAGAAGGGTTGTATAGCTGATTGGTGTATACAGACACGTGTCTATTAATATAATCGTCTCTTGTAATAGAGTCGAAACCAATATTATTAGTTACAAATCTTTGCATTAGAGATATCCTCACATTCGATATTATCAAGCTAGTTGTTTGTCTTGAAGAAAAATGAAACAAGATTTTCAAAAACTCATCTGAAACTCCATGTTTCATTTTGATTAGAAATGTCAGTAAATGTTTCTTTTTGATATGCCTTCTATTTCCCCCTTGCTCGATTGTATCACAAAATCCATAAAGTTCTTGAAAATCTTCTTTTGAAATCGACGTCAGAGCTTTGAACTCTTCTTCTGTAAAACTATCAATATCATCCCAGTTTCTAATACGTCTATTTTCATTGGCAACTGTTCTCATACACTGTAGAAATTGAAGCATATTTGATATCAAATAGGGTTTGTTGATAAAATTCAAACCTCCATGCAAATTATTCAAGAGAAATCCATGAGGGTCAAGATGATGACCACAAATTCTCAGAAAGTCCGGAACATAAATATTCGTTACAACAAAAATGTTCACCCTACATGCAAGAGTTATTCTCTGAACATGTCGACGAGCATTACAGATTATGCAGGCACGGCTCATTACTGGACTCAATACATTTAGGCGAAGACAGTTTGGGTTATTTTCCATCTCATTGATATCAATTATTACACTGTTATGACAATTGAAACAAACTCTGGTATCATCAAAAATGTCAATTGGAGGATTTCCAGCAGCTTGTCTTCTAAATGTTGCAATTTGCAGAAAATCAACATTATCTTCACGATTTATACGAATTGTGAGTCTAGGAATGAAATTCCCTTCGCATACATAACATCTTACCCTATTTGCAAATGCCATAATGCGCACTAAATTCACTAAACAATTACTGAAAACGACTTAAAAAACACTCAGAATAAAGATATACGCTGATATGATATTTTAAGATACTGACAACCCGAAAGTTGCTGGATGACAGACACATTTATTGATATCATGATTTTGTTTTCTAAGCCTACTGAAAAATATTCTATCTGGTTGCGATAATCCAAATTCGACTTCTACGAAGTAAAACATACTTATTAATTCGTGACAACCCAAGTTTCTAGACTAATTCGACCCCGCCGATTCCGAAAATATCAGTTGTCAACTTGAATTGGGACTAGAACTTACCCTAAAATATAATTTTATAGTTATTTGAGGATGTCTATCGATCTATTACGGTATGTATATCTTACGATATACATTACCTAATGCCACTATTTCTTCCAACAAATAGATGTTGTTGGAAAACGAGTTGGTTCATGTATTTTTTCAAAATCTATGATTGCAATTCTGAATTGATATTGAGTGGAAGAAAGAGGCTTCGAGATTGTTTCATTATTATTTTACTATATTTTTGATGTGTTGGATAAATGATGATTCCTCGGTACCTACTGATGTTCCTGTATTCCATTTTTCTTTCAAGTCTATACTGAACCCGGTAACGAATATCTACATAACCAAAACTCCAACTTTAGTGTCTTTCCGATGTGCATATACTAACTTCGATTCTAACAATATACAGTATGATCAAAAGATTGGAAGTTGGTTGGATAAAGGAGAGTTGCAAAATATATTAACGCGCACCTCTCACTAGGCGTTTGCGGAAGTTTAGTTTCATATTTTTTTCGAAAAGTATAGTCATAGGATTGAGTTGGGAAAAACCGCTGTCGACTTGGAACGCTCATGAGTTTTAGCACGTTTATATGAGGGGGATCGTTGATGAGTTGTGTCGTTGATGAGATTTTTTCGGGGGCATATTGTGATTTGTTTGATGTTTTCTGAAAAACATTTTCGAGATGTTTTGCTAGCGGACCTATAATAAGACCACTAGATTTTGTTTACGAACAAATCACATTTTTTGACATAGTTGACTAGTGACTACTAGTTTTGCGATTCGGAGCAATTTTTCGTGTTATTATGTAATTACTTTTCCATAATTATTTTCACATTATTCGATGTATAAAAAAAACTAGTCATAGCATGGGTCTGAAAATTCCCAATTTGATTGAAATATCCATACTGAGTATATTGGTGGAAAAAAATCTTACATCGACGGTAATAATTTCGAATTAGAGGGTGATGAAAAAAATAGTGGTTTTTGAATATTTTTTCGTGGTTGTCAATTTTTTCAATCGATGAATCACTCTGTATATCATGGAACTCATTGGGATACATCCTTCAAAAATATTTTGAATGTCTGGAATCAACCCGATAATACGAGGTGGCCCAATGAACTTTAGGATAGACCAATTATGCAATCAACAGCATTAATGAAACACCATGTATAATTATTATATTTTACGAATTCAATTGATGTAAGAAGAGCATACTTGGCTATAAATCTCATTTTGTAATTGTTATCAATTTGTAGCATTGATATTCAGATATTCAAAAAAACACATTATTTGAAATGAGAATCACCCTGTAATAAAAATCAGTTTTGGTCGAATACCTATATAGTTCTTGCGCCTAAGGGCATAACTATTACGTGCTCCCGAAAAATTGGAATTCATTTGTCCTATCTTAGAGATATAGGCCGAGAAAAATTAGGTATTCTTCAACTTCAACACCCTGTATCTCGTAAACTAGTCATAGGATTGAGTTGGGACTTGGCATATTCAATCAGTATGTCGAGTACTATCATTTACCAAAAATTGGGGAAATTCGACGGAACGCCATTTTTATATAGAAAAAGTGCGGGGTCCTTTGTCCTTGACTCTTTCCATAAACATGTCTCCAACAAATTCACACTTAGCAGCAATATTCTTCACTTCCACATACCAATCATTTATAGATTCAACTGCTAAATCTCATAACTTAGAGAACTAAGATAAACAGAATTGTCCCAATTGTCAGCAGGAGCGAGACAGTACTGTTTCGACCCACCAGGTCTCATCTGCCGCTCTCGGTCTGCTGACAACTGGGACAACTCTACGCTTCGGGTGTATCACCCATTTCGAAGATTTCATTCCTTGCTTCGAAGAATGGAACTGAATTCTCTTTCTACAATATGTAGTTTGTCTAATTCGGAACTGATCAGAAAGTAACTCAATCAATTCAGCATATTCAAGATTTTTTAGAATTTTATATACATCTTCACATATTTTATTATTTTCATCGTCGCCAAATTTGTTGTGTATTGATAAATTCAATATTTTTCGGAACTAAACTTTCATTCCCAAAAGTAATTTTCAAAACAAACGAAAAAGTGTCTTGTTGAAAGTGTCCTTCAGCAACCTGCATTCTCAATAACACCTTATTACTAATACTAACTTACTAATAACACATCACACATACCATTAGAATCATTCCATCTCAAACTTGTATGTGTTCCAGCATTAGATACTTGGTTTTGCCATCAGCTTCTATGCGAAAACAACGACAATCATTCAGAAAATGTATTTCCCAAAAACGTGTTACCTCATTTATTAAGACTTTTTGTTGAACGAACGCTCAAGATAAGTTTCATTATTTTGTGTTGAAATACCATTCGAAGTTGGGAATGAACTGTTTCACAAATTTGTTCTATGAAAATTCACTCACTGATCAGCAGAGATGAATCTCTGTGAAAAAGTGAAAAACTATTGAACACAACCATGATACACAATATCAGAGGCGTGAATCACATGGTTAACTGTTGAAAACTTGATTTCGACGATACCTTTCATTTTGTTCTCCAGGTGGAGAGTTTAGTATTTATGAATCTTGAAATATTCAGGAATTATTGCCAGTTTTGAGGTTTTGCATACGCGTCCATTATAATCTAACGATTGATGTCAGAACCACATCATCAAAATTTCGTCAGTCATTTGGTTCCGTTGTTCTTCTTTGTTATTTTTCTTCGGCGATTTTTTGCAGTGTTGAAATACCTTCGCGCTTTCCAACATAACACGTTCCTGCCCTCCCCGCATCATACCCCCTACCTAACGCAACCCTGCTTTATCACCAAAAAGAGTTGTTCTCACTTAAAACGATAATAATTGCTGATTTCACATTGAACGCTTAATTTACAGTCTGGTTATCAGTTCTGCTAATGGCTCCATGTATTCAGCATCAGGCTGTCAACCTGATGGCTTGGGGTTCGATTGCTAGCGCCAAGAATTTTTTTAATGTTGCGGAATACCGGTTCCTGGAATTCTAGATAATGTGTGTTGATGTAAACATCCACTGTTGATGTGAGGACATCACCTGTGTAGCGATGAAAACAAATTTAATTTGTGACCGGGTATACTCCAGACTACATCTCGCCGCCACTTGTGACCATCTTACTCCCTAACAGGCTGCAATTGCTGTTGTATATCTATCCATATAGAGCGTCCATGAACTCTACAAATTGATACTTGCCGAATTTTGATAGGATGAGATCGATAATTTCGAGGTGAATTTGACATTTCCTAAGTTTTGTTTGGATACTTCTTGATGAGACCTTTGATAGAAGGTATCGCAACATCTCCCATCCATATTCAAAATCTAGGGGTTCTGCTTCCCTCTGGTAGGGGATTGAAGTAAGGGAGAAAGCGAAAGCAGACGAGTCGTTTTCTCTCGAATCGAAAATTTAAGGGTCCGAGCATGTTTTCAGATCATCATTTTGGAGCCCTGAAATCGTGGTGTGGAGGTTCCGATAAATGATAGTATGTTTTTCTTATTCAGAGGTTCTTCATTCGAATACTGTCACATGATCAAAAACTATTTATACAGTCAATACGAAAAGCTCTAAGTCATATCCAAACAATGTTCATACAATGAACAACAATGGTAAATTTCGGGAGGAAAACAACTACTTTTCCGGCTAATGCCACGCAGAACATTGAATTACATTCTCCCAAAACCTATGCATGTACTCGTATAAACGAATACTGATACAAGTAAGTTGAAATCAATAGAAATTCAGAAAAAAAATACTATTTTCAGTATTCGTTCATACGAGTCTACCATTGTTGTTCATTTCATGAACATTGTGTGGATATGACTTCGATCTTTTTGTAATCATTTAACGATTCATTTCACTCTCAGCATTGTTGCTATTCCGTTAATGAAATGACGCCAGTCGGGCAACTAGCCACTCCCGTATGGAAATTTCAGTTCTGGAGTGTCTCTCCCCTCCATTTCTACTCAAATGGCGTTGCTTTTATATTGTCTATGAAAGACGCCTCTGGGGGAATATAATGCCGCCTTGATTTTTGTTTGGCAAGGCTTCGCTCAGTCGGCGGTCTCAGGACTGCTGGCTGGAGACAGCCCTGCACTGTTGAGAGTCAAAGAGCTCAAAACTGGTCTCTAGGTGGTCTGGCTGAATCAAAATCGAGAGGCATTCAGGAAAGAATCACTTGTTCATACGAGTCGATGCATAGATTTCGATAGGATGTAATTCAATGTTCTGCGAGGTATTAGCCCAGAAAGTATTTGTTTTCATACCAAGATCCACCATTGTTGTTTATAATGAACATTGTGTGTACATGACCTCGATCTTTTGGTACCTATTTATTCAACATTTCAATCCACTTTGAGTAGTGTGGCCATTCCGTAGTTGTATTCATACAATGTTAATTTTTCAAAATAAGTACGCAAGATTTCATCTGAATATCAAAGAGATTCTCTTGCTTGCGTCCTGAGAGATGAATAAAATACAGAAGACATAAAGCTTCATGATCATATTCAGAAAAAGGAAACAAAAGAATCTGCTTAGAACGGGAATATAACGACACCTCTTCCATTCTACACTACTCCAATTATCAGCTGGTAGAAAGTTCATCTGGAACTTCATTCGCCTCATATTGCTAGGACAAGTAACTGAAAGACTGAGCTAACCAACTGTGGAAACCGAATGAAAACTAGTTTTATCCATCCATGTGTATTTCGATTTTGGATTCGCCCTATATTTTGGACCACGACGATTACTTCGTTGATCAGTTCGGAATTTTTAACATAATCAGAAAGGGATATACATACTATGGAAGAGGTGAAGATAATTTTCATCATGCTACTAGGCAATAGAATTTTTTGCTTGCGCATGAAGAATAAACCAGCTACCATGCGAGCCAGTGATATCTCTAATACCTAAGGGTTCGACGAAAGGCTATAGTCAAAATAATTCATCACTGCTGAATGGAGAACATGATGAGATTATGAAAATGATTGAAACGTTCGTTCTCTGATCGAACACAGCTAGTAATATGGAATACAATGTGTGACGTGATTTCAACAAGAGATGAAATTATGGCCTCACTACACGGTTGCTCTTTAGTGGTAGAGATGGTCGTGGATTTAATTTCATAAAAATAGGTAAATGTGGGCGCCACCCAGTATTATCTGGGAAGGAATAGGGTGAGACAAAACAAAAATATCAACAGTACTGGAGTTTTTCTAAATCCATGCTATAATGACCGAATTACCTCAAAGTTACAATAATATCATATGTAATATTCAAATTTAAATTGGACCCAACACCTGGAGTATTTGAAGAATTAAGTTTAGCTTAAGAATTACTGAGAGTGAATAATCTGTTAGTATTTAATCTTATGAATAGTTGCAACAGTTTTGTTATCTTTTATGATCCAATAGTATACAAAACTGTATTAGTCAGAATTCGTTAGTACAAATATATACTAAGATAAGCAGTACTTAAATCTCAAACTTAGCCTCACTGTGGCTTCAAAAGGAAACATTAAGAACTGTATAAATGGTCCACAGGTGTGATATAAATTCTGGAAAATATAACCAAGTCCTATGAAACGGACTATCAGCGCTGATACTCCCTTTCTCACAAAGGAGAGGGTATATAAAGGCAGACAATAATAAGTAATAGTATTAAATCCCAATCAACTGGTGCAGTCCATCTTCTCATCAGGTTGGCAAAATTAAGTGAAAAATCTACTTACAGTAGGTCATCCCTATAAGTGTAACGTAGCTTTTACCAAACGGATCTCATCATCCATCACGAATATACCAAATTCGGAGGAACTGTTCTCAGTGGCATATCAGCATGGGTCCAGAAAAATAACTTTTAGAAACAGGAACAACGGATAAACATAATATTGCACCAGTAGCAATTATGGTTGAAATCACAAGGTTTTAAACCTTGTTCGCCATCATTATGGCGTCGTGTATCACAACGACACGACTATTATACCAAAATGGCGGTATACCTATACCATGAAGGCCTGAAAAGAAGTCATCATGATGCATGTGTTTCTCGATGTATTTCATTATGGTTCGATTTATAATTTTCAGTGCACTTTATTGCAAAAGTTTCATTATACTTGCCTAAAGGTGTTAATCGGCCTTCATCACCAAAATTTTCATTATTTTCTGTTTAATTTCAACAGCACGAACTTTTCGTGGCATTTCAGAAAAATGGCCCCTAGAGAGAGAGAGAGAGAATCGTCGTTCTTCCCGAAGGTACTCTGACGTTTCCAAAAACCCTATTTACATCAGGCTGCTCGCTCACAGGACACTTCGGAAACCGTGTAAGGTGCCGAGTGTGGTGTGAGTAGTGCTTTGCCTTGAAGACCTTGCTTGCTAAGTCCCTTACTGGCAATATATTATTAGGTTTTACGCTTCTTACGACTAGGTCACAGATGTGCCAAACGAATATAAAACGGGAAGAATAAGACGTGATAGTCTAAACAGCTGTTCGCTAATATTTATTTGCAAAATAAACATAACCCCTTGAAGAAATTATATATGAAATCGAAAACACATCAGATGAAATCTTTTACAGAGAACAGGGTAGGTAGCCTGATTTAATTACAATGAGAAAACAGTTTGACGAGGGTTCAATGTAAGTACGATTCATTTTGATTATTACTGAGTGTTGAAACTGACATGGTTATTATCCCAAAGTAGTTTCTAAGTAGGATTTTCAGCGATCAAGTCTCTGAAAACAATGCATCCCGCAGCATAACATGAGTGTATTACCTATGATGGACAGGAGTTATGAACGATCCACTAGTGGACCGTTACACATCCCCCCTCCTCACAGAAAATATTTAGCGCAGCGACAATATTTTCCAAACAATATCAACCTGTACCTTTAAGTAGTTTAAATGGTCGCGACACAAAAGGACCATATACAGGTGCAATTAATCTGGTCAGACCAGACAACCGCCAGATTAGTTCGTTTGCCATCACTGGCAAACTCACCAATCCTTAGGGTGAATATCTCCCCGCAAATGCGTGAGATACTCCAATCGAATACGAGTTGCTTTGACTTGTTCAGGTACTCGACAACAGTTAAAGTTGTCCCTCATGACAAACAACAAAAATTCCGGAAGTCGATACTCCGAAGAAAAACTGAACTAGACTTCATAAAGGGTGAAAGGATACTGCAAATTCTCCAATAATGAAATTGGTCATGTGAGACTAGTCTTTTCAGAACCTGGGTTTCATTCATTCATTGATTCATTCAACATTCGCTGCCACATTCATACTACACATACACACTAATGTCTATTCAGGTCCCTGGTAATGCTTTAGGTCCTTGACGTGAAATTTGCCTAGATTTTTACCCTCAGAATCACTCAGCTCATACACCAATTTAGAAATAACCCTTTTAACCGTGCAAAGAGTGAATTTTGGTGCTAGTTTTGATGCAAAGTGTTCACCTTTGTTGAAAAGTACAAAGTTTCTCTTCCAGACGCGGTCACCAAGGTGGTAGACGTCACTGGGTCTTTTACGTAGATTATAGGTTCTCGAATTCTTAGCGTAAGCCTCGGAAAGTTTTCGTCGAACATCAAGGTACATCTGAGGAAGTTGCTCAATTTCCTCACAATAATCTATCCGGTTAATATTATTCAGGTTGAAATCCGCAGAAGATCCAACCTTCCCATAGTAATCTCCTTTAGCAGGAACGTACCCACCAAAATTCAAAGTCGTAGGACTAACGCCAGTTGCTTCATGAACGGCTGTCCTCAAAGCAAACCCTATTTTGTGGATTTCCTTATCCCACTCACGGTGATCATTATCCTTCAAATAGGAACGAATAGCAGTTTCGAGTACTCGGTTAACACGTTCAACAGCATTGACCTGTGCGTGATACCGCGCATTATAATAAATCCTAATATTATACCTATCAGCTAATTGCTTGAAGATATTGCTGGTGAACTGCACACCATTGTCGCAAGCCAATACTTGTGGCGAACCATATATTAATATAACTTGTTCCTCAATGAACTTTACAATCTGAGGTGCTGTCGCCTGTCTCAGAGGATGAACAAGACAAAATTTAGAAAAATAGTCTGAGACTAATAACACGTATGAAAATCCATTTTTTGAGCGTGGCAAAGGTCCAAGCAAATCCACCGACACATACTGCCAAGGAAAACTCACTTTCTTGGGCTGTCCCATAAAACCTGGGCGAGCAGACGAGCTTACCTTTTGCTCACTACAAACATAACAATGTTTGACATACTTACTAACGTCTTGTAATAATCTGGGCCAAAAATACAACTCGCGAATTCTATCAACAGTCTTGTAAACTCCTAGATGTGCAGCCTGTGCATCATCATGACATTCCTTCAATACCGACAGCCTTTGTTTCTTAGGAACCACGATTTTCCACTCAGGGAAATTTGTAGAAAAGCCAAATTCCACTGGGATATGTTTATACAAAACACCGCCGCGGACATCAAAATCCGGGTAATTTTCAGGAGACTTCAGGACCTTTTGAATCAGTGTTGCATACCAAGTATCTGCCTCGACATCTGTCTGCGAAATGGCAATAACATTGACCTCTAAAGGTGCTCTCGAAAGTGCGTCGGGAACCGTGTTCAAAGCACCACGTCTGTAGACAATCTCCATGTCGAACATGCTAAGGCGCATCGCCCAGCGAGCAAGACGACCAGTTGGGTTCTTCAAATTACTCAGCCACAATAATGATCCGTGATCAGTAATGACCTTGAAGTGTACTCCGTCAATATACGGGCGAAATTTGTCAACTGCGAACAGGATACTAAGACACTCCTTTTCTGTTGTAGTAAATTTTTTCTCAGATTCTGAAAGAGATCTGGAAGCGAACGCGATGATAAATTCTTTACCGTTAATATTTTGAGTAAGAACACTGCCAACGCCAACATTTGACGAATCGCACTGTAGAATAAATTCCTTAGAGAAGTCGGGTGAGGCTAAGATGGGAGCGGATATTAAGGCTTCTTTTACTCTGCAGAAAGCGGTGTTGGCTTCTTCAGTCCATTCGATTTTTTGAGATTTGCGACGTCCTTTAAGTAAGGCGGTAATAGGCGCAGTTAAAGAAGAGTGGTCTTTCACAAAACGACGATAATAACTGATGAGTCCGATGAAACGCTTCACCTCAGTAGCTGTTTTGGGTACTGGGTATTCCAACATAGATTTTATTTTATCTGGATCAGTTCGAAGTCCATCTCGATCTACCATGAATCCTAGATATTTCAGACTTGGACGGCAAAAAGAGCATTTTTCCAAGTTAATTGTGAGCTTAGCCTCACGAAGTCTTTCAAAAACATTATTAAGAATTTCAATATGCTTATCAAAGATAGGAGTGGCGATTATCACATCGTCCAGATAAACAAAACAAAAAGGGTCTAGTTCGGGCCCGAGAATACTATCCATTAATTTCTGCTGGGTCTGTGCAGCATTGCAAAGCCCAAACGGCATAACTACAAATTCGAACAATCCTCGACCAGGAACAACGAAAGCAGTTTTTTCACAGGACTCAGGGTCTAGAGGGACCTGCCAAAACGCAGATTTAAGATCTATGCTAGTTAAATACTGTGCACCGGATAATTTTCTAAGTATGTGGTCGACGATTGGTAGAGGGTAAGCGCACTTCTTAGTGACTGAATTTAATTTTCTGCCATCGAAACAGAATCTCGGTTCACCATTGGATTTCTCAACTATGAGTACTGGACTCGACCAGGGACTCTTTGAAGGACGTACTACACCAAGTTGCAGCATTTTGTCTAACTCTTTATTAAGTATTTCTAACTTGTAGGGGCTCATCAAGTGATGTCGTTGTTTAATTGGATCTGCCATGCCCGTATCTATTCTGTGGACTAGTTTGTTTGTCCTACCTAGTTTTGAAGTCGACAGTTTCCTAAATTTATCAATGACTGCTTCAAGTTGTGACAGTTGCTCTTCAACTAGCTCTGATTTGGACTGAATTCGATTAATAACATTTATTTCGCCCACGCCAGACTTTGCTACGGTTAGATGATTTTTCCCGATATGACATGAGTCGCTATTAAAGTCCAAAGTAACATTGAAAATCCTACAAAAATCTGACCCCAATATAAGATTATGTGAGACAGTTGGCACTACCAAAATTCTCAAGAGTTTGACAGTATTGTCAACCTCCACGGGCAAATTGACATAACCCAAAATTTGTTGAGCAACTCCATCAGCTGTGTTGATGCTCGAATCTGAACAATCCAAAATTGTTAATCCAAAAATTTCTAATAAGTGCATTCCGCTTCCTCCAATAACACTATGACTTGCACCACTATCAACTAGACAAGTTATTTGCTTTCCAAGAATTTTAACATCAATAAAAGGCCTATAATCATTTTCCTTACGAACGAAAATCGTATTAGCTTCCTTACAGTTAGAAGGATGCTGTATGGTTACTTTGGTTTTATACATCTGGCGCACCTTGTCTAACCAGAGTTTCCATTCTGTAGAAAATGATGACTTCGTTTTAAAATTATTTGAAAGATGGCGAGTTTCAAGTCCAGCAAGATTCATTTCCGAATTTCTCATTTGGTTATGAAAGGTCTTTGAAACTACATAGGGGGCACACCGACCTACCTTGTGTTTCCCCTGTGCTCGTTTTTTGAGCAGGACGGACAGTTTGGGCGAATCACTCCTGGCTTACCGCAACCAAAACAGAAAGGTTCTTTTCGTTGTCCATTAATATCATTTCTTTGGTTAGAAGTACTCGATCGATTATTATTATTATTATTTATAGGTTGAAAGGACTGATTATTATTCTGAAGAGTAGCCACTTGTCTACTATTGTGTGAAAAATTTCTAGAAAAGTTATCTGAATATTGTTGTCTATTATTTCTCGAATTATTCCTATTAGAATTTGAACTTCTATACCTATCATTCCTATACACGCTGTTATAGACATTACTCGTGCTAGCTCTCGGTTCACGGTGATTGTTATCGAAATGATTATGACAATTTGGGCAAGAATTATCAGAGGTTGAATCAGCAGCCGAAGAATATGCTAATCCTGGTTCAAGAGTCGAAATATTCCTTCTTGGAGGAGGTTGATATTTTAGTTGGACTAGATTTGCGTCCTCTAAAGCTCTACATACTTCTAGAAGTTTATTAACATCATTTATCTGCTGCAAGGCAATATGTGATTGAAAACTAGGCAAAATATTTTTCTTAATAATTTTCAGTTTATCATGTTCTGGCGGTTCATTAATTAAGCAGCTGAATAAATTTTCCATCAAAGATAAATAAACAACAATACGCTCATCTTGACCTTGAGTTCGGTGACGTATTTCTTCCCAAAGCTGATCATCATAATCAGAAGGTAAAAAATCTCTTTTCAGCGCGTCTACTAATGAATCCCAGGAATTGAAACGATTTTGTCTAGACTGAGATCTGAACCATTCCCTGGCAACACCCTCAAACAAATCAGAAGCAGACTGGAACAAGTCCTCTTTCGTACAACTTCTCGCAACTCTCAACTCATCCACAAGCTGTAAGAATGACCTAAGTGATCCTTTTCTTAGTGTACCATCAAATGTTATTCCCCACTTATATGCAGGTACCGCTTTTGGAAGGTTATTAGCTTGTGGACCTAAGTGCAAGTTAGGGAGGTTAGCAGCTTGTCCTTTGAGAAATTGTTCACGTATTTCGACTAAGTCTTCTTCAAGTGTACTAATCAAAATAATATTATCTCCTCGATAATTTGAAATTTCTAAGTTCTCTGTATCATTTGGAATTCTATAAAGCCGGCCAAAAATGTGATGAATACGACTTCTCACTCTCTTGAAGACTTCCTCATTCATACCATCAAAGTTATTCACTACATCCGTGATAGATTCAATACTTTCATCGATTGCTTCCCGCTCATTCTCAAAATTGAAGTTAGGAGTGGTATATTCAACATCAGATCTAGAAAGATCACGTCTAATTTCCCTTCTCAAAAATTTTCTTTTCTGATCGGTATCAGCTCTATCAACTGCAACACCCCGTATAAAAAGCTCATAGTTCAGTTCTCTAGTCCTAAGATGAACAGGATCTATGTTGTAGTTAACCCTCATGGTTCAAATATTCAAAGTATGAAATGACCAGAAAATTCCGAAGTTAATCACTCGGGACAACACCCTGTACAAGTACTAAAGCGTAGAGTTTCTTGTTAACAAGGAAACTCAGTAAGACTTGTGGAAAATTGAAAACCAGGTGGATTTATTTGCAGAATAATGCCACTGGATCACAACATGCTAATTTGCGCAACGCCCTGTATAATCAGTGCCTCAATGCTAAGTGTACCTAATCAGGAAGTACTGGGATAATTATTTCATGAAATCAGAAATATGAAATTTGTAAAGAAAATCAATTAATGAGGTTAACTTACCCAATTAACTTTGATCACCCTGTATAATGCAAATTCTTGAGACTTATTCAACAACCAGAAAATATGTCAAGAAACAAAAAATTTCAGTGCTCAGTTGAATAAATTACTTACCAATGTACATTGAACACTCTGGCTCACTGCCTTCACCCTGTATATGATATTTTCCACATAAGAAGATATCAGGAAATTTGAAAAATTTACAAAAAACTGTATTATTTTTGTTTTGTCCAGGAAGAATAAGGAAGGGTTATGGGGAAATTTACCTTGCTCCGGCTATGAAATTTTAATGAGAGAACTTTGTTTTTATAAAAACTAAAAGAAAACTATCAAGGCCTTCCACGTTGTGCGCCAATTTTATGGGACGTAATTTCAACAAGAGATGAAATTATGGCCTCACTACACGGTTGCTTTTTAGTGGTAGAGATGGTCGTGGATTTAATTTCATAAAAATAGGTAAATGTGGGCGCCACCCAGTATTATCTGGGAAGGAATAGGGTGAGACAAAACAAAAATATCAACAGTACTGGAGTTTTTCTAAATCCATGCTATAATGACCGAATTACCTCAAAGTTACAATAATATCATATGTAATATTCAAATTTAAATTGGACCCAACACCTGGAGTATTTGAAGAATTAAGTTTAGCTTAAGAATTACTGAGAGTGAATAATCTGTTAGTATTTAATCTTATGAATAGTTGCAACAGTTTTGCTATCTTTCATGATCCAATAGTATACAAAACTGTATTAGTCAGAATTCGTTAGTACAAATATATACTAAGATAAGCAGTACTTAAATCTTAAACTTAGCCTCACTGTGGCTTCAAAAGGAAACATTAAGAACTGTATAAATGGTCCACAGGTGTGATATAAATTCTGGAAAATATAACCAAGTCCTATCCCAGGTAGCACATGACGACTATATGACGTCTAATTGACGGCATCACATTCGGCCAAAAGACGTCTTTATTTCAACAAATGCGACGTCCAAATGACGTAAGTAAGACACATCCAAATGACGTCATATTTGAAAGTCTTTTAGACGTCAGTATGTGTTTTCAAATTGGACCTTAAACTGACACTACTGACCAATTTCCGACGTCAATAAGACGTCTGTTTTTTTTAATAAAATTTTGAGGTTAATGTTTATAATCTGGTGAGGAAGGTAATCATTTGTGCTATAAAATAAATTTGCTACGAATGAAGATTTTATTAACAAGATAGTGATGTAAGGTTTCAGCGTCGATGGCTCCCTTTCACTGAGAGCTCTTTTGTATGTTTTGCTGTCTTTAAATGGCGGCCAAAACACTTCCTTTTTCAACGGCGTCAGCCAAGTTTCGTGAACAACAGGTACACTGTGTTGCTTCCACTGTCATTAAATTGTATTACACAATACATCCTGAATATTTTCACGTGAAAAACAGTGAAAAACACTCAACATTTTAACATTCTTAACAAATTCAATGGTACTGACGCCGTTCACAAACAACGCCCATTCGAACATGGACGATGGACAATGAACATAAACGGGAACGCACCAACGCACCATGCACGATGCAAGCTTGACGCTGAACCACAGAACGGACCGCTGAACGGCACTAACGCCACTAACGGCAGTCGCAAGATGGTCGCGAGTCGCATACACAATCTCTTCGCGTGATTACTTGATCGCCATTGGCCATCTGGTCGGTAAGTGAGAATTGTCTTTGGCGCTAAATTTAAACATTGAAAATCAAGGGAAGCCTATGGAATAAAGTACATTTTCATCATACATTTATACAGTTATTTGGATAAATTAATTAATTAATTTTATAACTTTGTTTTCCTATACATACATGATAATAATAATAATAATAATAAAAATAATAATGATAATAGTAATGATAATAATGATAATGATAATAATACCCAAAAAAATATGAAGACCATAGATTGACGTCTATACGACGTCAAACAGTGGCTGTCCATAAGACGTCACATTAATGACGTCCGCATGACGTCATAATTTGGTCAAAAGACGTATGAGACCAAAAAAGACCTCAGATAGCGGTCCTATAGACGTCACATTCGTCAGTCTGGCTACCTGGGATGAAACGGACTATCAGCGCTGATACTCCCTTTCTCACAAAGGAGAGGGTATATAAAGGCAGACAATAATAAGTAATAGTATTAAATCCCAATCAACTGGTGCAGTCCATCTTCTCATCAGGTTGGCAAAATTAAGTGAAAAATCTACTTACAGTAGGTCATCCCTATAAGTGTAACGTAGCTTTTACCAAACGGATCTCATCATCCATCACGAATATACCAAATTCGGAGGAACTGTTCTCAGTGGCATATCAGCATGGGTCCAGAAAAATAACTTTTAGAAACAGGAACAACGGATAAACATAATATTGCACCAGTAGCAATTATGGTTGAAATCACAAGGTTTTAAACCTTGTTCGCCATCATTATGGCGTCGTGTATTACAACGACACGACTATTATACCAAAATGGCGGTATACCTATACCATGAAGGCCTGAAAAGAAGTCATCATGATGCATGTGTTTTTCGATGTATTTCATTATGGTTCGATTTATAATTTTCAGTGCACTTTATTGCAAAAGTTTCATTATACTTGCCTAAAGGTGTTAATCGGCCTTCATCACCAAAATTTTCATTATTTTCTGTTTAAGTTCAACAGCACGAACTTTTCGTGGCATTTCAGAAAAATGGCCCCTAGAGAGAGAGAGAGAATCGTCGTTCTTCCCGGAGGTACTCTGACGTTTCCAAAAACCCTATTTACATCAGGCTGCTCGCTCACAGGACACTTCGGAAACCGTGAAAGGTGCCGAGTGTGGTGTGAGTAGTGCTTTGCCTTGAAGACCTTGCTTGCTAAGTCCCTTACTGGCAATATATTATTAGGTTTTACGCTTCTTACGACTAGGTCACAGATGTGCCAAACGAATATAAAACGGGAAGAATAAGACGTGATAGTCTAAACAGCTGTTCGCTAATATTTATTTGCAAAATAAACATAACCTCTTGAAGAAATTATATATGAAATCGAAAACACATCAGATGAAATCTTTTACAGAGAACAGGGTAGGTAGCCTGATTTAATTACAATGAGAAAACAGTTTGACGAGGGTTCAATGTAAGTACGATTCATTTTGATTATTACTGAGTGTTGAAACTGACATGGTTATTATCCCAAAGTAGTTTCTAAGTAGGATTTTCAGCGATCAAGTCTCTGAAAACAATGCATCCCGCAGCATAACATGAGTGTATTACCTATGATGGACAGGAGTTATGAACGATCCACTAGTGGACCGTTACAAATGACAGGAAAAGAACGGAATAATGAATGGGAACAGTCTTGGATGTGATGATCTCTTATCAATTCTATAAATAATCTCACAACACTGTGTTGGTTAAGATATATTCAGATACTCTCATCATAAACTTTTCAGAATTGAACAATTGCGAAACTTGTCTGAAATTCATGTACTATGGATCACACTAGTGAAATCATCGAAGAAATCTTTCCAGTCTTCCTTCTTATTCATCCATCGCTCCTCTATTCATATTCAGAAATAGGGTTACCAATGTGTATCCAATTTTGCACACCTGGAAATGAAAATGGAATATTCTTCAAATTGAAACCAATATTCTCTACACAAATCATTCAACATTCAACAATGTCCTATATAAAACGGTCTGTGGTACGGCCCCCAAGCGCAATTTACAGTCACTTCCGGAAGACTAGACAGCTTCAAACTTGATGGCATGCATGTATATTCCATGTATATGTTTCCATTCAGCTGGAGGCAGACGCTAAATTTGATGATCTTTCTTCCAAATCATAAAAAGTGGCTTCTCTATTTTGAAATGCAGCACAGGCAGAAAAAGTTTGTTGGTATGCAACTTTCCAAACAATTTGAATGGAATTGGTAATCACTGGGTAAACACAAAGTGATGGAGTTCTTAATAGAGAAAAATCAACGCAACAGTTTAATAATATCAGGAGAAGAAGTTGAATTTTCCACATGGCATCAAAGTAGATTAACTGCCTTGGCTGGATTCCTCGCCTCGCTACGCTTGGCTATGATCTATTAGCCGCGACATTCAATCTACTCTTCTACTGCCTAGCGAAACAGATACCATATTCTCTTTCATTTGAGGGAAATACAAAATTGCGACTCGAAAATCACATTTTCATTCAGGATACTGTTAGTCTACCAGTTTAGGTTTTGAGTTTGAACAATCCTCTTATATTCTCGAATACATTATGGGAATTCAAAGTAGCTGCTGCTAAAATCGAAATAATCTTCGTTGACAAATGTTAACTTGTGTAAGTAAAAATGAGGAGGTTTATAGAACCTGTCCACAGGTAACTAATCCTTCAGGTTGGTAAAGTAGGATATATAAGCAAGCCAATGTTAGTTTAGTTCATCGTATCAGTATATTACCTGCCAAAGCTACTGTGTTAGCGAAACATGTTGTGTGTTTGAGAAATTTGTGAAAACCTCATCGATTGTTGAGTTTTTACATTTCCAATGAATTTCCATCAAAAAACGGCCGAGTCAATTCAAAAAATCCAACTAGAATATTTTATGAATATCTAGTGTTGTCTGGGTTGATGGATTCTAGCACACTCAATATACATTTCGTGAACGCCCTAAACAAGGAGAATTGACTTTTAGGTTTACATAATTTTATCAAAGAGTTTTGAGTTATTCTGATATAGAGAGATTACGAAAAATAATAATTTAACATTCATATCGTTTGAGCTTCGACAGAACTTTGTGGAATCTATTGAAACTCTTCATTGAAGTTGTTTACTACTCACAACCGTCATCAGATTACATCTTCTCGAAATCTATGCAATGATTCGTATAGACGAATAAAATCGGAAATGTCTCCCTCCTGAACTTCGAGCTGCGCATAAGTATACGAATTATGGCATAGATTTTGGGAGGATGTGATCCTATGTTCTGCTTGGCATATAGCCACGAAAGTAGTTGTTTTCCTCTCGTTATCTACCATTTTCGTTCATTTCATGAACTATTGTGGTAATGACTTTGAGTTTCTTTTTATTTGTGGATTCAAAACGATACTTATAATAGTTATTTTTGTATAAAGAGCACGAAATGCTTCTTTGGTGATCGGGACATAATTTTTTCAACGAGGCGTAGCCGAGTTAAGAAAATAGTCGAGATGACCAAAGTATTTCGCGCTCGAGTTACAAACAACATCTTTTCTACAAACGTCAAAGAATATTATAGTTATAAAGTAAAAATATGCTCAGCTTCCGATATTGAAAATAGTATTGAAGGCCTCTCCCTATCCTTCCTAGGTACGCACTATGTTCCACGAACATAATAGGAATTTCTTTTCGTGCGCTCAAGGAGATAAAACAAAGTTATTGTGAAACATTCAGACATGAATGATTTCGTGGATGTTTGCCCGGTTGAGGACCATAAAGTCGAAATATAAATATCTCATATAACAACAATGCGCGAATTAGGTACTTCGCGCACTGTTTTACATCGCACATTGTTTTGTGCAAGGTATCATGGTAACGTAGGAAACTGAAAAGAAGTGTCACTTCGCAATTTGTAAGCAATGCGCGAACATTGCCATTTTTTGACGTTTGTAGAAAAAATTAATTATATATCATGCCGAACAAATCGATGAAGTGCCCATTATTTGTACTGAACGAAAAATATTGAGTTATGTTCCATCATTCTAGAATTTTCTCCAATTCAATTGTCTGCTTCAATTTGTCACTTGTTTTTCAATGAATTAATTTTGATTCACTCATTCATTGATTAAATCAATTTCTCCTCACGAATCAGGTATAAGCTTTTCCAGAAATATATTCCAGGATACGCTACCGGTTGCTAATGTTGAAGGCGGTGCCAATAAACTGACACTTAAAAATTACATCAGAACATGATTCCACGTACATCACGAGCTCAGTGAATGCAAGTTTCGATCTAACTGAATTCTTTCACCCTCCTCATTTCTTCCATCAAATCGAACTTGGATATATGCAAATCCAAAAAATAATTCTTTTGATATGATGCTTTTCAAGCTACCAATGCTTATTTGGCCATTCATATCAGAAAATACCGTCATTCAGGAAGTGATACTCCTTCTCAGACACTATTTTTGTTTGCTTGGGTTGCGACCTCATGTGAGGTATTCTTGCCGATTGTAGGCTCATTGCAGAAGAAACAAACTGAAGCAAACAAGCGGTACATTCGTGATGATCAAACAATATGAGCTCATATCCTAATCTATGTTTACTGAATGACTTGCCATCATGATGGGATATTATCGAGGAAACATCAGAGCGTTCACATCTCTTCCAGAGAACATACCGTATAGTCTTTCCAAAGTCTCTTTCAACAGCATGATCAAAAGAGATCGGCCCCGCCTACTGGTCCCTTCGGGAAGTTCAAACGGACCGCGTACCATTGGCGATGTTTCTCGCTGGTAAGTCCCAAGTGACTTTGTGAACGCTTCAATTAAAAGGTGATGAGCTCTTTGGATCACCGTCGCAATGAGCTCACACCGTCGAATATCGACATTATATTTGATGATGAGTTTACACAACGACGTCTAGTGCGTGTTTTGTGTGTTGGCATCCTTCGAATTGAATTTCATGATCACATTGATTTGATAATATTTCCAAAGTCCTGAATGGAAAATATTGGGCTCAATGTGTCTGAATAGCGAATTTTCCATTCCTATAGTTCTATCGAACAATTTGACTGAATGAGATGGGCGAGAAGGGACGATTTTGATTTTGCTACTATTTTGAATCCCACTTAATTCAGAGGAAAACATCGAATTCCCAACGTGTGTCTGTAGCTCAATCCAAACTGAATATCATTCATAAAGAAAATACATGGATATCGAGTTCAATGCTCACTTCAGGAAGAGACCCTAACTCTTGTTTCGTGAGATAACTAGTTTGGACTATTAGAATTGTTTGAAAAATTGCTTGAACATTTGGATTCAGGACAATTCGATTGGATCTTCCGCAAACATGAACCTATTATATACATGAGAAAGATGTGTCTTGATACATCATTTTGATTTCATCTCGATTTCGGAGAAAAAATCATCATCCGACGTGTTTTCTTGCTAAATTGGAACATATACATATGATATACATGAACATGCAAAGTTTCATAATTGCTTGCGTATGGGACCGTATCTTTTTCATTTCGTCTGGAATTACAGTAGAATCAGGAGAACAAAGAAGGAATCAGGTAATGAGTATGTTGAATAGGTCATCGAACTCGTTCTAGATATATTCATGAAACATGGAATAACGATATGACGGAATGATCATTGAATCAGCATCAGCAATGACTTCGACATGCGATTAGGTAAAATGTGCTATCGAGATCAGAGCAAGCAGAAGAACACACGCCAACATATGATTCGGAAGATGCATGAAGCAGTCAGGATGAGTTGAGCAGTGGAACAATGAATCAAGGCACGGAAATCGTTGTGAACGAGTTCAGATTCAGCACAAACAAAACGAATCGTGTGACTCATCTAGCTGAATAATTATAAACAATGAGCTTTTGTTCTGTATCGCAGCAATTTTCTCCACAAGTACCACGAAACAAGTGACCAGAATAGGTGCCTAATGCCCAAATCGGATAAGTTGAGCTCGAGGTCTTGAAACAGTTTCAAGAGTACACCAACTTTCGATACATCGGTTGTGAAAGTGTTATCCACCTGAACTTATGCTCAAATTCTAAACATGATTTGCCAGATATAACGAGAATACATGATAACAGGATCATTAACAATGCTTATTCTGAATACTGGTACAGGATCATGGCCAGACGGTTACTTTTGAGTATACGTGTTTTGAATCTGAGGGTTATCTGCTTTGGGTACAACTGTCAGAATTCAACTTTTGCATATCAGGATGGTCAATGAAATGAAACCGTTATGATAATTGGTGATTCAAATATGTCGATGAGATTGTTTGAACTGATGAGGATTACCAAAGCAAACTTGAGCTAGGACTCTGAATCATTATATTAATTTTTTTGAATTGACTCGGCCGTTACTTGATGGAAATCCATGGCAGATGTAAAAACTTCACAAACCATAAGATTACACAAAATTCTCGATCACACGAAATGTTTGGCTAACAAATTTGCTTCGTCAGGTGATATACTGGTGCGATGAACTAAACTAACCTTGGCTTGCCTATATATCCTAATTTCCCAACTCGAAGGATTATTAACCTGTGGACAGGTTCTATAAACCTCCATTTTTGGAAATTAGGCACAATATCTACATTAAAATACGGATTAACTTGAAAGGGTTGATATCACATACATATTATATTTCTTACTGAGAAATTCCACAGTGATGAACTATTGAGGTCAAAATGATCGTTAGGTAAAATGCCAGAATTTTTCAGTTTGTTGATTTCTAATGATTCTGAATCATTGTGTTTTATTTCTTCATTTTCTACGTGTAGAATTTCGGAATCATCATCAAAAGTGTTTTTTCTTTTTCAATAAATGGTTGACGTATGTAAATTTGTTTTTTTATTATGAAAATTCATCTTCTGTTCATGAATGTGCTGATGAAACTGTAAGAAGCGCATTCATGCACAGAAGATCAATTTTTTCAAGAGGAAAACAAATTCAACATACACAGAAAACTACTACTAACTAACTGAACTAACCACAGGCAAGAATAATAGTCTTGATTGAAGGTTAAGAAAGACTCCGCAAAGAGAACTACCCTTGATTTAATATGCACGTTATTATTACATCAATCTGTTTATATGACTCACAACAAAAAGGAATCAACTCGACTTTAGTCTAGTCAAAATAATTTCAAACTCTCCCACAACTTGGATCTCGGGTAACTCAAGTTCAATTAGATATAGCATTGTCTCTCAGAAAAACAGTTCTCACTTCCCATAGAAACGATATATACTTCTTATAAGTATATGAATTACCGATTGTAACTACAATCATTTCTTCATTTAACACTAAATGTAATTCGAGCAACTCTTGATCCATTTGTAATGAATGCTCATTGTAATCAATTGAAATCTGAGTATAGTATAGCTCTTATTCCAAGAACTATTCCTTAAATCCCATCAGAGCGAAATAAATCATACTCCAAATGAGAATGATACTGATAGTAATTATACGTCATGTTCAAAATAACTATAGTATTCGTTTCAATACTATCCTAATATATCCCAAGTATAGTGAAACTCAACTTAATTGAAAAATATCCTTCAGAAATAAATTTTCAACTATTCTTAATTGAACGCAACTTTATGATTGTTTTATAGATTTCATGCCTCCATATTCCTTTTGCATCAAAAAAATAGACTGGTCATGCATTGACGTTCCGCTACTGAATGTTCAATCAAGTAGCTTCTCTTCAACGCTTGAACCATGGTCATTTTGAGGTCCCATAGAATATTGAAAGATTCTGATGGCGAAACTTGTCGTGTGTTTGAGAATTTTCATCTCATCATTTGTGAAGTTTTTACATCCACATTATTGATCATGGAAATTGAGGATCAACAAAATTTGTAATTCCGATCAATATAAACTGGATGACTAGAAACTGATCTCACAGTGATGAAGAACAGATCGCGAAAAGCAGAAGAACACTTTCAAAATACTTCGATTACCTATACTAGATTATGAAGTTACAGGCGAGCGAATAAGGCTGATGGCTCCATGATTCGAGCTAGTCCTTGGACAACTAGAGCAAGGAATATACCGTGATCTTTGCTGATCAGTCGATTCATAGCTGGCTTTGATGAATTCACACATATAGTGAGGAATATTAAATATATACTCACATTTCCTTCACCGATTTGTAACAACAATATTGAGTCAAGAAGAAGAAGTAGCATTTCGCGCTCTAGACACAAAAATAACTATACATCGTGAATTTCAGAACTTCAATTCTCAGAGTAATTTTGGAGATATGAGTGTTGTATTGAAATAATTCGTATTGAAAGAACTCACAGCTGTGATCTGCTGGAGATCGAAATCTAATGGGATACCAAATCCTGTAAATGATATCGCTTTCATGTTATTCTTCAGGAACATGAGATACGCTCTTTGACTTTTGATATTCCAGTTGAACCAACAACATTCCAGAGCATTGTAGTATACTTTTTCAGCCTGAAACATATATTCACAAATCAAATTCTATAACTCGATATTTCATCAGATACAGGGTATCTGTAAAACTCATGTCGTAAATGATAGTCAAAATAATGTTGGTACTTCATTTGAAAAATATGTTTATCGCACTTCGTTACGTAGTGGTTGGCCTCGGAAGTTGAAATAAAAAGAATAAATTCCATGTATAATATTCGAACGCTTGCCATTATATCAATGCTATTCGAGCCAATAAATGAACATAAACTATTGCAGATTTCCATACGTGAACGGCTTCTTAGTGATTATATTTCATGCAGGATGGGACGAAATTTTTATGACCAATGAACGCATTTTTGACAGAGGTGACAACTTCGACATTTTGCTTCCATCGTTCGATCTATTCATATTTTCTCCACGAAATGAGTACACTTCATTACAATCCATATCTTGTACTGATCTGGAAATAATCAAATTAAAGAACATACATGCTAATCGTTCCAAATGTGGTAAAACTTGATTTATTATCAATATAATCTAGTGAATAGAGGAGTTTCACCTTACAAACGGTCCGGTAGTTCGATATGTAATCTAGGATGGTTATGGAGTGTTTGAAATGTAAAATGCACAATTCCCCCTCCTCCGCGTCCACTGCCATATTGAAAAAACCGAAAATGGTAGTAACTTTCTCCAGATTTTCGCTTATATTATCGTTATCGTGCATTTTAGCTACAAAAACGTTTCATTAAGTATTGTAGAAGATTGAATTTCCTTTGAATCACGTTGCGAATTCCGATCCTAGGACTAATAGTTACGGAGATATGCACTTTTAAAAAAAATTTGAAACATCGCATTTTCCGGAAATTTGACAATTTTCTCACTTTAGAACGCTGTAGTCCACTTATGACCTGAGCTAGGGAAATAACCCAGTAAACATGAGACATTTATGAAATATTTCAAGATTACCTTAAATGTTAATGATTGAAACATTTTTCAGGAACATTCCAGAGATATTTCAAAATCACTGTAACATTCCTGAAATATTTCAAAACTACTATAATTGATATATTCCGAAACATTTCAAAATTACTTGTGAAGTGAATGAATGAAACATTCCAAAATAACTTTGATTGTGAATAATTGAAACATATCATTTACTACCTATTCAGGAATGTTTCAATGCGTTCGAAATATGTTTGAAACGTTTCCAGGTACCTCGAACTATTGATATTTTGAAACATTTCAAATATACTCTCATTGCGAATTACTTCAATGTTTCAAGACAACTTGAATGGCTTGATTGAGGAATATTTCAAAATCACCTGAATTTTAAATGATTGGAACATTTCAATATGTCTCTCATTCTGAATGATGGAAACATTTTTCAGGAACATTCCAGAGATATTGCAAAATCACTGTAATATTCCTGAAATATTTCAAAACAACTGTAATTGATATATTCCAAAACATTCCGAAATTACTTGAGAAGTGAATGAATGAAACATTTCAAAAAAACTTTGATAGTGAATAATTGAAACATATCATTCACTACTTATTCAGGAATGTTTCAATGCGTTCGAAATATGTATGAAACGTTCCAAGGTACCTCAAACTATTGAGATTTTGAAACATTTCAAATATACTCCCATTGCGAATGACTTCAATGTTTCAAGACAACTTGAATTGCTTGATTGAAGAACATTTCAAAATCACCTGAATTTTAAATGATTGGAACATTTCGATATGACTCTCATCCTGAATGATGGAAACATTTTTCAGGAACATTCCAGGAATATTTCAAAATCTTTGTACCATTTCTGAAACATTTCAAGACAACTTCAACTGATATATTCCGAAACATTTCAAAATTTCTTGGATAAATAATAAATGAAACGTTTCAAAATTGCTTCAATTGTGAATAATTGAAACATATCATTTTCTACTTATTCAGGAATGTTCCAATGCGTTCGGAATATGTTTGGAACATTTCAAGGTTCATCAAACTATAGAAATTTTGAAACATTCCAAATATACTCTTATTGCGAATTACTGCAATATCAAAAGACAACTGAAATTGGTTGATTAAGGAACATTTCAAAATCACCTGAATTCCAAATGGTTGGAACATTTCGATATTACTCTCATTCTGAATAATGGAAACATTCATCAGGAACATTCCAGGGATATTTCAATATCATTGCAACATTTCTGAAACATTTCAAGACAACTTAAATTGATATATTCCGAAACATTCCAAAATTACTTGAATGATTAATTAATGAAATGTTTCAAAATCACTTCAATTGAAACATATCATTCAATACTGATTCAGGAATGTTCCAATGCGTTAGGAATATACCTACTACAATATATATTCCAAGACATGCAACTTGAATTGGTTAATTTAAGAATATTTCAAAATAACCCGAATTTTAATAAATTAATTAGATTATTTCACAACTATTACATGGTCTATTTTGACCAAGCATTTTATCATATTATGATGCAATTCAGCATTTCCCCTCTACAGCCGCCGCTTTCGTGGCTTCGGTAATCGATCGCGGGTTCCCGTCTTCGGCTCTAAGCGTTCGCGCACGCGCATTCAGTTTCCTTCTCCTTGGTGAAAGACTTCGCAGTTTTCGCTTTCCGACTATTTTCTCAAGCCAAGCAAAGCAAAAGACATCTAATATCTTATAATAGTGATAAAATATAATTATTTCACTCAAGTCAAACACATTTTCGAGTGTTTACTATTTAATCGTACCGGTAGACCTCTTAGGTGATTTAGGCCATGTGAAGTAACATCGAAACTTGAAACCAAACAAACAACACAAACGACTCCATTTTTTTTATCATCACCTGGTGTGGTTGGACTTTGAAATGTATTCAACGGCTCCATGGACAAGGCCGAGGTACGTATAAATATAGAAAAACCATAATTTCAGATGAAATATCAAATATTATTAGATATCATGATGGGTATATTCATAATGATACTTTTTGTTCTAGGATTGAGTGTGAAAATTTCATCATGACTTAGAAGCTGCACAAGAATAGTGCTTTCAATTGCGATGTAACCGAAGAAAAATATTGAAGCACTCAACATGTGAATAACGATGTTAAATTACTTGATATATATGTACATACCTAATACGTCGTGATTATGTGAAATATCTGATGATACTTTTTCAACTGCTTTTTTCATATATCATTATATAAGCAATATAATCCATTTTTTTATGTCTATTATCTTTCATTTCACCAGCAATATGAATATATTCCAGTGATATTGGTAGGTATTTTTCATTCTGGAACATTCCATGGGAATGTTTCATAAACAGTAATATTGTTGAATGAAAAACATTCATGAAATGTTTCATGAAACATTCCCGAAAGTTCTACAATGAATGTTCCCAGGATGTTTCTATATATATGTATTTGAAACATTATTTATGAAACATCTCTGGTGGCGAAAATTTATCGTTTCAAAAATATTCATGAAATGTACCAAGAAACATTCCTAAAGATCTAATCATATTGGGAATGTTTCCAGAATGTTTCAAGCATTTGTATTCGAAACATCATTCATGAAACAGTTTTGAGGGCAAATATCTTTGGTTTCACGAATATTTCTGAAACATTTCATGTAATATAACGAAAGAAATATTTATGAAATATTGAATGGAACATTCCTACAGAATATGATCATGGTAGAAATGTTTCCAAAATGTTTCAATTTGCGTATTTGACACATTATTTAGGAACATTACCATGAAACATTCCTGAGGGCGGACATCTCTAGTTTCTGGAATGTTTCTGGAACATGTAGGCAACTTTGAATGCAATGTTTCATGCATCATTACTACGTTTCTGAAACATTCCAGAAACAAAAAAATGTTTACTGGGAAGTATCGGAAGAAGATTTGTAGGGAATTCAATCACTTACAGAAATGCATGTACAATTTTTTCCACCCACCCTACGTAATGGGGCGTCAAAATGAAAGTTGGAACAACGGCATATTGTTTTTTTGACTATTGTGACTCCACATTATATCTAGAAATATTCACTAACAATTTTGCAGTTTGAGCTTGAATTTGTAATTCATACTAATCCTACTTTGAATTTCTGATTGACACAGTGCGATGCTTAAGATGCAGTTACTATTTCAATTGATTACCTACCTACCCATTCACTCAATGACCTGGTGGTATGTCCTCAGTAAGTGCGGAGTCAGTGGTCGGAGGTAGTTTAGCCAGATTGAGTTTGAGGGTACTTGTTTTCAATCTGCTATAGCGAAGGGAGCTCAACGATTGTTATTTACTGCCACCATATAGGGATACCAAGATTCTCTTCCCTGCTACTGAAATTTCTCTGGGACTGGCAGCAGGGTCCTCGAACCTCTCCGCTTGATGGATCTCTCCTGAAAAGTTGGCAGGATTCATTCTTTCAGAACCCAGAAATGTTAGATGTGGTATCGCAGCCCGATATTGCATGCAGGAGTAATATACAGGCTTTGAGGTTTTACTCGTAGGAGGAGACGCAGTAGATTGCGTCTGGATGTTTCCCTCTCGCTGACTTTTCGAGGTAGACGTTGTTCACCGCAGGTGTTGTGCCAGTCAGTAGGACGAGTAGGTCAATGTCTTCTCCGACAATGATGACGGCATCGTACGTGGGGGACAGACATTTAGCTGTGGCAACTATCAGCCTGTCAGCATCTTCGTAAGCTTGGTCTGTGACAATATTCGACGCTTGCATTTCATGGCAGAGCAACTTCACAAATCGGTCCTTGTTTCCCTCATTGGGCGCCAGGAATTCATCCTGAGGTACGGTGTTGACAGTGGTTTTGTTTATAATTCCATTCATGGATTTATTCTGGCCATAATTTGTCCTACAGAATGTTATCTTGGAAGTAACAATATTCCTGTTGCTTCTGGTATTTGCGGAAAGCGCAGTCAGAGCAACAATTTCAGGCGAATCAATGTAGTCATTAGTAATTTCATGGAGAAATAATAGACCAATTTCCATTATTTTATGTATCAACGTATTCATGTTTGAAATATCAAATGTTTGGGGATAGCTATAGTCAAATTCATACCTATCGAATCCCATGTGATATGCACAACTTTTGAAAACATTATTTTAACAACTCCCCAAATGATCTGAATCAACTTTTTAGAACGATAACTAGATCAAATTATTATATTCAAGAATTGACCTCAACTGTGCCCAATAAATAATTTTGACACCATCGACAGATACCTAGTTCTTTAGCAGAACGAAGTAAAGTGCCAAGCATTTCAGGAGCACGAGATGGTGTATCTATTATGTGATGTTTGAAGGTGATTTTTGAGTCGAATATCACTCATATGTCTTCGATTGTATTGGCTAATGATGGACCAGTTCCATTCACTCTGTAAATATCATCAATAGCATCATGATCTCGTGAAAATGTAATTTTTTGACATTTATTCGAATTCAGTTTTGATAAAATGATATGGCACCATCTGGAAGAGTTATTTAGATCGAGCTGTGAACTCTCAGCATGAGAAATGCATTGAACCGTTCTAAACATCTTCAGGTCATCGGCGAACATCAAGAAGGAACTGATGATGATGACATCAGAGAGGTCAATAACGAAAAGACCAAATCATGAAGTTCCCATGTGAGATCCATGATGAAACTCCAAATGTGAAAAAATCTCCACTTTTTTGCAAAAACATCCAAATTCATTGTAAGAAGAGGTCCTGTTGAATATTTGAGGTGATATATTGCTACTGCACAATGATGCACCTTCTCATTTTGATGAAGCTGTGAGAGATCATTCGAGCATCACATTTCTCCATGGTCCTTTTCCATGGCCATCTTGGTTACCTGATCCCAATCGACTTAACCAATTCCTTGGAGGATATTCCGAACGTTCAGTCTATAAAAACCCTGTGAATATAATGAATAAGCTTTCGAATCGATTTCTCACCTCTGCACATGAAGTGAGAAATGATAATCATCACATGTTATCTCGAGTACAACACAAACGTTCAAAAAAATTCAGGAAATACATTGGAGTTCAAGATGCTTATATTGAAAACCATTGTTTAAAATTCCATTGTCTCCACTGATGTCATGGAATGGGTGAATGGAGCTTTTATCACCTCTGAAACGGTTGCAATGTAAGTCTCAGAATTCGATTTTTTCTAAAACGATACTAGATATCTTATGGAATACAGTATAACATTTCTGAAGATTGAATATGAATTAATCGAACGGTGGTAGCACAATATGTTTCTTGTCACCTGTGTCAAAAATGCTTTTATTACGGAAACAACTGCGTCTCATCCTGCATCAAACATATTCACTGAAAAGCCGTGTACGTTCGTGAGTTAGTAATGAAATTCATTCATTTCGATTTTCACTTTTCAGCTCAATAACCCCGTAACGAAGCACAGCAGACTTTTTTTTATATGAAGTAGGTACTAACATTTTTTTTGCTCACCCTCTCAGCCCTATCATTTGCAACAAGACCATTCCAGACACCCTGTATACTGCGAAACATTTTTGGTAATCGAATTTTGTTCACTCGAAAATTCGACACTCACGTGGGTTGGATCTACAGGGTGATTCATAAGGAGACTCATTGAGCCAAATGGTGAATAGGGAAAATCGATACGAGTTGATATAATATACGAAATGAATTATATGGAAGCGAGCCACCCTAATTTTTTTTCTAATCATGGAGCGATCTTCAAGACTTCTTTCGTATAGAGAGGACAAAAGTGTTTTCTGGTACTTATAAGCGTCAATTTTCTTGAGAAACCAAGGCCTACTAAACACATTCAGAGGCTGAAATATACACAATACATTCAAGCGATACCTTCTGGAAGAAAAACAGCGTACACCACTGAATCATTGGCATTGGCATTGGCATCCTCTGAGTACGATCTGAACGAGGATTCTTGAGAGACAATTCAACATTAACGAATCTACAGCGTGTCTTATTTAATACGTCCCTCATCTTTATCACAGCTATAACTCTTGCGATTTTCACCAAATTTGGGCCAGTGTGAATAGCCATTTGCTAGGAGAATAGCTTTATGATATTTTCATTCATGCTTCCTGACCTCCATATGCAGAACATCGTCCCATTTCAAATCAACAGAATTGAATCAATTTTCTGGAATTTCATTCTTGATCAAATAAACTGCAAATTTTAGAAAGTACGATAGTTCCGATAGGTATAAATTCGAAAAAAAAAAACAGATGATACTATCTCATGTTGAACTCACCGTTTCCGAGTAAATCAGAAACGAACGAGAGAAAAATGTTGACAACATAAATATGACCCTAATAATACACAACGTCCTAGGGACGTCCCTATCTGGTACAATTCGAGTACGAATGACCCGGTCCAAAAATGAGTGTCCTTTGGACGTCCCATCCCGTACATCTCATGCAATGTCCGAGCAAGGACGTCCACAAAATGTCCGAGCAGGTCCATCATTTCAAATGTCTTAGAAATAGCATCCCCTAGACAAAGAAGCATTTGCAATTATTGTAGACAATAAAAAATTCCATGACTGTGTATATGGCAAACATGTTTTCATCCAAACAGACCATAAACCACTGTTGAAAACCTGGGCCCGAATAAACCTACCCCTGAAATTATTTCATCAAGAATGTTGAGGTGGACTATCATTCTAAGTGCTTATGATTATGATTTGATATAATATACTCCTGAAAAAAACATCAGCAATGCTGATGCTCTCAGCAGATTACCTCTAGATGGTAAAAACAATGAAGCTCCACCAGTTGAGGATGTTCTTTTTTTGAATTGAAACGCGATGTTTTTCAAAAGTGCAGTTTTGATGTGTGTATGTGGATTTGTGTAGGTAGTGGTATATGCTTATAACGAATCGTGTATGGGAAGTATATGAGATTTTCATGTGACAGATTTTCTGTAATGCTGACCGGGTATGCTTCCATGATATATTAGATCACTCGAAAGATGACCCTCATCTCGAAAAATATGGATTCTAGCGGATTACACCCCATCGCACTGAACATCCCTCACATTGCTAACCCCTAGTGCCTGTAACCCTTACATTGCTAGTTTTGGTAGAGAGTTGTTCGACATATTTCATGAACCAATCAGAAAACACTAAGCTGCTATAGGAGTTCTTGGTAAAGATTTGTTCGATATATTCCAAGTTGGATGGTGAAAGGGGGTTCTTTTTATCTTTTCTGTATAATCGCTTATACCTAAAGCCTCCAGCCCCTAGCGCCCACTTACATTACGAGTTTGAGTTAAGAGTTATTGCTTGATATATTCCTCGGGTTCTTCCTTCAGTGAAGCATAGTTTTGATAAAGTGTTTTTCGATAGATTCCAAGGTGTACGGTGAAAATATGTGCTTCTTGGCTGGATTGTTTGATGCAGAAAGTTCAGCATATTAGTCAAGTATATTTCAAGCTTTCCAAATACCTATAATATCGTTTTTTTATGCTGCCTGTCAGTATAATGATCGTTATTGCGTCACGTTCATTTCCTATTAATTTTGCGGATATATAGAGAATTTTTGGATTTTGCATGATAATATAGGTCTATGAAGAATCTTTCTCGTAGAGTAGTTGACAGCTATATTTTTTTTCTGTGTGGAGGCTGCCATGTTGATTCTTTCTGTATAATCGCTAATCCCAAATGCCCCTAGCCTCTAGCGCCCCCTTACATCACGAGTTTTGGTAGTGAAATTTTGACATATCTCGGTGGAACTTCTTTGGTGGAGCACAGATCTTTTAGACGAGCTCGGAGTAAGAGTTATTCGACATATTTGTCTTATATATGTTTGATAGGCATGTCTATAGAAGACAGTTTTTGCAGCGAGTTCCTCTGTATATTTTTCCATTGCTATTCAACTCGAACACAATGTATATTATTTGGAATCATCAGCTAGCGCCTCTACTCCGTGACATGTTCCGTGACGTTAACGTGACACTTCCGTGTCATTTTCATGAAATTTCCATGTTCTGTGACGCTTTCCTGATACTTTCGTGGCATTTCTGGGGCATTTCTGTAGCGTTTCCGTGCCAATTCTCTCTTACCCTTACATAACGAGTTTTGGTTATCTGTATATCTTCTCTCTGTCGCCCTGTATATTGATCGGGATCAACAGTCAGCGCGTCATCTGTCATACGTTGCCTGTCTTATATGTTTGAATGATGTGTCTTGTTTGCTTCTGACGAGGTTATCAGTATTGGAAGTTTATGTACTGAATATGAGCGTTCGCTTTCGGTGGAGCAATGTGCGTTCGCTTTCGGTGGAGCAATGAATCATAGGCCAAGAGTTCCGCGTGATATCTGTTGAGCGCTACTTTGAATCGATCACCATCTTGTTTCAATAGCCATTTTGATTAAAATTCGTAGGTTGTCTCGACTCTGAGTGTTTCTGCCGACAAGTACTGAAAGGTCACGTGGTATACGTCATCTGTCAAACATCATTCGTATCGTCAGTTTGAAGTCATTTTGAATCGATGGCCATTTTGGTTAATATTCGTGGATTAGGTCGACCCTGAGTGTCTGCTTTTGACGAGCGCGTCCGTGGTATGTCATCTGTCGAATATCATACGTATCCTCATTTTAGCGCCATTTTGAACTAGCAGCCCTTTTGACGATTTGTGTGCCTGCTTACGAGCTGCTTACAAGGAGTACCGAAAGGTCACGTGGTATCCATCATACGTCAAACGTAAGTTGAGCATTCAGTTTCAATTAGGACCAAAAGTCACATGTCATCTATCATGTGTTTTCTGCCATCTGTCATACGTCATACTTTTGCTGTAATCTACTAAATATAATAGGTTAATCATGAAACCAAAGATGCCCTCTCCTCAGTCAAGGTTGCGGTGGTAGACGACGGGTTCCCAGAGACCAAACTGTGTCCAGAAAGGCTTACCATAGTCCAGGACGCAATCTCTGAGGCCCATGACGTAATCCCCCCAGAGGGACCACAAGTGCGTTTTGCAAAATGCACGCACAAACCAGGTTATCTGGTTATGACGTGCGCAGATCGCACTAGTGCAGACTGGCTGAGAGATGCCATCCCAACCATAAAGCCCTGGGAAGGGGCAACCCTGAGGGTCTTGGAAGGGGAGGACCTTCCAGAAGCAATATCCTGCACTACGTACATCCCGGATGACAGAGGACAGAGGCCAGAAGCGGAAAAGATTCTGCGAAGGCTCAAAGTCGCAAATCACGGGCTAAATACCAACCTATGGACGGTGTGGGGTAAAACCCCATCGGACAAAGGTCAGACATGGGCTTTCTCGATGGATAGTGAATCCCTCGAGGAACTCAAGAAAATAGACATGTCTCCCTACTACAACCTAGGGAGAATTAAATTCAGAGTCAAGGGAAGACTTAGCCCGAAAGAGGGCACCAGCACGAAAGAGGGTGCAGTTTCCACTCTAGAGAACTCACAGAACTGAGCACAGGGGTCAGGGTTCTGCAGGTGAACCTCCATCATGCTAAGGCGGCAAGCGCTATCGTATGCAGGAGGTTCGACAAGGAGAGACTAGATTTGGCTCTCCTGCAAGAACCCTGCCTACACGGAGGCAGGGTTGCAGGCCTGACAATCAACCAAGGTGAGGTACTATATAAAGAAGGTATAAATAAACCTCGCGCTTGTATCGTACATAGCAACAGGGTGAATTGCGTACTAATTCCGGTGCTCTGCACCGCCGATATTGTTACAGCTATCCTGACCACGCCAACGGAGGAAGGAGCCAAGAGCTGGTTAGTGAGCTCCGCATATTTCCCAGGCGAGGAGGCTTGCCCACCACTGCAAATAGGCGAAGTAATCGCATACGCGGCCAAGGAAAACCTCCAACTGATCCTTGGATGCGATGCAAATGCACACCATACTCTATGGGGAAGCACAGACATCAATGCAAGAGGTGAGTCACTACTAGACTTCATACTAACAAAAAGGTTATTAATAGCTAACGTAGGAAATAAACCAACCTTTGTCACTACAACAAGAAAAGAGGTATTGGACATTACACTTTCGACAGAAAAAGCATGTGATAACATAGCAAATTGGCACGTATCCGAGGAGCCTTCATGCTCCGACCATAGACAGATCAGATTTGATCTAGTTACCCCCCCTCGAACCTCAATCACTTACCGAAACCCCAGGGAGACAGACTGGGATAGATACCTATTGTCACTCAGCGACGCTCTCGAAGGAGATATGGTAGAAATTGAGGATGACAAAAGCTTTGAGAGGTCAGTAAACCTAGTAAGCAAGGCAATACTTGCAGCGTACGAGGTTAGCTGCCCTGAAAAAACAAGGCAACAGAATAACAAAACAGTCTGGTGGAATAAACACTTAGAAACCCTCAGAAGGAAAGTGCGTATGCTATTCAACAGGGCAAAAACCAACCAAGACTGGGCTGAATATAAGGCTACACTTACGCAGTACAACAAAGAGATCAGAAAGGCAAAAAGGCAATCGTGGAAGAAGTTCAGTGAGGAGGTAATGGATACCCCCACATGTTCTAGAACCCACAAAGTGTTGGAGAAGGAGGGTACTGTAAATCAAGTAGGTTTCTTGAAAAAGGAAGATAATACCTACACAACAACCTTTGAGGAAAGTATATCAATGCTAATCGAGGCACACTTTCCGGCCGCAACAATTCTAAACGAGCCAGTGGCGGTGAACAGTCCGCCAAGCAAGCTGAAAAGGCCAAATGCCTCGGACTGGAGACTAGCCACAGAGATAACAAGGCCAAACAGAATAAGGTGGGCTATAAGCAAATTTCAACTATTTAAATCTCCAGGAGAGGATGGAATCTACCCCATCCTACTCCAAAAGGGACAGGAAATACTGATTCCAAATCTATGTAGAATATTTAAGGCCTGCATAGCTATGCGATACATACCTAGTGAGTGGCAGAAGGGAAGAGTCATTTATATACCCAAGGTAGGGAGACTGAATGACATGACGCCCAAGTCATACCGTCCAATCTGTCTAGTGTCCTTCCTGCTCAAAACTTTAGAAAGACTAATAGACAGATACATCAGAGATGAGGTTTTATTAACAAACCCCCTCAACGAGCGACAATACGCGTATCAGCCGGGCAAGTCGACAGACTTGGCACTGGATGATCTAAACAGGCTACTAACAAAATCCTTGGAGGACAAAGAGATAGCAATGGCGACATTCGTAGACATTGAGGGTGCTCTCAACATTGCATCTACAAAGTCAATTACCGAAGCTCTAGAAAAGAAAGGGGTTCCATCCCTCCTGTGTCGATGGATAAACGCCAGCTTGGAAAAAATGGTAATTATATCATCCATTGGCGAAACCACAGTCACAGCTAGAACAGGTAGGGGCTGTCCGCAAGGAGGGGTGTTATCACCTCTCCTATGGGCTATCCTAGTAGACGAATTACTGAAGAGGCTAACATCCAAAGGTATGCATTGCTTAGGGTACGCCGACGATGTTGCGATTATTGCAAAAGGCAAATTCGCAGGAACAGTCTCGGAACATACCCAAACTGCTCTAAACATAATTAACAAGTGGTGTCAAGAGGAGGAACTAACTATGAACCCTCTTAAAACCACGATAGTGGTTTTTACTAAGAAGAAAGTACTGAGAGGGCTGAAGCCACCAGTTCTTAACGGGGTAGAAATTCCAATTGCACAAGAGGTAAAATACTTGGAAGTCATCTTCGACCACAAGCTGACATGGAATCAACACCTACAGAAAATAATCCAGAAAAGCACGATAGCCCTCAACCTGTGCAGAAGAATGTGCGGGAAAAACTGGGGGTTAAAACCAAAAATGATCATATGGCTATATACCAGGGTTATTAGACCAATGATAGCATATGGATCGGTGGTATGGTGGCCAAAGACTCGGCAGGCTGGGGTGACCCAAAGGCTAAGTGGCATTCAAAGGCAAGCCTGCCTGGCAGCCACGGGAGCTATGAGGACAACCCCAACAGCCGCCTTAGAAGTCTTGCTGAACCTACCGCCACTTCACGTCTACATACAAGGCGAAGCCAGGTCAGTCACCAATAGATTGACCAGAGGGCAAACGCCCATAAGCAGACTGCACGGTAAGATGTACAACGAACTATACAAAGAGTTGGAAACCAACCCGATAATGGGGATGCCATCGGACGAGATGCTTCCCAAGTATAGCTTCGGTAAACAATTTAAAACTGTTATAACAGACAGAGAGGCATGGAAGGGAGGTCCTCCAATTGATGCAGAAATGGCCTGTTATACAGACGGCTCAAAAACCGATGAAGGTGTAGGAGCAGGATGTATAGCCAAGCCAAAGACAAGAGTCTCACTGAGCTTAGGTAAACACGTGACGATATTCCAGGCAGAAGTTGCAGCAATACATCAGTGTGCAGGAGAGTTAATAAGGCAAGAGTTTAAGGAAAAGACCATCGCCATTTACTCCGACAGCCAAGCGGCTATAAAAGCAATCAGCTCCATGCAGATCAATTCCAAACTCGTTTGGGACTGCTTGGAAACCCTACAAGAGCTGGGCAGTCAAAACAGACTGTACTTAGCCTGGGTACCAGGCCACACAAGCTACAAGGGCAACGAAGAGGCTAACTCACTAGCCCGAGAAGGAGCAAGATGTGCTCCTATCGGTCCAGAACCTTTCTGTGGTATAGCGAAAGCGCTGCAGAGAACAAATAACAGTACTTGGATGAAGAAGCAGTCTCGAGAATGGTGGAACAAGGCGCCGGGAATGAGACAGGCCAAAGAGTTCATTAAAGAACCATTGCCAAAATTCACGGAGTACCTACTAAGCCAGAATAGGAGAACAACAAGGATCTTGGTTGGGCTCCTGACAAGGCACTGTAGACTCAACAAACACATGAATAACATCGGATTGGCGGACACAACCATATGCAGGTTTTGCCAAGAAGATGAGGAAACCTCAGCACACATACTGTGCTACTGCGAAGGCCTGACTAGGCTAAGGTTTTCGACGATAGGGGAGGAAAAACCACAGCCCTCTCAATATATGGAGGACCTGAGGTCTGGCCTATGGAGTCTAGTAATAAGGATGGGTTTAGACAAGGAACTCTAACATAACATGAGGGCACACACAATAGATCTGTAAAGGTCGCAGTGGAGAGGCTCCTAGTAGCACATGAGCCCCATATCAATCTAATCTAATCATGAAACACCCTGTATATATTTATTCAGCGACGTTTTTTGATCCACCCTGTATATAAATATTCAATTTTGTTATCGTAGTTGTGTCATCGCTGTTCTTATCAGCATCCTGCGGTTAGCGTAATCGTCGGAGATGGATTACCTTGAAAGAGTAAATTTTTGCTATTTTTGAACCCAACTTCTCTTATGGAGATTAACATGGGAAAATTGGTCGAAAAGATCTAGAATCAGCATAGCTCATTTACCTATAGCTGCGTTAAATACGATCACTATTTTACGAGAAATATGTTCTTGCCTTGGTATCCCTGCATCTACCACGGCTGACAACGGAAAACAATTAATTTGCGAAGGATTCTAACAATTCTGCAAAACGAATGGTATCTGATTGTTCAACACCATTCCCCATTCGCCCCAACAAAACGGCGAAGTAGAAATGCGAAACAGAGATATTCTAAAACGTCTTGACATGAGGCAAACTCTGAAAACAAATTGGAATCGTGACCTGTTGGATAACTCAATGATGTACAATACCACTCTCCACCCAACAACAGGCAAACCATCAGGAGAACTCTTTCCCAGAAGACAATTCCGATACAAAATTTCCACAATTATCAATTCAGAAAATGAAATTATTGATGAAGATATCTGAGACATCGACAAACAAACAAAAAATCACTGGCAAAGAGTTTAGCGACATAATGAGGAAAGCAATAGATGATAGCATTGAGTTAGGAGATGCGTTTTATGTGGAAAATATGCAATAATATAACATGAATTGTGCTCCAAGTTCAACTTCACCACACATATGGTGCTAGTAAACGGTAGCTATACCCAAATTTGAAATGATGGAAGGGATGAACAGTACCGTAGAAACGTCGTCCATTCAGAAAAAAATGTAAGGGAAATGGAAGGTGATAGACGAAGAGAGATTAGTTCTAATCTAGAATGATCCATAGATTAATATGCAAAAAAAAAAGGATGAGGTATTATAATAGGTATTGTATTATGCATATATATATATATATATTCAGGATACTCTGTATATAATATATATTTTGAGCTATGTACTAATAACCAGTTGTTGGATCATAAATATATACAAATATCGTATCCTCCCCAATTTGTGAAGTTCGTTCAATTTATCATCTCAAAATCTTGTTGATAAAAGAAAGATGTAGTGTATGAGTTGATTTATCATCTTTGATTACACAATAAACGACTTTCAACGGGAATCACCTGAACGCTGAGTAACGTGGACGGGATTGGGAGTAAGCGTTAGACAGCGATAGGGTGACGACCGAGTGAAGTTAAATGCATACAAGTGTTTCATCACAAAGTGAAATATACCAATAACATTGTGAGCCCCTTAGTGTAAGAGGGGATACTACATGAATCACACCTGAGATGCCAATAGCAATAATGAATAATAGTCACCTCATCAATAATACGTTGTCCATTCGAACAGAAAATTAAACAAAAAAATACGATGGGAGCTAACAGCATCAACATTCTGATGTCGCTTTCAGGCTGTATTCTCTGGAAAATAGGAACCATTATCTGAAGGTGTCTCCAATGTTCCTTAATCAATTGAACTCACGAATATAATGAATGTTGTGACTCCAAGAAATATCTGAATAGCTGCTAAGGCCAATGTAATCGCTTCGATGTCTGCTAGAACAGCTGACATTTTGAAAAACCTACAAGAATAAAGCATTATTATGGTTGAATTATACTCTGAGGGAAAAAATTTGTAGCCGTTACTAAAAAATTAGTAACTAAAGAAAATTTCTTTAGTACGATAGGGGACAGCAAGCATTAGTTGTTGCCATAACTAATTCTGTTTTTCTGGAAACGCCTATTTGCCTCAAATGAAAAGTTTAGTTGAGTCATCTACGACGTTGTTGTGGTAACTAATAAGCCTTTTTGAGGAATAATACAAAGTGTTATTTGCCACAATCAAGATACATAGTTATGACAATTAGATTGTTAGTACTGTTTCAATATATGTTTGTTATCACAACAAATTATCCCAGTTGGGGCAATTACTCATTTCTTCTGACGTTAATAGTGAGTGTGTTGTTGCAAATTAAATATTCAATTGTGACTGAAATGGAATCTAGTTACAATTAAAAGTGATTTAGTAACGTTTCAAATATAATTTAGTTATTCTGGCAACTTGATAGTTTTATATCAATTAAAATCAAGGCCCCATTCTAATAATAACAGTTTGTATGCCATTTTCCTTCCAATTTCCAATGGAATCGTGAACAGGAATACACCACACACCGTAAGTGCCACAGGCCACAGCTCAGCAAAAAGAGAGGGAATTATAAATATACACCGTGTACACGTGACGTCGGTTGGACGTTTCTCACCGTCGCCCGTCGTATACTGAACTGAATTGTGAATAGAATATACCCAAACCTGATAACTAGTGACGCACAGATAATGATGGTAAACTGCGAATTATTATTTTGCCAACCAAATGCCAAATGGCTCAGCGCGAAGTGCAAAAAAACACAATACAGTGATTTGAAAACCCACAGAGCAGTGAACCAGCAAGAACACGACGCTCTCGGCTACACTAGACAATTATTTTATTTATTTTGTCCAAGCTCGACGACCGTGCGATCTACCCACTATTAAGATACAAGTTCAAATGATGAAACAGAAAGACAAACAGATGCAAGATGCAATTTTTGCCGGTGGGTCCCGAAGAGACGCGCGGCGGTCCCGAACGACGCAGTACAACTAAAATTATTAGTTATGGCTGAACAATTTCTCCTTTGAAAAATAATAAACCTTTTACGATAAATGTGTCATCAGTTGTGGCAAATAGTCAGCTGTTGTTAGTAACCCCAGAATTAATTCTGTCACAAATAGTATTTTTATTGATGACAAATAATTGGCGAAATATAGAAAAGTCATTTGTAGGAAATAAGGATACGTTGCCATTGATAATAAAATTTCAAATAGGTATTTTTAATTATCAGTACTAAAAAATAGACGTTTTAATTAACCAGTTTTTCTCAGTGGAGCAGTGAAATTTTTTATCTAGGGGAAATCTGTAGAATATTTCATGATTCAAGTTTGGTAATGGTCCCATCCTCCTCTTTTGGCACTGGAGAATGGTAACTTACCCAACAATTGCGGAAAGTGGTACTTTTCCGAAAGAGTTAGGTAGCAATAAGTTTTCCTAAGAGTGTTTTTGCCTATATTATTCATGAAAAAATAATGTTAAATGAACAATATTTCATAATGATCAGACAAAATAATAATAATCATAATATAATGATAATATTTATCCACCAGAAAAAAGAGAATGATTACAATGAAGATACAGAATATTCATAAAACAGGGAATAAATGAGAAGAACCACAAAAGGAGTTCCTTGAATGTGGATTTTCTAGTTATTTCTATTGATGAAATATTTCAATCTCATATTTTCTTATATGAATCTGAAATAGCTGGAAATGAAAAGATTTTTGTCAATAATATTCGGGGTAAGTTTCAATAACAGGACATGGTTATACAATAACAAATAAAAAAAAAGTACATATATCATATATAAATAATATCTCAACACACACACAGTAGGTTTTTTTTTATATATATCAGTTTTCAATATCAATATACTGACTGATCAGTGAACGAGGCACAGTGAGTAGACAATTTTTTGTTATAGTTTTGAACATTTTCAAGGAATTTAGTTGCCTTATGCTAGGGGAAATTTTATTATATAATTTGGGTCCTAAGTAGAGATAGCTTCGTTGAAGAATATTTTTTTCAGGTTTTGGAACATATGAAGAATGCAATCTATATCTAGTATGATGTTCATGAGTGATTAGGATGATATCTTTCTTATATTCGTGCTGTCTGGTTACTGTCACGAGAAAAAATAATTGCCGTATGTCGAGAATCTGTGTTTCCTTGTATAATTGGTCTGTGGGATATCTGAGTGGTTTCCGAAATATTATTTTCAAAAACCTTTTTTGAATTTTTTTTTTAAGTGTGCTAGATGTTTGCTAACGGCGGCTTTCCATGCTATTATAACATAATTCAAATGGCTTTCTACCAGTGCGTGATACAACACCCGTAAATGGTCCGATGTGAGTATCTTTGAAAGATATTTGAAACGGTATAGGATGGAGCGAAGTTTTTTGAACAAGTAATTTTAATTTATATGTATATCCCATTTCAAATTGTTATCCATGTAGACACCTAGGTATTTAGTGTTCTTCACACGTGATATAGGAATCTCTTGATCATTTATATTTACTATTTGGAAATCGAAATTTGGTGAGTTCTTAGAATAGGATGTGGACGGAAGAAAATGAGTTTTATCGAAGTTAACTGTCAAGAGGCGGTCTCTAAACCAACTGAAAATTTCACTCAAATCGCTTTCTGCTCTTGCTTTCAGAGAATTCCAATCGTTGTCCTTTAGGAGGATAGCAGTATCGTCGGCGAAACTAACAACTTCCCCATTCAGAGGTATTTTGAATTGATCGTTTATGTACAGATTGAATAAAATTGGACCAAGAACTGTTCCTTGGGGAACTCCATATTCTACTAATCTTGGATCACTCTTCATGTCATTTATTTTGACTTGTTGGACTCTATCTGTGAGGTAGTCTTTCATCAGGTCAAGTGCTAGGCCTCTTATACCTATAGCTTCTAACATTTTCAGGAGATGGAGGTGGCTGACCATATCGAATGCTTTCGCGAGATCGATATATATACAAAGTGCAGGATTTTTCTTAACGATGTAGTCACTGATTTTCGATGTGAGTAAAGTAATTGCATCATCTGTAGACCTTTTTTCTTGGAAACCAAATTGATTATCTGCTAAAATTCCATATTTTTACAGGTAATTAATGAGACGCTTTTTAATTATCATTTCAAAAAGTTTTCCCAAGTTAGAAATCAATGAAATTGGCCTGTAGTTCGATATGTGCAGTTTATTTCCTTTCTTAAACAATGGTTTGACTACAGCGGATTTGGAAGCCGTTGGAAATTTACCAGATCTTATGCCCCAGTTAATGATGTATTCTAAGGGTGCAGCTATTTTATCGCTGATACATTTCAAAATTTCAGCTGTTAGTTTGTCATCCCCGGGTGATTTTTTGTTTTTTAGTTTCGATATACATTCTTTTATTTCATTCTCATTCGTTTCTAGGAGAACAATTGTGTTCGGAATGGAAGTGTAAATACGTGGTTCATGATTCTTATTGTCATCAATTTTTTCTGCCATTTCTTTTCCAATATTTGAGAAGAAATCATTAAATGAAGAATGACACATAAGACAAAATAATCACATGGATCATTCAGTTAGTCCCAAATATCTTTATTCCCAACAATACAAAAACCGTGCCGGAAAGTACCTTCTCAGCACTAGTGCGCTAGAGTAGGTTTTCCGCAAGACATTTTTATGCATTGAGAAATAATGAAATAGTCATCTTTCTCATCGATATAATAGGAAACTTATTTGAATACCACTTAAATAACAATAACAATGATAAATATTGAAATTGAAAGTGGAATTTGTGTTTGTTGCATGCTGTGCAACTACGTTCCTTATTTGAAGTTGATCTTGAAAGAGTCTTGAGTCGTCCATTTCAAATTGGAATCACGTACACGAAAACATGACGAAATGCTTATTCGTTGACTGCCACTACTGTCAGTTTATTGCGACTGTTGCTTTATGTACGTTCTGGTGCAAACAGTTATCACCACATGTCACCTGGTATCACCTTCGAAATCGTGCGAAAAAGTAAAAATAATGCGGGAAAGTAGAATCGCACGGAAAAGTACATTTTTCAAAACTGAAAATCATGCAGAAAAGTTACTTTCCTGCACGCTCGTAGAAAAACATAATTTCGCTGTTGGCAATCTCGAAAATGATGCGTTTGAGTCATGTGCACCCAAAAAGCAGTCACAGCGAACGCTACTTCCTATTCATCTTAGTATCCAATAGAATGAGTGAAAAAGTTTTTTCCATGAAATATTGCTGCATCAAGTCCACACGGAAATACTGCGTTTTTTTTTTGGACTAAACGTTTTTTCGAAAAGTTCACTTTCATTTCAGTTTTCAAACATAACAGTTATTCATGTATCAAGCGCGTAAATTAGGCTTTTATGGACCGAAGCGTGTGAGTGAGAGCCGGAGCCCGATAGCGAAGGCTATGAACCCCTCTAGGACCATAGAAACAAGTAACGCCCAAAATACATTCGATTTTTCATATCTCTCACTGCAATTAGGAATCTCATTGATCAAAAGAACATTACCACGGTAACTCAGTCATTTTTTGGAAATTGGAGTGAGATACTATATTCGCTGTCAATTATTGTCATCACAGATAACTTATTATAGGTTCGATCTGAGGTTTGATCATATCATTTTGCATCTCAATAATATCGAGAGGACTGTTATATCAGATGGAGAACCATCACAACTGAATCATAATGATAAATGAATACAAGAAGCTCAAAGTCTTTTCCACACAATGTTCATAAAATAAACAACAATGGTAGATTTCGAAAGAAAAAAACAACTTCGTTCCTAGCTAATGCCACACAGAACACTGCATTACATCCTCTCGGACTCGTATGAACGAATACTGATACAAGTGATTTTTTCCTGGATGCCTTTTGATTCCGATTTAGCCAGGCCACGCTGAACAACCACAGACCGGTTTCGAGCTCTTTGACTCTCATCAGTGCAGTGTAGTCTTCAGACAGCAGTCCTAAGACCGCCGACTCAGCGAAGCCTAGCCAAACAAAAATCAATATGAAAGTAACGTCATCTGAGTAGAACAGAGCAGAGAATCACTACAAAACTGAAATTCTCATACAATCTGTGGTTGTCTAGCGCGGCCTGGCTGAATCGAAATCAATAGGCATTCAGGAAAGAATCACTTGTATCAGTATTCGTTTTCACGAGTCGATGCAGAGATTTCGGGAGGATATAATGCAATGTTCTGCGTGGCATTAGCCAGTAAAGTAGTTGTTTTTCTCCCGAAATGCACCATTGTTGTACATTTTATTAACATTGTGTGGAAATGACTTTGAGCTTTTTGTATTTATTTTACATTTCATTTTACATTTTACTATGATCAATTGTGGCTATTTCGTAGTTGAATCATAATGTCCTGAACTATACCAGGTGATGAAGTAGTCCGCGGGCAATGAAGTGACACTTTTGCGCTTGCGAAACCAGGTTGTATAGCACTACTTAAGGACCGGTCGTGCCGAAACATCGATATATCGGGATGTTCATGTGCATATTTACCTGGTTGACATCGTTACTAGTCACAATGAATAGCATACACATTGAGTGAATTATTATGACCATTGATAGGTTAACAAATATCACCATTTTTCCATATTCTGTAATACATGATGGAGAACTAGTGCGTTGGAGCTCAAGTGCTCAAGTTTCATGATAGGTAGAGACATGATTCAATAACAGATAGAATTGGAATTACAGAGTACAGAGTGTGCCTCTTAAAGTTGAATTACCCCTTTACTCTTTCGTTTTCAGAGATATGGAAAAATGTTGAATGAAAAAGTTGTGTCGAACGACCCAAACTTCTATTTCGTGGAGTTGTTTCATATACTGGGTCATTCGTTTTTCCAAAAAGGACATCAACATGATTTAAACAACGGAACTCCCTTTATAATTTACGTCATGTGGATGGAGCCTTCTTTTTCTGATTTCAAAATTTATATCAGTTGTATATTTGGATGGAAAATAGTTAAGTTATTGATGATCAAAATGTACCAAAATGTCAAAATACCGCATTATCGCATTATAAACCTCTACTTAACATTGTTGTCATAGTATTGTTCATCATGAAATTCAAATCGTCCATCCTCAATCGGAAAAAATTTGAGAATACAGTTTCAATGGAAGATTCGGTATTTTGTTAAACTTTGATAGTCAATAACTCAATAATTTTTTTTCAAATATTGTTGTAAAGCCAATCCCTATGTTCTGGAATCACACAGTATATCGTTATATCGTGAATAGGTCTACCTTGTTTCATTCCATTTCATGTATATTTATATTATTGCAACATAAATTGTTTTATTGTTTATATCCATACATATATATTTTGAATTGCTGAATCTTTGGTTTCTACCTCAACCTCATTTTCGGGTACCTACATTTATCAGATTTCCTAATAAGGAAATTCTTTTTTGATTGGATCATAATTATCGGACGATCATTGATTATTGGTTGATAACGTCCAACGCGGAACGCGTCATGGATTTGACGTTCTTTGAGTATGGAAGCCAAGGATTCATCCCCTCTTCAAAGCACTCAGTTGTAGAGTGTTAGGTGTGGATTTAAGAAGACGTGATTCAAGAAAGTGGAACAGTATTATCAAATGCCGAGAAGTTGATTATATACTTGAAGTTACACCAGATTCGAGTATCATTGTACACCAACCCCTAACTACCCCAACATAAATTGGTGGCAGCGGTGGCATGTACTAGCGAAAAATCAAGGAAAATTTGTGAAAATTGCCTGTTAGTACAATCCAAAAACAGTTGGACCCATCAAGAAGACGACGTGTCTAGTGGAGTCCTGTTGGAGAGAAGTTAGGAATTGTTACACAGAATACTTCGTTTCATATTTATATCCACTAGTTGGTCATCAAAGTACCTTGGATTGATTTACGAAGTGACTTGTGTGCAAATTGTGTTGTTCAGTGTGCCGATTGGTGTGACCGAGCAGTCAACACCCCAGCATCCACATCTTTGACTAAATCTGCCGTTCATCGAAGTTCCTGCATTCAACCCCGTTGAATACGTCTACCAGCAAATCATCGTCATATTTCTGAGTTCCTGAGTCAACTCCTGTTGAATACGAAGACAACAAATCAAGGAGTCGCCGTTCTTGTCCTTAAAAGCCAGCATCTCCACATCATCCACAGATCAACCAGGAGAGCTCCTAGGAATCTATAGCTCCCATCAATATTGTGGTAAATACCCTCTTTGTACGTTATACTGTACTGTTCACCTAGTATCGTCCTTTTGTATTGGCTAGGAAAATGGTTTTATCATTAGACGTAGCTCTTAGGATCATCCCGGAATTTTCTGGAGATAGGGAGAATTTACACAAATTCATTTCATGTTGCGATATCGTCGCTGCTATGACTACAACTCGCGAAGAAAAGGCTATGCTTCTGAATGTTATAAAAACAAAAGTATCTGGTTCAGCTTATAATTTGATAAAATATAAGGATCTTGATTCGTATGAAACATTGAAACAAATAATAAATCAACAATATTTGGAAAAGCGTACCATTGCTCAGCTCCCAACAGAGCTACTCAGTTCTCGTCAGAATCCAAATGAACCAGTCCGATATTATGCAAATAGAGTTCAACGTTTGACAATTGATCTTACTGATGCTTGTATAGAGAGTCAAGGCAGAGAGGCTGCCCCAGTCATCCAAAGATTAAACGCGGATTCATCACTTAAAGCTTTCATTGAGGGCCTTCAAAATCCAATAAAATTAATTATTAAGGCTAGTAGATTCGAAGATTTTGATGAAGCTGTTGAGGCTGCGTGCGAAGGAGAAAGAAATATGAAATCTCAAAGAAATTTACAACACTCTCATTCACAATCAGGTCCGCAAAAGGTGAAAAAATGCTTCAAATGTGGAAAACTCAATCACACTGCAGATAAATGTTATTCTAACAGCTCGAATACTAATTTCAATTCCAGTCGAAGCTTGCCAAATTATCCCAGCAGCCGATATCCGTTAATAAAAAGCGAAGCTAAAGTGAATAGTGCCCAAGTAGTCTGTAGATATTGTCATAATGTTGGTCACTTGATAGATAATTGCAGGAAAAGAGCATACAATAATTCTCGAAAAAAATTTTCTAATCCGCATCCTGAGCGTCCCACAAACATTCCGAGTACATCCAATTCCAACTTCAGACAATCACGTGAATTACCAACCAGAACTCAATATATGTCAAATACGCGTAATTCGGGAAACGCCGATACCCTGGCTGCATCGCACAGCGGCGTAGTCAGGGGGCGCGATATTCAGAATTCGGAAATGTGAAATTAAATCAAATCCAGCTAGAGTCCAGCCATACAGATCCCATTTCAGTTCATCGTAGTAATCAAAGTTATTTCGAAGCCACTGAATCAATTGATGAAACTTCAAATTCCATATCCCCTGAGTCCTCCGTCTCCTCTGAATCTACCAAAAACAAGTATTCCATATCCTCTGAGTCCTCTGTCTCCTCTGAATCTACCAAAAACAAGTATCCCAATTCATCAGTATTTTTCAATCCCGCGGAATTAGAATCCGAAAACAAAATATTATCAATTAAAGCGGAGAAAAGTCCCGGCTATATCAAACTGCCACTATCACTATCCAAATCAAAGGTAGCAAATTTATTGATCGACACAGGTGCTGATGTGAGTATCTCAAAAGCAAATTTTGTTGAAAATAATGCTCTGGTCCGTATTGATGATAAGATAAAATTAAAAGGGATCACAGGCGAATCAAAGCATTCAGTTGGTTACAGCTATAGTGAAATTCAATTCTCAGAAAATACGTCTGTCTCACATGTATTCCATATCGTCCCCAAGAATTTTTCTATTCCAAGTGAGGGCATTTTGGGAAACGATTTTCTAAAAAAATATAGGGCGATCATTGATTACAAATCATGTACCGTCACCTTTCCAATTTCTGAACAAAATTTTGTTTTTCAACTTACTTCACCAAGTATTACAGCAACACAGTGTAATGATACGAGCTATCATATTCCCCCTCGCTGTGAAGTTATTCTGAAAATGGAAGTACCTCCCAAAAATTTCGAAAGAATCTGTTTACAAAAGGAGATATATCCTGGTGTTTTCATTCCAAATTGTATTATGAAGAAGAAATCATCAATTCTTACTCTGAGTGTAATAAATTTCAATGAACACTCGGTGCACATAGGTATAAATGATATTGAGTTCAACAACATTAACGATTATCATGTTTTTCATTTCTCAACTTCTAATGAAAACCGAATTTCAAAATTGAAAGCTGAACTAAACTTAGAGAGCATGAACTCAGAAGAACGAGAATCTATTTGGGAAATTTGTGAACAGTTTAGTGATATATTTTACCTAGAGGGTGATACTTTAACTCATACAGATACCCTTAAACATTCAATATCTCTACTATCAAACAAACCTATTCATGTAAAGCCTCATCGCCTACCCCACCATCAAAAACAAGAAATAAAAGATCAGCTGAATAAAATGCTTCAAGATGACATAATTGAGCCAAGTTATTCTCCATATAATTCTCCAATTTTAATCGTACCCAAAAAACCCGACTCAAATGGTAACCGCAGATTCAGGTTAGTCGTAGATTTTAGGAAATTGAATGATGTTACCGAGGCAGATGCATTCCCACTCCCAAATATCACCGAAATTCTAGACCAACTCGGAAAATCGAAATATTTCACTGTCATAGATTTAGCAAATGGATTTCACCAAGTATTGCTGAGTGAGGAATCAAGACCTCTCACTGCATTTTCATTTTTCGAACATTATCAATACAAAAGACTCCCTATGGGCCTTAAGGGTAGTCCAGCAGCGTTCCAACGCCTTATTAATAACGTTTTAACTGGAATAAATGGAATAAAATGTTTCGTATATCTCGACGACATTTGCGTGTACGGAAGTAGTTTGAGCGATCACAACTCGAAATTAATTGATGTATTCAAACGACTACGACAGCATAACCTCAAATTACAACCCGGTAAATGCCAACTTCTCCGCAAGGAACTCATATATCTTGGTCATGTTATTTAGGAATCGGGAATAAAACCTGATCCTAATAAAATTGTTTCAGTCAAAGATTTTCCAGTTTCAAAAAATCAAACGGATATGAAATCGTTTTTGGGCCTTGCATCCTATTATCGTAGATTCATTCCAAATTTCGCTAAAATAGCGCAACCCCTCAATAACTTATTGAAAAAGGGTGTTGAGTTTTATTGGGACCCTATCTGCGATCAATCTTTCGCGAAATTAAAGAACAGTTTGACAACTCCTCCTATACTTCAATATCCAAATTTTTTCGAAAAATTCAATCTAACTACTGATGCTAGTGGATTCGCCATTGGTGCAGTCCTGTCACAAGGCGAAATTGGGAAAGATTTACCTGTCGCCTACGCTTCACGAACTCTTAACAAAGCGGAAAAAAATTACAGCACCATAGAAAGGGAACTCCTTGCGATATGCTGGGCATGCCAATATTTTAGACCATATTTATATGGGAAGGAATTCAATATCGTAACTGATCATAAACCCCTCATCTTCCTTTTTTCTATTTCAAATCCATCATCTCGTTTAATGCGGTTTCGATTAAAACTTGAGGAATATGAATATAAAATAAATTTCAAACCAGGCCGCTATAATTCAAATGCTGATGAGAGTACAGAAATCTTGGAATCAACAGCAACAATCAATAAAATATCTGCAAACCTAATACTATCATATCAAAATTACTTGAAATATATTGAATCTCATGTCATTTTGAATAAGAACATAACTGGAAAAGGAAGGAAACCAGCGTCGTTTATTTAACTGATAAGAATTTCTCAAGAACTGTTGAATATCATGATAGTAGACACGAATTATTAAGTCAAAATCCCAACGTTTGCAATCTTGCATATCAAAGGTGCGATGACCGCTATTACATTTATTTAATTATAAAGGAAACTAGTGCACACACGACAGATAACGAATGCGTGTTTCAAGGTTTCGTCAATCTAAAGACATTCTGCGAGAAAAATGGTATCGAAGATTTGGCAATGTCTTCGGCAGGGTTTAAATATGAAAAACTGAAAATTGAACCTATTCAAGTGATGCTTAGATACATTTTCCAAAAATCAAACATAAGAGTCTGCATTTTCCATAATAATATAAATCAAAATCTATCTAGTGATGAAATAAAGAAAATTCTATTTGAATATCACGTTACTCCAATTGGTGGTCACCAAGGAGTAAATCGAACATATAACAGGGTGCGAGAAAAATACAAATGGCCAAAAATGTACCGCGACATCAAAAGGTTCATTCGTTCCTGTGAACATTGCCAGAAAAACAAAATATCCAAACATACCAAAGTACCCATGGTTCTCACTTCCACATCCTCTCATCCGTTCCAGAAAATATTTTTAGATATTGTTGGACCCATGAATCAAACAGAAAACTTCAACAAATACTTACTAACTTTTCAATGCGATCTTACAAAATTCTCGATAGCCATACCAATTCCAAATCAAGAAGCGACTACAGTAGCTCAAAATTTCGTCACAAAAATTATTTGTCTGTACGGTACCCCGCAAATTTTGATTACCGACCAAGGTTCCAATTTCTTGAGCGAAATATTCAAAGAAACGTGAAAGATCCTTAAAATTCAACAGATTTCAACTACAAGTTTTCACCCCCAGAGTAATGGACAATTAGAAAGATCACATAGAACTCTCATAGAATATTTGCGTCATTTCATCAATAAAGATATGGACAATTGGGATTCATTCGTATACAATAGTACTCCTCACGTATCTACAAACTTTTCACCCTTCGAACTACTTTATGGTAGGAAAGCAATTCTTCCAACAGCCCTTACCCGAGATCCTGAACTCCTGTATAGCTATGATGACTATTATAACGAAATGAAATCTCGGATGCAACATGCAAGTCAAATCGCAAGAGAAACAATAAATAAAGCAAAGGTAAATTCAAAAGAATACTATGATAGACACGTGAATCCTATATCTATCAAAGTAGGAGATAAAGTTCTTTTAAAAAATGAGACAATTATTAAGGAAAAATCAAAGAAGCTAATGCCACTATTTATTGGACCATATGAAGTAATAGAAATAAACTCCGGCGTGAACTGCACTATTTTGAAAAATTGCAAAAGGGTTAAAGTTCATTTCAATCGTCTGAAACTTTTCAATCAGTAGAAACAATGAGCAAAACTGCACGATAGCATCATTTCTATGTTTATTTGTTTCAGGGTCATCCATACCTTCACCATGACCTATCTCAAGGCCAGAACACATTGTTGGTATATAATCTTTCTTACTCAACTGACTAATTATTCAAACGCTGCAGTTTTTCATAAATTACCCATTACTAAAAGCCCCGGATTGTATTACGAGAAAGTAGGTTCCACGAATCTGTATAATGATGAGTGGGAATTGATAACCTATTTAGATATCCACAATTATAGACGAGAACTGAAACATATCGAATTTTTTTCTGAGCAGATTCATTATCTCTGTTCCGAAACAAGAAAACTCTCTATAGGTTCATCAGAATGTAATGTGTTTGATAAAACAATATCTGATTCTCTCGAAAATATAAATTTTCAAAATAAAATAATTTTAGAAATCCTGGGTATTGACGAGAATAAAAGGTTAGAAAAAAGAGGATTGATAAATGTTGCAGGCTCTATTTCCAAAACAATATTTGGAACTCTGGATTCTGATGATGCCAAATACTACGACGATCAAATTGAATCTCTCAAAATGAATCAATCTCACATGACGAATCTTTTGAAAAAACAAACTTCGATACTTCAAAATACTATTCACTTATTGAATTCCACTTCCACGAAATCTTCCAGATATTTATTATCGTTTGATACAAGAGTAGCCGAAATTGTGAAGTTTTTGAATAAAATAAATAGAAATGAAACAGATTCTCGAAAAAGGGAAGCTGTATTAATGAAAATGGTTGAATTAGTGTCAGTTCTCAACATGCTATTTTTATCATTCAAGTTCAATCAGAATAATCTTAGAGAAATCATAATATTTGCACAGAAGGGATCTTTACACCCACTAGTTATTAGTCCAGATAAATTGTTAGCACAACTTTCTAACCTTCAGAACTATTTAAATGGATTAGAATTTCCTGTTCGACCAATTATGGAAAACATGCATATTTTATATAATATAGTTAGGACAAATGTATATTTTTTTAACAATAAATTGACATTTATAATTCTTATTCCTTTGATGGATACTCGGAATTTTGAAATTTTTAAGGTTTCTAGTTTGCCAATTTTTATCGCAAATTCCACTTTTGCAATGGTTGTTCCACATAGTGAATTTTTAGCGATCGATACTCCAAGGCAACATTATTTCATGATGAACAGATTCGAATTTTCCGAGTGCACTGAGCTAGCGAAGATGCAGTTCATTTGTCAGCAGAAGAAACCAGTATGTTTGGTTCATCTGCATGGTGGTTGTGAAGCTAATCTATTCAGTTTGAGCACAAATATTCCTGAATCTTGTGAGAAGAGAATAACCAAATTAACAAATCCAATAATAATTCAGTTAGCAAACGCTAACTCTTGGTTGTACGTGTTTCCTTCGGAAGAATACATCGACATAAGTTGTAAAAACAGTAACGAAAGAATATCATCAAAACTCATTGGTACTGGAATGTTCAATATATCTTCAAATTGTACAGCATTTACGAAGTCAATGATTCTTAACCCGCATCAACAATACTCCAGTAGTATACTTCTAGATTACATTCCACCCTTGGATTTAGTGGAAGAAATACATTTGAATATTTCAGACTATGACATACCTCATCTATCTCTTGGAAATAAACCACTAATGATTAGTCACGATGATTCGACAACATTAGCAAAGATAAGTTTTGACATTGATTTCTTACAGAAGCTTCAAAATTCGTATGATTCACACCAATCAAATCTTGTTTATTCTTACAATTTTCATAACATATTAACGTATTCAATTTTAATTTTGACAATACTTTTGGTTGCAAGTTACCTAATATATAAAAAGTTTCTCCCAACAAAACGTGAAAAAGAGACATCAGACATTTCCAAGCCGCCTCAGGAAAACGAGGAAGATTCGAATCCCCAATCCGCTTGTGGAATTGGTGAAAATTGTACACAGAAGCGGTACAATTTTCAAAAATAGGGGGGAGGTGTTGTAAAGCCAATCCCTATGTTCTGGAATCATACAGTATATCGTTATATCGTGAATAGGTCTACCTTGTTTCATCATTCCATTTCATGTATATTTATATTATTGCAACATAAATTGTTTTATTGTTTACATCCATACATATATATTTTGAATTGCTGAATCTTTGGTTTCTACCTCAACCTCATTTTCGGGTACCTACATTTATCAGATTTCCTAATAAGGAAATTCTTTTTTGATTGGATCATAATTATCGGACGATCATTGATTATTGGTTGATAACGTCCAACGCGGAACGCGTCATGGATTTGACGTTCTTTGAGTATGGAAGCCAAGGATTCATCCCCTCTTCAAAGCACTTAGTTGTAGAGTGTTAGGTGTGGATTTAAGAAGACGTGATTCAAGAAAGTGGAACAGTATTATCAAATGCCGAAAAGTTGATTATATACTTGAAGTTACACCAGATTCGAGTATCATTGTACACCAACCCCTAACTACCCCAACAATATGCAACCCATATATATTTTTGAAATAAAACAAAAAGCTCTATCGACATGTCAGAAAATATATAGGGTGTTCGATGGAAAAATCGAAGTTAATGGCCTCCGGAAAAACGGATAACCCTATATATGGAGAAACTCAACGAAATGAAAGTTTGGTTCGTTTCAAACAACTTTCCGATTCAGGATTTTTTGTCATCTCTGAAAACAAAAGAGTTAAGGGGGGGTTCCATTTTGAGAGGCGCACCCTGTACGTACTGTCGAAGAAATTCTCAACGACTTCTGTGAAAATACCTTCAAAAATTCAGGTCACGCATCCGGACTAATATCTATTTCGACCGCCCTTTGTTTCGATTACTTACTCATCCTTATTGTGGTACGAGATAGTCAGGAGTGTTTCTGAATATGTCTGAGATTTGGGGTTGACATTCACAGCTCTAGAGTAGAATCTGACTGACGAAAAATTGAAAAGCATCATCGTCGTTATCCATTGTTCGATTCTGGTAGACATAACATGAATGGAGAACTTCATGGATAATGTTGAAAGTTTTTACATTTGCCATGGATTTCCATCAATAAGTAACGGCCGATTCGATTAAAAAAATTCTTGGTTCATCATTTTTTTGCAAATCAAAGTTTGAGTTTCAATTTCAAGCTTCAATTATTTTTTTCATCATGAAACTTTATATCTCTCTTCATCGTTCCCGATAGATGTTTTCCTTTTAATTCGATTGTTCTGCTATTTTGAACATATTTTCAACATACAGCATGTGCATTAAAAAAATGGCACACCCTTTTATCCTAAAACGCGATCATTTATTACCAGAAATCAGAATTTTTAATATAATACTTGACGAGCGTCGATAAACTGTGCGTATAAATTTTCAAATGCAACGTGATTGAAAGGTGTGATAAAGCTCAGTATCACCTATGTCAAATATTCACAAACAGTACACTCTGATTCTGAATGATTCAGACTTTCGAAACTGATCATTGCTACAATCTCCAGAATCTACAGTTTGATATCACAAAGGACAGGAGATACTAAACTTCATCACGATAAACAATCACCAGTAGTAATATTCCCATGCACAATGATAGGAGTAAAATTTCGAAAGCACCTATACTAGACTATTATTCATAATACCAGCAGATTTCGAAAATCACTATATATCTGAATCATATTAAGAGAATTCTTGGGGTGTTCTCATGTGATATTCTGGTAAATAGGGTATATACAGGGTGTCCGGTAACTATCCGCAAAAGAACAAGGGGGTGATTCTGCATGAGAAAACATGAAATTCATGTCATATATACTTGAGCTCGGAAATGCATAGTTACTATACTATGATAGACTAGATTTTTTGAAAGATTCAGGAATGGGATGAGAACTAAGAAACAATGACTTTCGTTTGAACACACAAGTACAATTGAATAGATGTTCCATTCCTTCACATAGAGGTTTGAAATAACATGTATTTCTCCATGATGATAACCATTATAACTCATACAAGACACTGTTCCAGATTTCGGCTTCGACAAGTCTGAATCTGGCTTATATTTCGGAATTGAGTTCGGTCTACGCTTGAGGTCGGGATGCTCAGTGGATGTTGTCAGTCCCTTTGGGATTTACAAACGTGGGTTGGGCATCCTTGGGCTTTCGGCTTGGACACTAGGACTGTTGAGTCCGAAATGGAAGTCCTGCTCTTCAATTTTCACCCAACACAACAGAAATTGCAATCAGGATCCGGCTTGCTTTTAGGACTTGAGTTCGGTCTTCGCTCTGAGTCCGGATGTGTTCTAGTGGTATGTTTGCTTCTTATGAGGCTCTCGACTACAGAAATTCCCCTGGACTTTCAGCTTGAACACCAGGACTCTGAAGTCTTGATTGGAATTTTTTTTTTCCAATTTTCATTACAAAGGTTTTTACTTTTCGGCCTGGAATGTGATCCATTTCATCTCATTTTCCAAAAATTTCCAGACACCTATTTTGCTCACCTTGTCAATTCTTTCTCGCGCTCTGTCGTCACTATGTCACTTGTCTACCTCACACTCATATTAGTTGCGTTTTATTTATCCGATTCTGCCACCGGAATCAGTTTGATGTGCCGTTTTATTTGCAACTTTTCCGATTCCGGTTGCTACTTTCCATTCCGTCTCACTACAAGGAATGATGTGGAATGACTGTTGACAGGTGTCAAAAAATCAAATTAGATTGACCAAAAACGAAACTTTTTGAAAGAAAAAGTCATTTAGAAGACATTTTCAGCGTGAGTTTCACTCACTAGTTCATGATTCTTTCAAGTAAGACACGTTTCATATGTTCATTCTCAGATAAAATAAACTCTGTCGATCTCAGAGAAGTTTCTTCAATCACCACAATCACTGCTCCAAATATTAGTTGATTCATTTTCTAGATTCTTAACTCTAGTATATTATGCTTTTGAAATTATTTGGATCTCCCATATACAAATATAACCTCTTATGTAAATTCTCTCAAGCAAAGTTATGAAGTTTCTCGTTTTATTTGTAAACGTCATTCTGTTCCCACCACCGCTACCAGAATGGAACAAATAAAACGCAACTATTAACTTAGTAATTGACATTGACACTCAGTCTCTATCAACAATAGTATCATGTTCAAAAATGTCACATATTCGTCAAACTTATGAAGGTTGAGGTCCCTCGTGCTCTTCCAGGACCTGAACTAAACAAAAATTTCAAAATGTATTTTTGGAAAATTCTACAATCACTGAAGGGAACTTTTTTGTTGAATGTATGTGTGTTCCTAATTCCGTTTGTATCGTAATGATGTCTTTGATCTCGAATTTTTGGACCTTTTAGGAAATACTTGACGAGTAAGTAATCTACACTTTTGGATTTGCTTTTTGGAAATATTCATAAATATTACTTGCTCGCATCTTGCTTGATCTTTCCTGTATATTCCATCTTGTTATTGTAGTTGTGTTGTCACTGTTTTTATCAGCAGCTTTCGGCTAGCGTCGGAGCCAGATGGCCTTGAAGGGGACCTTTTTTGCTATTTTTGAGCTTAACTTTTCTAATGGAGATTCACATGGGAAAGAGGGTCGAAAAGAAGCTGGTGCTCTTGTTATACATCCTCGTTTACAAAAGCGGGCCCGGATTTGCCTACGATGACTGGCGGTAGGATCGCTTGGGACTGCCCCCTACCTGACGAACTGAGGAACAATGTACACCAGAGTTCCAGTTTTAGCAGAGCAAGCCCAGCTGCCCATGTCGTCCAGGATCATCTGGTTACAACTGATGGGTGTCCGTTTGCGGCCTTCCATTCACACGTACCGCTATCATGATGAGGGTGGGGACTTGGAGCTTTCAACCAGACGTGCCTGGAGTCACCTGGGGCTACCTGCACTCGACGCCGTGAGTAGATGATGGATCCACGGCCAACTGGAGGTACATCAATCATCAATCAATCAATGTTGCCAATGTAGCAACTGGGTGGGACCGACCCACCCCTAACAGATATTCCATAGGGGATGACTGCCGGTCACCTATCTCTCGACTCAAACCGACAGCACCTCAGGAAGAGATGGAAGATTTGGAAACGCTGAATCAGCGTGCTAGACCAATCTCCAATATGTTACGGCATGTTCTCCTCCTATCATTTCTTATACCAATGGTGATGCCGTCTGATGGAACGAACTACTGGCTCTGCAGTGTTAGTGCCCGAGCAGAAACGCTGCTCATCCGTTAAGGCAGGCAAGATATCTACCCACTCGACCAATAGTGGGATTTTCCTTTACCTCCTCTTCCATAGTCCAGTGGATTTTTTTGCAAACCTTGGACCCCTGAAGTCTAACCCGATTGGTGAGGCTTCGGCTTGATTGCTACTCATATTGACAAGAATCCTCTTGTCCCGTTGGATGAGTAATCGTTCGAGGAATTCTACACGTTCCTCTACCTCATTAACTAGAAAGGACCCGGCTTTGCCTACGATGTCTGGTGAAGAGATTGCTTAGGGCTGCCCTCTTCCTGACGAAACTCAGGCACACAAGGTACATCAAAGTTACAGTTTCCGCTGAACGTGCTCAGCTACCCATGTTGACCGGAATCCACCAATTACGTTTTATGGATGTCCGTTCGCGGCCGTTCACACGTACCGCTACCATGTTTGTGGGTTATATTATCAATGAACTTCGAAACCCACATGGGAGCTGGAAGTTGTAAGCAAATCAATGTCCATATAAAGAACATTGAACTCAGAATCCAAGTTATGAACATCCACAGAAATATCTGCAGACACATCCTGGCGATAAATAAGAATAGTTTTCCTGAGAATCTGAACAAGTTTCAACATACACATGGAGGATAATTTCTGTTTGTCCTGCTTGTTTTTCATCTGAAGACAACACAATATGAATAACCATTGTTCATCAATTCGGGATCACAAATCGTTTCAACAATGATCAATGCACAAAAACAAATCCAGTCTTCTTGGAGAAACATGACACACCAAAGTTAGCAATATTTCACATAAAAAGAAACACTGGAGTTCTGTCTTAACTTTTTTGCCTCTTAAAATGAAAATTGAAAGAAAGATCTGAAGTACTCCAATCATTGGATGCAAGAAAATTCATACACCAATCCGCCATCAAACACCACGAGTGTGAAAAAGACCAATCTCAGTTATGTAACGGCATATTCTCCTGCTATCATTCCTTAAACCAATGGTGAGGCCGTGTGATGGTACAAACTACTGGCTCTGCAGTGTCAGTGCCCGAGCAGAGACGCTGCTCACCCGCCGAGGCAGGCAATATATTCTTCCACTTGACCAATAGTGGGATTTTCCTTTACCTCCTCTACCATAGTCCGGTGAAAGTTTTCGCAAACATTCCTGGAGTCCAACACAAATGGTGAGGCTTTGGCCTGATTGCTACTCATATTGACAGGAATCCTCTTGACCCGTCGAGTGGTTGTTTGAGGACTCTCACACGTTACTCTACCTCGTTTAAAAGAGAGCACCTGGCTTTGTCTACGATGTCTGGCAGTAGGATCGCTCATGGCTGCCCCCTCCCTGACGGAACTAAGGCACAAGGTACATCAAACTTCTAGTTTCCGCTGAGCGAGCCCAGCTACCCATGTCGACCGAAATCCTCCAATTTCGTTTAATGGATGTCCGTTCGCGACTTTTCACACGAACCGCTACCATGGCAAGAGTGAGAACCTCAGAACAAAAGCGCCTTCATCTCTACTTTAGTCACATTACTGACTTATCCGCCATTCTGGAGCCGCTATTTTATATTTCCCAAATTTTCCCAAAACCACCAGATCTCATTTTGTATAAAATCGGATCGTAATCAGAGAACTTGTTCGTCATATTGGAGCCTCAAACTCGAATTTCCCAATTTTGGAAACTCCTAATACCAATTTTTGATAGAATCGGATCATGATATGGAACTCAACCGCCATTTTGTCCGAATAAGAATAGTTTGGGTGGAACATCGTTACTGTCAATCAGATTAATCGATATGTTTGTGTCCAAGATTTGTTTCCTGTAACACATAGACATTCTCACAAGCACTGGGTGTGGTGGAAATAAGTGATAGCTCTTGGAAAAGTGGGTCTAATATGGTATGAACATGATAATATCATTGATGACATTTTCCAAAATTCACATGTACGAGATGAAAAAATTAACTCTTATCATATGGAATTATCATGAGATCATAACATTATACTCGAAAATATATACAGTGTGTTCCTTGAGTACGTGTAGAAAATTCAGGAGCATGTTGCTGACGTCAAAATAAAAAGAAAAGTTTGTATAAATATATGTCCGAAAGTTATTCGTTTCGGAGATACAGAGTGTTAGAGTTGAATTCTCATTTTTGTCAAATTCAAGAGCATGCTGCTGACTCCAAAATTAGAAGAAAAGTTTGTTTGAATATTTGTTCGAAAATTATTCGTTTCTGAGATACAGAGTGTCAGAGTTGGATCTTTATTTTTGTTTTTTGTCAACAAATTTCGAAATAATCGTGATATCCGAATGAAGTTTGATATAAAGGAGTATTTTTTAATGACTATATTAGATGTTGGGTCAGTTTGTCTCTTTCGTCGGAGTGGCGCCACTTACATGTCTCTTGATTCTTTTGAGAAGTCATAACTTTCTTGTGCGTACCTGTATTACGTTCAATAATGGAAATGTAGATTTCTAGAACGCTCTTATGTGAAAAATATATTCCTGGTAGAGGTCGCGGCGAGCAATAACTAAAATACGCCAGTGCATTCCCCTTTTTTCATTTGATATTCCTCCACATTCAATATCGGAATGTAGGCGGGAGATGATTATTACTTTTTTGTACCTCCTCTTTTGGACTATTTCAATTTGACGAAATAACAATCAAGTGAGTTCTTGTCATATTATTGCAATCCGTTATTGTGACAGTGGAGTTTGTTGTCTTTTGTACTTGTGGTCCAAGCTTTTTCAAATGGCAGCATACATGAATAGCAAAATGGCTAATATGATAAAAGTATACGGCCTTGCCGATGGCAAATGCTACGGAGCTAGACGTACACATAATGAAAGATTCCCTAATCATCGATTGCCGAATCACCAGATATTCAGAAACCTTTTTAAGCGTCTCATGGAGTCTGAATCCTTTGAAGGAGCTCCAGTGATAGGCAGACCGTTGACTACGAGGACTTCAGGAATTGAAGAAGATGTTCTTTTATATATAATAATAACTCTGTAGTGTGTATTAATTCTCAGATTCATTCGAATGTTCAGGTAGGTACTTACCTCCTAACCTGTGTGTGTATTCGCACAAGAATGACAATTTCTTCATATACTGCTTCCTGATATCCGACTCCATCAATATTCTGCATGGACAATTTTCCTAATCTGAGGACATAATAATTGAGTATCTGATACTGAAATTGTATATGACTCAAACTGTATTGGCATACGTTCAGATTTATAGCACCCGTGAAAACCGATATCACTGCCATCAAATAGTATGGTATCATAAGAACAAGTTTCCATTTGACACAATATTCCTCTATCAAGAATAATGGTGCTTGCCATTCTTCATCTCCATCTCTGAATGGAGCTAACGCTGTTGGAAAACTTGTGAACACGATGAAGAATAACATACCATACAGGATTTTCAGAGATTTACATGATTTCAATATCCTGGAATATGTTTTTTTTCCACAGGATCCATAGCACCATCCATGCTCCTTCACAATGATCGGAAATCGAGTCATCCATTTATGCGTCACGATTGCAAAAATATTCGATAAAAACCCCTGAAAATAAAGAACAAGAATTTAATAAATTCATCAAATAATGAATCGAATATTTGCCTATTACTGTCACAAGAAAAAAATTATGGAAATCGTGATCAGTTGGTGATTTTGATTATGCATCATTTGGCTGTGAGATGATAAGTTCACTCACAATACTATACTAGGTATCGAAAAGACCAAAATTAGGTATCTTACTAGCTCCAATTTGTTACCATCGAGATTAGAACGCCAGCAGACTCTGACGAAAACAGCTCTGCCGTGCTAAGCGCAGAAGCGGTAACTGACATTTTCAAGGAAATTGGGATATTTGCTCCACGTAAATGTATGACTCGAAATCTGTCGAAAACTAGAGTTTCATAGCGGTATATACCTTCTTTCTATTTTTATTTTGAATTTTAAATAGCGGTATCTACCAACTTTCAAATATTGTTAAAAATTCACTACGGTCTTAGGCGGTAATTATCATTTGCTTGGGCATTGCAGGGGTAATTACTGCACATACCGCTCAAATATATTAGCGTTTTTGTCGCATTTCATCAATAACTGTGTTAGTAGTTAGGTATATTGATTGAAAAGGTCATTGTTTCGTAACAATTGAAAAAAGGTAATTATAGACTGGAACTCATCTTCTTTGTTGTTAAACTATATTATTTCACAGAAAAATGACTTCCGATCGAACCAAAAGAATTTTAGAACGTGCAAAACTTGTGTATGAAGAATCCACGAAGCACTATTATTGCAATCAAGACAAATAATAGTACGATGAGATATATTGGAGTTGATATTGATGACATCCCTATATATAAGTATATATGAATCAACCAAGGCTCAGAATCCAATTTCAGTAGGAGTTTTAGAGTCAACTACTACTACTAATGTAAAAACTTCACAAACGTCGAGATTTCCACTATGTTCCGCTAAACAGTAGCTTCATCAGGTGAAAAACTAGTACAATGAAATAAACCAACCTGAAGGATTGGAATTACCTGTGAAAAGGTTCGATAAACCTTCATTTTCGGAAAATTGGCACAATATCTAAATCAGAATACGGTTTAACGGATTGACTTGAAAGGGTTGATAGTAAATACATGTTATTACCTACTAAGAAAACTATATTGAGGTCTAGTTGATCGTTAAGTGAAATCTTAGAATTTTCAAGTTTGTTGATTTCTAATTATTCAGAATGATTGAGTTTTATTCCTTTATCATTTGATTCCCATATTATTCATTAATGAAGGAATACCATACTATTCCCTGGGAGATTCATTTGAGAAAAATTATAGATACGTCGAAATACCTTAGCAATATAGCTGGAAAAAAAGCCGTATCTACATTCCAGAATGGTTTCGTGGGGAATTTTTGACATTCAACAAATCACAATAATAACATAATGTCCATATTTAACAGTTACCAAAATTCAAACTCATATTTTGAAAAATAAGGTTGGCAGGACGAATACTCTTAAATATCAATTATCTCAGAATGCCATCGGTGTCAGTTACCGCATCTGCGCTTAGCACGGCAGAGCTCGTGACGTCACCTAAGAAAGGCCAGTGTTTTATCGCTTGTCAACTAACGCGTCAGTTCGTGTTAATTCATGTTCGGTGATCCACGTATGATTTTGAAGATGTCAAAAATTCCTTCGTTGTTTATTCATCAAAATAATTGACGAAAAAATTACTAGTTTGTGAAATTTTTTGCGTTGTGATAGGCATGATAACAATGCCTCTCAAGTGTTCTGTTTCCTTTTTTAGGGGGAATCATGTGGGTGTTCCGAAAGTACATGCTTTTAGTTTCCCGTTGGACAAGGAACTATCGAAGAACTAGGTATATGCAATTCACCGCAAGGATTTCACTCCATTTGAGTACAGTAGTGAACAGAGCTCAATTTATAATGATGAATTAATCTCTCATAAGGAGTATGAGTAGAGGAAAAAGAAAGAAGCTTTGATTGTGCAGTTAGTTTTGTATTCGTATAATATATTCAACAGAATCATCTCTGGATTCGAAGAAATTTTATTGAATGATATTAATGGACGGGCATTCTTCTTTCTGAAAATGGTCATTTGCCTCGTGGCAATGAAGGCAGAATTTATTCCAATAATCAAATTGCAACCATCATATTAACATGTACTACAAACACTCTACTTAAAAAGGTGAAACTGCATTTATTATGAGATGGGTTCTTCTAGAAAAAATTTTTTTTGGTACTGTAAAACACGAATTTGATCAGGAAAATGTGAACAAACCATTATTCATTGAGATATTTGACTATGAAGTTACAAATGCCACCTTCTTTTCTGCCTGTCTTCTGGATGTCATTTAGAACAATTTCCCCTTCTTCTTTCATAATATTGGACCATTTATATACCGGGTGTAACAGGATCATGGTACACCCCCCGTATCTCCGTTAGTTTCAGAGGTAATTGATTGAAATTTGGGATATTCCATATACATAATAAGAGGCACTTTTTGACCTACAAATGATTTCCTTTTCAATTCCGGTTTCGCCGGAAGTGATACCAACTTTCGATTTTCAAATGGAACACCCAGTATATTATTACATTTCTGAAATCTGCATAATTTTCTAAATCCAATGATACCACATTAGTGACATTTCAAACGTAAAAATGTTTAATATTTTAATTTTTAGTTCTCCATTAAAGTGTGCAATGATGGTTCCGATTTATTCCAATTGACCCGTCTAATGCTAGAAAAATTGAAATCCTCCCAAAAATACTAAATTGCGTTTTTTATGAGCAAATAAAGTTCATCGTGATCGATTTTGGAGTAAAACTCAATTTTTTCAAATGGAACCATATTGGTACCGTGGTACCATTTATTGGTACTATTAATAAGCAATTTATCCATACCTGCTAATAAAATGTGCGATAAATACAATCAAAATCACAGCTGAAAGAAAATAAGAAGATACAATTATTTTGGTCTAATTTAATTGTAAGAAAAAATTGGGGTGGCTTTGAATTACAAAAAAATTCTATCAGGATATCGGTCGGCATTAAGGTTTCTAGCCGCAACGGCATTTTTTCTACATTCCCAATAAATAATCAACATGTTCACTTTTTCCTCCCTTGCATGAATGTGCGGTATTTTGAACGTGAATAACAACAAATGTAAAGACTTTTCCAATACACAATGACATCACCGATAAACCAACATTTATTTGACAATCTGAAGGAATAATTTCATTGTTTTCAAAGCCACCTTAGTAATTTCTTAGCATTAAATTAGAACAAAATAATTGTATTTTCTTATTTTCTTTTAGCTGTGATTTTGATTGTATTTATCGCACATTTCATTAGCAGGTATGGATAAATTGCTTATTAATAGTACTGATAAATGGTACCACGGTACCAATATGGTTCCATTTGAAAAAATTGAGTTTTACCCGAAAATCGATTACGATGAACTTTATTTGCTCATAAAAAACGCAATTTTGTATTTTCGAGAGGATTTCGATTTTTCTAGCATTAGAAGGGTCAATTGGAATAAATCGGAACCATCATAAAACACTTAAATGGAAAACGAAAAATAAAAATATTAAACATTTTTACGTTTGAAATGTCACTTATGTGGTATCACTGGATTCAGAAAATTATGCAGATTTCAGAAATGTAATAATATACTGGGTGTTCTATTTAAAAATCGAAAGTTGGTATCACTTCCGGCGAAACCGGAAGTGGTAAAAAAATCATTTGTAGTTCAAAAAGTGCCTCTCATTATGTATATGGGATATCCCAAATTCCAATCAATTACCTCTGAAACTAACGGAGATACGGGGGGTGTACCATGATCCTGTTACACCCGGTATATCACAATGTATGACACTATTTTTTCTATCATATGATCCAACTATAATTATGATTTTCTTCAGATTCATCTCTATATAGTGAAAAGAAGGGAGGATATTATTTAAAATAATGACGTGTGTAATGTATTCCAGAGCAATGTATTGACATTTGACATCCCGTATTTTGATCGACTATCGATTAAATGACCGTCATCTGGAATGCTCATTCACTGAATATGAAAAACTCGCCATGAAAATAATATTTTTTGTTAAACGATTAATTGGGTGGAAAATCTAACAACAGGATATTGAAAACAATCACTGGCTGATTTTTTAGGTTATTGAAATTCTTCAAGATAAATAAAGGTAATTATATCAGACGGCATATGTCTATCAAAATAAAATACATTTTTCACGATTTTCTTTCGATCAATCTCACGATGAGTTTATGTTCTGCGAGCCCTGTATAAGTAGGTGTGAAGTTTACCTTCACCACAACTTCTGCCAATGTATCTAATTCGAATGGGTTGCTGTAGGTGGGTATTTGTGTTTAATTCTGGTTTTTGCTTTGAAACTTCGTTTTTCCATGATAAAATAGAATGGGATGCGAAAAAGGGCTCAGTTGACGACAGGCATCCTTTTTTAACCGAAAGCTCTCGAAAACCATCAAAATCGGCTCGATAATGATCTAGAACTGAAATTTTAATACGCGGTCGCCTTATAGCGCCATGGGCGCTTGTCGTTTCGAGCCGCTGGCTAGGCCTCACTAAGGTGACGTCACCACGGAGCATGCAGGCCTTATTGTCTCGATGGTAACGTTCAAGCTCAGTATACACACTCACGTCGGAATGACGTAGTGAAATTACCACAACGGTCGGTTGTGATACCGTGCAATTGAAATGATGAATCAAAGCAAAAAAGTTGCCTAATTTCACCTTGTTTTCAACCCGTACTCATGCGTATTTCGAACAACTAATTCCAACGAAAATATACGTTCGAATCCGGTAGAAATTGCCAGGTCCTCAACCAAATTCTTTTCAGGGAAAACAAACGTGAGATATCAACGCTTTGTTACTGTTGATGAATAGTTGTTAATTATACAAGGGAATATAGTAGTAGATTCAAGCTCCAGGTTGTGTTGTCTTCCGACACGTAGCGGAGGGAGACAAAAAACCGTGAGCTGAAATCTAATTTTTTTTTCGTGTTTAATACAATATTTTTTGTCTGTGACAGAAGAAAGGACGAATCAATATTGAGAAGATTTTACATTATTTTGGAATCTGAAAATCATCGACGTGAAATTTTGAGTTTTCAACAGTAGGGACATCTGCGTTGTAGGCATCTTTATCATTCTTTTGGAGTGTTCAAATATCTGATGTCACTTCTGTCAGTCTAATTCTGTGATTTGATTTGAAAAAATTGCGAATTCAGTGTTTGTGACTGTGAAAGAGTCTGGAAAAAAATGTCAACACCATTGAGATTATTATTTCTTCTACACATTGATGTGAGAGGACAATGAAAATGGTGTTGTGAATTTGGTTTATCGATATGGAAAGTGATATTAGATCGTGAAGTTATACGAGATACATTGAAATTCAGTGATGATAGCATAACTGATGAGTCAATTTGGTTGTGTATCAATCTGTATATGAAAATAAGGTCTTCAATGTCCCGATGTTTTTTCAACGAAATGAAATTGAATTCTCTGAGGAGTTATTCGTAATCATAGAATCCATGTTGTTCGGATAGAATCCATGCTTCTTGAAGTAGGCAAATTTTTGAAATTTTTTCTGAACGGTCTCTATGGCTGTGACATACTTGAAGTAGCATGGATTCTATACAACACTACAGTATACTAGTTTACTCCTAACAATAGACAGATAAATACTGCGGAGCGCTTCGAAGGAACTAAAATCTTAACAATTTTGGATTGAAAAACCGTGAGACTTCATTGCTGATGAAATTGTTGCCTCAATATGTAATGAGAATGATAACTTTTGATCGAATGTCATACCTAGGTCATCAGTTTGAGTGACTCTCATGAAGCTCTGGTCGTCCAACATATAATTATATTTTATATAATTCAGTTTTGTTGAAAAAGTCATAACTTTGCATTTTGTGACATTCAGTGAAAGCTTGTTCATTTGACACCAATTAGTGGGTACTTCAAAAACATTTTGTAGCAATACACAGTCATCAATATCTTTTTTTTTCTGAATAACTTCGAATCCTCAGCAAACAAAAGTTTTTGTGATCTCAGATTGTTGCCTATCTCATTAACAAATAGTAAAAAGAGTAATGGTCCCAGGTTAGAAGCCTGTGGTACACCAAAGGTAGCAGAAGAAGTGAAAGATTTGACACCTTCATATTCTACGAATAGTTTTTCATCAGATAAAAAGAACTCAAGAGGAATTTTATGTTTTTAGCAATTCCAAAACTATTCATTTTGATCAGAAGTTGTTGATGTGATATACGATCAAAAGCCTTACTAAAATCCGTATATATCACATTAACCTGATGATGATTTCATATCAGGCATACTGATTTTTTTCCTAGAGAAAATACAGTCCCAAATTCTGGTGGCGTTGAATTCAACTAGGTCGATGACTGTTATTTCCGCAAGATCTTTATTGACAGCGTTAGCCTGTCATCGTCGTAAGTTTTGAGTTTCCTGGAAAGAAAGGGTATTCTAGAAGATAACGCAGAATGGAGCGTTAGCCTGCCTTCGTCGTGAGTTTTGAGTTTCCTAGGAAGAAATGAGTATTCTAGAAGATAACGCAGCATGGAGAGTACTATCATGGAGGGCGTTGTTGACTCGATTCCCGAAGCGCGCGCGGGGCGGCAGGGGGACGGGGGTTTATTCAGGAACGCAAGCGCGAAGTGGTGGGGAGTTTCAGTTAATTTTTTGAGTGTAATAAGTTCGTGTGCAGATATTCAGCAAGTTATAAAAGATTCTATGTTTGAAGCCTAATAGTCCTGAGCTGAAAGTGTGCCGTGCCAATTGAAGGGCATATTTAATGCAGTTTCGTCTAATCTTCTTGAGCCTGATGAAATGTTTCGAGAGAAGTGATCACAACGTGAAATTAGTTGAAATGATAATTAAACATGATTTTCTCGAAGTCTGGAATCAGATTGTTCTCCATATTCCATCGCGAATAATATCAATAAAAAAACGTCTTCAACAAATTTCAGGCAATTACGCCAAATCGTCTCTGAAATATTGGCTTTAATAGTTATATAACATCCTCACTTGATAACAGGCAAACTCCGTTAGGGTTGACCGCAAAAATTGTTAATAGAAATTCATCAATTCTGCTTGATTTCGCCTATTCACTAATTGCCTATGTGAATCTTCACCCTGTTCATCATACCTCATTTCTATACACCTCATATTTTGAATGAAAGTTCATTATTTATGTTGATACAAGTCTCTTCTCACAATGAATACAACTCCCGATTCTTGCTTGTGTATTCAGATCTTCAGGAGACACAGTCGTGATTTTCAAGAGTGAGTAGAAAATCTTGCGTCTCTAGACGTCCCCACGACATCTCTGTCAAATCCCTAGCAATTCCTCCACATGACAACCTGACACCTAGATACCAACCAAATACAACATCCTATCATAAAGGATGTATATCAATCATGCTGCATGACTCCCAACAGAAACATGACAATAATACTATACATACAATTAAATAGATGGATGAATGCAGAAATGAATACTTTAATTAATATTTTATCGATCCATTCAGACATCCACAGAATGTATAGTGAAAGTCGGGTTGTATGGAACATACAAAAAACAAATAAATCAATTACAAATAGTGATAGTGTTATTATATTTCTTTTTGAGGGGCTCTAGAAACATGATCAGGAAGGCAGGAGTACAACGATCATCTTGTAACTCGCATCCCAGATTGTTCTCCAACATCCCAATGATTCCTACATGTACCAGCCTATTTTCGAACACTCAATATATGTCGCGGTGACAAATAACGTGACAGAAGATTCTGCTATGATCTGAAAACAATCGATGGAACAATAAGAGAGAGGGCTATTGCTCTGAGAAGCTATTAGAACGAAAAAAAGGGGACAGAAAATCATTCGAGAACGTTCTCGAACCGAAGCCTACCAAGGAATCTCATATATAAACGGTCGGAAAACTGCCGTCAGTCAGTCAATCAGCGAGTGTCAGAGACACAGTCATATAATGCGTGATATAAATCATTTCACATAAATAGTTGTCATGAGTTCGATATAAATTAGTGTTCCTTAGTAAAAATGAGTCAGTTCGGAAATCAATAGTGTCGTGTTCGCTTCAGCACTCGAATAACGTAACAATTGGTGTCAGAAGTGTGGTATATTTCAGTGTGAAGTGAACAGATCGTTGCAATAAACTACACGAGTTGAAAGTGGTGGACATGAAACGCGATTTGGAGGAGAGAGATCTCGACACAACTGGGATCAAGGCTTCACTTCAGCATCGTCTCAAAGAGCATATGGTGAGCGTAGGTCGAGATTCAGAGACGTTCACCTTCGAGGAACCAGCTCCAGCAGAATCGATGTTGGCTGGAATCTCAGAACAGATAGCGGCTCAGCGACAGGACATAGCGACTTGGCGACAAGACATTGCGGACCAGATGAAGGCTCAGCAGAAAAAGATCACGGACTAGATAGCGGCTCAGTGACAGGACATTGCGGACCAGATGGTGGCTCAGCAGGAGAAGATCACGGACCAGATAGCGGCTCAGCGATAGAACATTGCGAGCCAGATAGTGGCTCAGCAGGAAAAAATCACGGACCAGATTGCGGCTCAGCGACAGGATATTGCTGACCAGATGGCAACTCAGCGATAAGAAGTTCTGGCACAAACTACTGCTCAACAAAATCAGATCGCATCGCAGATCCCAGCTCAACGGGATGAGATATCAGCTCAGGAAGAAGTACTAGCTCAGTTTTCTGATCAGATCGCCTCTCAGATATCTGCCCAGTGTGAAGGAGTATTGACCCAGATATCAACACATCGGGAAGAGGTTTTGACTCAGATCACTGCCCAGAAAGAATAGATCGCGTCATAGCAGGACAAGATTATAGCTCAGGTTTCAACTCAATTCAACACCCAGATAATAAAGATCAAGAAGCAGCTGCAGTTCAAAAGAGAAAGAATAGATGTTCTGCAGAAGTCTGTTAATAATCAAGGACTCAAGATTGGAATCACAGTCTGTCGAGATGCATTGACTACTACCAATCGAGTAAAACGACCTACATACAAATTAGCTGAGGCTGTTCGAAGCAGCTTCCAGAGCCAATGAGTGGACAATCAAGGATAAGGTTGTCGCTCTCACAGTTGCTCTACAGGGTGATGCATTGAACATCTTGCAAGCCATTCTGAAAGGTGAAATCGATAGCTACGATCATCTCGTCAAACGTCTCGAGATGCGATATGGACATGAATATCTGCAGCAAGTGTTTCAATCACAGATGAAGAACCGTCGACAAAGAGCAAACAAGACTCTGCAAGGATTCGAAGTGGATGTAGCCCGATTGGTCCACTGTGCCTACCCGTCAGCCCAAGAGTCCCTAATGGAGGTCAAGCTGTTCAAACTACTACGGGTGAAGCTGCCACCGTTCATGAGAAAATCGATGTGGACCGTCAAATTTCCACATCGAGCTATCATGGCAGATATTGAAGAAGATGTTGTTCTGGGAATGAACATCATGAGTGCGTTAGAAATTCAACTGGACTTTAGAAGCCGAGCACTCAAGGTGGATGCCGAAGAGATCTTCTTACATCCACGGATGGAGGTAGTGACAGGGGTACAGTTAGAAGAGGACGTCCTGTTACCGAAACGGAGCGAGATCATTGTAGCAGCGCGAATTGAGGGTACATTGGAGCGAGGCAGTCTTATCATCATGGAACCCTGGAACCATGACGAGAAAGTCGGACGTGTAATCATATTCGGCAAGGCTTCACTGTCAGCAGACGACCATGTACCTGTTCGATTCATCAATATGAATAATAATCCTTTGACGATTGGCAGAGAAACGAAGATAGGAACCTGAGTCCCGGCAGCGTCCATAATCCACCAGGTGACAACAACCACTGATGGAGACAGCAAGTATGAAAAACTCGTCTCTGCTGCAAGCGACTCACTGAACATTCAAGAAGGGGTTAACCAAGTTACTGCGGAGATATAGTTCCATTTTTATACCTGCCAATGGAAAAACAGGTTGAACCATCATCGTCAGTCACAAACTCGATAAGGTAGATACCAGAACGAATCGTCAACCAGCCCGAAGATCACCACAGGCCAAGAGAAAAATTTAAGAAAAGATCATCCAGGATACGGAACAAGACGAGGTAATCGACTCATCCAATAGTCCTTGGGCTTCAGCAGTGGTACAAGTGAAAAAGGAAGATAGAAACACTCGTTTGTGCGTAGACTATCGCCGATTGAACAACGTGACGAAGAGGGACAGCTATTCTTTGACTCGAATTGACGACACATCCGACACGTTGGCGGAATTGAATATTTTCTTTAGTCTGGACCTGGAAAGTGGATATTGGCAGGTGGTAATGGATCCAGCAGATATGGAAAAGACAGCACTCACCATCGGCACTGGATTATGGAGATTCAAGGTTATGCCTTTTGAACTCTGCAATTCTCTGGCCACCTTCATGGAGAATGTATTGTAGGAACTCTCCTGGAAGACATGCCTGGTTCATTTGGATGATATCATTGTGATCGGTAAAACTTTTGAAGAACATCTGGCTAACCTAGAGAAAGTTTCCGAGAGACTCTAGGCTGCAAACTTCACACTCAATCTGAAGAAATGTCATGTGCTGCAGAATAGGTCAACTACTCAGGGTGTGGAAGTCGACCCTGAGAAGGTACGAGCAGTGAAGCAATGGCCAGTTCCAGAAGATGAGCATCAACTCAGGAGCTTTCTTGGACTCTGCACCTATTATCGACGTTACGTTCGAATGTTTTCGGATATTGCGAAGCATCTGACTCGTCTCACCGAGGAAGCACGTCCCTTCCACTGGGATCCAGAATGCCAGGCCGCCTTTGATGATCTGAACGCTTGACCACGACACCGATTCTAGGGTATCCACTGACACAAGGATGATTGATTCTTGACACAGATGCCAGTAATATCGGCATTGGTGAAGTCCTTTCGCAGTATCAAGATGGGCGAGAGCGAGTCATCGATTACTCCAGCAAGGTGCGATCAGAGGCAGAACGTAACTGCTGCGTTACCAGGAAGAAACTATTGGTCATGGTAAAATCAGTGGAGCACTTCTACAAGTAACTTTATGGATATAAATTTCTACTCAGGACAGACCACACTGCATTGAAACGGCTCCTGAATTCCAGGAACCCCGGAAGCTAAGTAGCTCGTTGGATTGGGAGGCTATAGGTATTTGACTTCGAGATAGCACTCCGAGTGATGACGAGCCATAAAAATGCAGATGCATTGTCCAGAAGGCCATGTCCACCTGGGTGCTCACATTATAGTCATTAAGGAATCAGCCCTCTGCAAAACCATCGTTGTCAATGAAGATTGGTTACCTGCAGCAATCAAGCGAGAGCAAGAAAAGGACCCAGAACTTCGGAAGTTTAAAGAATGGGAAAAAGCGAATCGCCACCCTTTTTGCAAGAATTAGCTCCATCTACACAGACTTAGAAGGCGTACTGGAGTCATTAGGACTTCTTTATATTGGAAGATGACCTGTTCAAGATGAATCTCGAGAGCGATGTTGAATTGGATAATCGGATGCAGTTGGTCATTCCTAGGAGACGAGTGTCGGAAGTACTCAGATATGTACATGATGCCTTAAATGCACCGTGTGCTCTGCCAGCAATGGGCCTCATCGTTAACCGAGGGCACCCATGAGACAGTTCAATGTTGAAAGCCATTTCGAGAGGATTGCCATGGATATTGCGGGGCCGTTTCCAGTGACTGATAATGAAAATAAATACATCCTTGATAACAGGAACTACTTCACCAAGTGGGTAGAAGCGTATGCGATCCCTAATCAGGAGGTCGTAACTGTCGCCGATGTCCTAATGATTGAATGAACTCCTCAGTTGTTTTGGGGTGCCATTGGAACTTCATTGTGATCAGGGCCTGAACTAGTGAAGTCTTCAGGAAGATGAGCGAGGAGTTAGGAAGAAAACAAGAACAACTCCACAGTCAGATGGCATGGTGGAGCGAATGAACCAAACCATAGGGAGGTATCTCTGCAAAGTCGTTGATTAACACCAACAAGACTATGATCAACATCTTCCTTTCTTCTTGATAGCCCACAGATCTGCAGTACAGGAATCTACAACACAGGCTCCGGCGAAGGTTCTATTTGAACGAGAGATGAGGCTTCCATATGACTTGGTCTTCGGATGAAGACCTGGTGAGAAAATAGTAGGGAAAGTTGACGTTACGAATCTGATGAAAAAGATAAACGATATTCACGAATTGGTTCGTTCTTATCTGAAAATCGCCAGCGATCGCATGAAAGACCGATACGAAATTAGAGCTGAAGGTGCAGGATATGCAGAAGGAGACCTGGTGTGGTTGAACAAGTCACAAAGGGAGCGAGGTATTTGTCCAAACCTACAGAGATCTTGGAAAGGACCTCATACCGTCAAGCAAAAGATCAATGATGTCTTTTACCGCATCAGTGAAGAACCCAGTGGCTAAAATGCCATGACATTGCTGCCCTATCATAACTGCTTGTATAACTCACATATTCAATCACTGTGTCGAACACAATGTTTATCCGTCAGTTTGTTTTGCCTTTATCCAAAGTACAGAACCCAGAGAGCTCTAGTGATCTATGTCCATTAGTATTCTGTGCGCAATTTCCAAAGTATTTGGAAAAATAACAAATACACAAATGAGAAATTATCTGAATGAACATAATTTCTTGCCCTCGAGCCAATCTGGATTTCGTGCAAACTACAGTTGTACAACTGCATTGTTGAAAGTAGTTGATGACATACAGAAAATAATGGACAACAAATAACTTTGCTTGTTAGTACTGTAGGACTATTCGAAGGCGTTTGATCGCATCAATCATGTTCTTCTCATATCTCTCTTGCATTTCTTGGGATTAACATCAAATGCATCTGAATTGATGAATAATTACCCACAGAACCGATCTCAATTTGTCACTTTGAAAAACAAGTCGTCGAATATCATCAATATCTACAATGGTGTGCCTCAAGGCTCCATATGGAGCTTCTTGCTATTTGTGCTGTATACATCTCAGTTCCCGAATTGTCTTCAACATTCGTTCATCATGTGTTATGCTGATGACACTCAAATTTACATAGAATCTGATGAAAGCTCTTCCGATCTGACACAAGAGCAACTTAATGATGACTTGAATTCTCTGATGTCATTGTCTGCGAAATATTGCCTGAGTGTCAACCCTGTGAAGTCATCAGTGATGCTATTCGGTGGATCGATATCGCGCAAACGTGTTGCGAATAGAGTGAATATAATCGCAGACGCAGTCACGCTTCTCCTTGTGGATGTGTCAAGAAATTTAGGACTTAACTTGGACACTTCCTTGAGATTCACTGAAAATGATATATTCAAACAGGACAGTCTTGAACAAAAGACCAAAATACTTATATGTGAATCTTAGGTGTTGTCACATGCCAACTTTGCTGATGTAGTATATGGTCTCAAACTCCTCAAAACCGACAGAAGTAGATTGCAAAAACTTCAGAATTCATGCATTAGACTGATAACTGGAACTAGAAGATATAAGCATGTATCCCATCACCTAAAAGATCTAGGTTGGCTCAATATGGAGTCGCGACGGATTCTTCACTCTGCTGTCTTGTTCCACCAAATCATCAAAAAAAAAGGAACCAAGCTATCATTATAGAGAAATTAGTTTCAGGACGGACAAACACAACCTCAACCTCCGATTCAAAAATCAGCTCTTCACACCAAGATATAAAACACCTCAATTTAGAGGATCTTTTTCTTATTTTGTACCTTGGCTGTATCACAGGTTACCGATTCGTTATGCGAACTTTTCGCTGGGGTCATTCAGAAAAAAATTAAAAAATTATATTTCACGTGGTGAATGTATACAGTGTCATCCACGTTTGAGCTATGACGTTCGCGTCAATTTTTTAATCCAATCCTCCTATATATTCATAAAATTTTTTGAATCTTCATGAGGAGCTGTACTCAGAATGATGTTATACATAGGGTTTCTATACAGTGCGTCCGTTGAATTCAGTATTCTCGCAAAATGAGGTTGCTATAACAAAAATATCGCTGACCTAATCTCTCCCATATACGAATCAATCTGTATGTATCAATAGAATTTGGGAAGATGGACGAATTGATTTAAAATTCGACGGCTTCGGCCGTCTTTTCAAGAATTATTTTCACAATAATTTTCAACGAATTCATCCACTACTTCGAAATAGCACTTGTTTCATGCAAACCCTGTCATGTTATATATTTTCGAATTCAGTTCTTCAAGGAGATTTATAGAGCAGAATACTATATAGAGTGTTCTGTTTGAGGAAAATGATGCGCACGTGGGAACTCAATCGCGAATCAACCAGTATATTCGATTAATCTTTATCAATGTGGCAGAAGGAAAATCAAAATAGAACTGTTCCAAATTAACTTCCAGAAGTTCATAGGTTTTAATACACTCAGAAATTTTCAGCTTTTCATGCACTTTTTCATAGACTCTTCAGAATACCCTCAAACAATGACATTTTCAAAGCTGAACAAATTAATCAATTGCTCGACTCCACTTGAAATATGCCAATGAATTTTCAGATAACTTTTCATTCACGTCTGTGTCAACATCTGAATATCTATTCCTCTCTTTCTTCAGCTCTATTTCCCTAGAACTCATGGAGTCTCTTTTTCAAAACTTCCACGACCTAGAAAGTACCTTATTAGTTTGTTTTCTAACAGCTACTCACCCGCACTATGCGCGGTTAGAAAAAAATTCTCAGGTTATTTCAGTAATCATTTTTCACCAACTATGGTAGGTATATTCAGACTTTCCAACATTTCTCGGAAACTAACATGAACGTTGTCTTATTCTCACAGATTTTCTTTTTTTTATGAATTTGCTGATGAGGAAACAATAATCATTCGACACATGTAATTTTGTCCATGACCATTGTTTATTATTGAATTGTTCATGTGGTGAAGTGGTAACTGTGAGTTCTTGGACCCCTCCTGAATACATATTCAGAGAGTTATTATTCATTTCAAGAAGAGTGGGTACAATGAATCGTATTGCAGATACTAGTACAATTTTGAACAACTTATGAACAGGTTTGACAGGAATGAAATCCTTTCTGATTTCATCGTTAATCTAGCCAATAATGCATTTATACGTTACATTATGGACGCACTGTGAAGTGAATATCAATGATGATGATGGTGGAAAACATAATGATATAAAATTGGGTATATCAACAACTATTATCAACTTTTCCACACGCTCTTATCTCAGGATTTTCATCAAATTCATCAGATTTCATTTTTCTTGTACCGGTGTCAAGAAAAATCATCTATTGTCTTCCAGAGCAACAGGAGGAAGTGAATCTAGAAGGATATGATAATATTCTCATCACATAACGTGATATATGACTATCGATAGCCTACCCCAGATTAGAATTAAAAAAAAAAAGGGAAAGTTTTCCGCAATGGTCTATTTAGTGCATTATATTATTGTCATCAGCAATTGAATTCCCATTTGAACAGAATACATATTCAGATAGTTATTATCCATTTCAAGGAGATTGGGGAGAATGCGGAAACTAGAGCAATTCCGAACAACCAATGAACAAGGTTTAACAGAAATGAATAGAAAAACACTCAAGAATGATTTCATAGATTTATCGAACGAGTTTCTGAATGATTGGTTCCTAATCATGAGTTGTTCATTTCAGTTGTTGATATACACAGGGATCTGAAAATGTCTTCCACAATATCTGCTGCTATCGTGAGGTTTGGGGTAACATTAAACGATCGAAAGAATCACAAACAACACGAAGTTAGTCGACCACACTTCGAATAAACATAAAATCAAAAACCTGGAACCGGTTACGAAAAAGGAAAGAATACCAAACTATTTCATCTGATGCGTGAAGTTTCGTCATCTGGTTGTCAGGAACAGCCCGTGAAGACACATCACCATGATTGAGTTTTTAATAATCGTAAGATTTGATATAGCCTGATATTATTTTGTCTGATGATGGGCGTAGTGCCGCAACTAGTTACATATTTATGATTTCATGTTCTCATTGAGTGTGGTCGACAGACTTTTTATTATTTGTTCCATTTTCGAAACACTTTGAGTTTTGGATGAATTTCATGATTCATACAACAATAATTGCGAATCGGAATTGCCCTATTTTCGAGTTGATCATTTGGTGATGTGAGAGCAAGCATTCTTGTGACTACTCACCGTTGCACAGAATCCTAGGTGTGGAAGATATTCCAAACACATAAAAATGGGAGAAGACTCCCAAATCAGAATGCAAAATAAACTGATACATATTGATAAGCACATAAACACTTGACATGACTTGAAAACAATCCTCAGCAACCTTGATTTTCCGTACAAGAACAGTCCTGTACTGGTACATAAAATTAGCAAAGGATCATCTGAAATGAAATACTTTTCGTTACATTGTTTCAAATGGATTCCTAATAATTCCTCACCATGGATTCCCAATATGGGCCTTATATTTCCTTCAACATCTCCCATTTCTTTTTCCATACCTCCTTACTTCTGATTATGAATCTCAAGTGAGTGGCTTTGGAATAGAAACCTGTATCGAGCAGATTTTGTATCAGAATTGAAGTATTTTCACCAGGAGGGTCGTTCTTCTCAGTTTTGTTTGTTTCCACTCGGAGATATATTATTTTTTGCCTGAAATGTATACAGTTTATTCGACCACTTACTGTTTGAATAGTCTGAAGGTTTTTTCTTCAACATACATAACAAAGTTATGTATACTCTGGGGATTACCGACAATTGGACGTGGTCAATTGGACGCATGAAAATTGAACGCGGATAATTGGACGCGGCGACGATTGAACGCGGCGAAAATTGGACGCGGCGACAATTGGACGCTGCGACAATTGGACGCGGCGACAATTGGACGCGACGAAAATTGGACGCGGCGACAATTGAGCGCATGCGAAAATAAAAATAATTTTATAATTCCAATGAAATTTATGGAATATGCAGGGCTCATATCCATAATATAAATACCTAACCTAACCTACCTAACCTACCTAACCTAACCTAACCCAACCCAACCCTCATATTTGATTAAATAATCTGCGTTTTTGTTAGTAGGTAAAATATTGTACTATATTCGTATCGTGAATTCATATTACGATATGAGATAGGAAAATAATTGTCAAACGAGGCCATAGGTATTTGTTATAATTATGGACATAAGCCCATCAGTATTTCATATTTTATACAATGAATTTCATTGGAATTATAAAATTATTTTTATTTACGCATGCGTCCAATTGTCGCCGCGTCGAATTGTCGTCGCGTCTAATTGACGCCGCGTCTAATTGTCGCAATTGTCGCCGCGTCCAATTGACTGCGACCAATAGTCGTGCGTCCAATTTTCCACGTCCAATTGACGCGACACCGTACTGACTGTCTGAATGAATCACTGATTTATTTAATTCTCACAGCTTCATTCAATATGAGGTATTATCAATATAATCAATACATCAGCATTCTCAATTTTCAAGAAATCAATAATGATTGTATTCCAATGACTTGGTATCGTATTCAGAGGTATTCACTTTATATTTCTTTCCTGCTTCATACATACATTTGATATGGTTCGCAGTTCTCTACTAGCATTTCAATTTCTTGATCAATTCTTGGCCACCAAATATCACTTCTAACCCTCTGCCCCATCCTGACAATAACTGGGTGTTGAATATCGAAAGAATGATAGTGCGACAACTCCAAAATGGACAACCAATTCCAATTCCTAGTTCATTGCGCCTCATAATATATGATTCATATTTTTATCCGACATTACAGACTGCCGACCATGCTCAGTATTTTGAAGTACCTCTGAGTTTTTTTCGAAATGTTCTCCGTAGTTGAAAATGAATTTTGGAATCATGTGAAAGTCGATGCTTTTTTCACATCAGAGTTTTGGTGGAGAACCGATTCAAATGGTCTGCATTTCTGTCGGCTTCTAATGAACTATATTCTATGAATGGAATGACAAGATGATAGCCCATCTCTGTAGTCGTGCATTAGCCAAGATGAGAATTTTATTCCTATCTCACAAATGGTTATGAGAAATGAATGATCAGTAATATAAGTTGACTGTTGACCATAAATGAACTACTGAAAGCTTTTTTTAGCAAATATAGAGGCTTAGGTTCCTTTGTATACCTCAGCATAGTTTATCTTTGCTTGATTTGGAGTACATAATACAAATATAACATAATTGAGTCCATTGTTAATAACATGGCCTATTTTAGCTATCACCATATTTGCACCACTGTCAGGTGTGATGATTACTTAGAGTGGTACAAGTACTGAGTAGTTTTTTACTTCAAATGAATGCCTCATGGCATCTGCCAATTTGATTCAAGACAAAATATCACAACGAATACAATCAGAGATTTAATCCATCTGAAGTTTGAATTCCTCTGTAGAGCATTCTCAATGTTTACTGGAAAACTATAGTATCAAAGACATCTGAAAAATACTTCGAGTGGACTGCAGGAGGATCCCAATCATATCATAGCAGGAGAATATGGTAGTAAATGGCTCCTGCCAAACCCAACTTGAAAACGTGTTACAATCTACTCGTTTAATGTGCTCGAATTTTAGGGTAATAAGATCAAGTTCAAGGATATTATATTATCCATATGTAGTTGGGAAAAGAAGTTGGATGGATTATTCACGGCTGAAATCTGCGACATCTAATTATGACTTGTTTTCGTGATAATGAAATTCAATATTGATTAATGCAATTCAATATCTGTTTTTTTTTTCTCGGAGTACGAGAACAGGAAGTTGCAAAGATCTTCTACTGATGTGGTGAAGATGAAGGTATCGAAAGAGTAATTATAATTTATTATAATTTGATGAATGTCGATCACAGTCGTATGATATGGACTTAGGAGTTCCTCAGGGGTCTATATTGGGTCCCCTAATCTTTCTCCTTTTTATTAATGATATGCCAAATCATATAAGCACAGATTATATAGTTCTGTATGCTGATGATACTACGCTTGCCGCGGATGCCGCTACCCCAGAGGAACTTCAAGAAAAATTGAATTTGCTGAGTCTGGAGTTCACAAGCTGGTGTATAAAGAATTGTTTGGTAGTAAATTCGAGAAAAACAGTTTTAATGCAGTTCTACTCCGAAGCTACAAAAAAAATTGATAATTTCAACGTAAGAGTAGGCGATGAGACAATTGAATCATCAAATGAAGTGAAATTTCTGGGTACCTACATCGATAGTAACATGACCTGGGAGTCGACTATGAATCAAGTTACCAAGAAAGTAAACACTGAATATTATGCAATTAGACAGTTGAAGTCAACATTCAGTAAGGCACAGCTCTTGAATGTATATTTTGCAATTGTATACTCCCATATTTCTTACAACATTGCTGTGTGGGGCTGTTGCACAAAACTAAATAAAATATTCATTTCTCAGAAAAGGGTTATACGATTGATATTTGGATTAAATTACAGAGAATCATGTAGACAATACTTTATTCGAAATAAAATCATGTGCGTTCCATGCATTTATATATACAAATGCATTTTATTATTCAAAACAAATATCCATGACTACAACCGAAATTGTGATTTTCATGCATACCCTACCAGGCATGGTGAACTGATACGGCTCCAAAAACATTCAACTCGTCTCTTTGAGAACTGTCCGTCATATGTGGGAGCAAAACTGTTCAATCATCTACCGGATGATATAAAAAACCGAAGTAGTAAAAATATTTTCAAGGCAGAACTGAAAGAATTCTTGATTGAAGGTTGTTTCTATAGTACTGATGAATATCTTAGTTATTAGGACCAATTCCTTTATTTTATTTATATTCATTTTATATCTACTTTTGGTGTATAACTGTTATGTTACTAATTTATGTTCAAAATGTTTGTGTATCATCTGTTGTCTGACGTATCCTATATAATTTTTTTGATCATGAAGGATTTGATAAATTTATTTATTTATTTATTTGAATTTATTTATATTTATTTTGTCACCAGCGAAGTACGGGAGATAAGTATCGAACATATAGAGTACTCCGAAAAAGATGCAATGCCACAGCAATAGTACCTTGGGGTGTTGTGAATGACCATCAACATATTCAATATGTTTCAATTGCTTTGACATTTTTCGCAACACATATGTTTGACTAGGCCACAAAAAACGAGGAGATAATTGAAAGCGATATTGCATCGATGAACAGAGTATTCTCGTAACAAATATACAGGACCTACCTGCGGAGACCAAAATGGGAAGTGAGCACATCAAAGTATTGAAACGAGATTATAAAAAAATTACTCCCAAAGCCATAAAAGTTGAAACTAAACTGGATAAATTGGTTGACCAACAAGGAAAAACTATAGAGCACATAAATAAACAGGTATGAGAGGTACAAACATGGGATTGTGATGAAGAAATAATAAGAAGAAACACTAGCTGTCAATTGAACAATACCGTCAATACAGAAACCAGATAGCACTCCACATATGTTGATCGAGGCAGCTCTGAATAACACTGCCACATTCAGAAAAAAAATGTATCCATAAGACTGATACATTTGCCACGGAAATTAAAGATAGCTTCATACAGAATATGTTTCATATAGATAAATAATCGTTACTGAATTTCATCGATATGCTAACTGAAATTTTCTTGTTCTGAAATATATGAAAAGTCTGCGACAGATTGAAAGGCTGTACAGTTCAAGTACCTGACACACGAATATTCTTGTCTTCAACTAAATCCTCAGAAAATCAAACTGTTACGAAAATTGATATAATATCACATCTGGAGGCGAATTGGACCAAGCGATTTGGAGATTGATATCAATATTGGAGAAAAATCGCACTCAACTCCAAGAGGCAAATCATTATATTCAGGTCTTACTGAATCATTCAGTAATTGCCTGAAAGATATAAAATCAACTACAATTCGATATGAATCTGGAAGTCGCTGGAAAGTGATACTAGCCAGAATGTTTTTTTTTATATTCGAAACTATCACAGGTTGCATGAAATATGACGTCATAACTGTTGTGACGAAAAATACCAAGACTGAGAGGAGCAAGGTAATGGGTCGCGATATGTTATCAAAGAATACAGTATCTGAATAATAAACCATTCGACTAGATGAGTTTATGAAGAATGAAACTAAATTCGATTTCAAATCAATTTCTGAACATTGGCAAAAGTACCTACTCAAGATAGAAAGGGATGGAGCATAATAAATTCAGTCTGGTGCTCATTCTTCTGTTGAAATTTGACGAGGAAAACGGGGGTGCAGTTATTTCATTTTCATAAAATCTACGAAGTGTGGATGAATGTATCAATGCTGGACTTGTCAGTTTATTACAAAGAGAAAGCTTTTGGATGTTGTGGTGTCTCAATAGGGAGAGCTGAGACGTCCCTTGTGTGTATCTACACACCTTCATCGGGCAATTTCAACTCCTCTTTCTCAAACTATTTTCATGGGCTAATGTCTTTGGAAGAGAGCGTTACGACACCTCAATTGGTGGTGATTCCTATATCACCTCAGCTGGTGACTGTGATCAACTGCACCTTCTGAAGGATCAGTGAGCAACTTCTCAATTAGAGAGGATTCTGACTATAAACTGTCTGTCGAAGACTCTCGTCTATATGACGATTCTACACAAAATATTCGGTTCAAATTATTGCAAAAATATGAACACGACGAGAACAACTCTAATAGCGGTTAAGCCTCGACGGAGGATGATATAATTGAATTCAGATGTTTTCTAGCAAACGAGTCGTGAAGAGACCTACACAGAGAGACTTTTCTCAATATTGCATGGAATTTCTGAGAACATAATTGATTACTACATTGGGGTAGCTGTTTCTATGAATTGTTCAAAAGGAGAAACAAAAATATCAGATTATAATATTCATAGTCCTGAACTAATAGACCTGAGGAACTCAGTCGTTACATTATATTCGGAATACGCAAGTGTATATGAGCAATATAGGGACATGAATTGACAACAAACACTGACATATAGAAAAAAGCTCAAGAATAGTTATGAGCAATGGGTAGATAACATGTTATGAAACTTGCACAACGAATCCAAAGCCATGTGGTGAACTGTGAATTAGAGGAAATTAGATAGATTGATTCCAATAACATCATCATTGCTGATAGTTATTCAGTGGATTCTGACTTGGACATGGCAATCATCAATCAATGAAGCGATAATCAGTTTAAAAGAGAACCACTACAGAGAACCCCTGATGTGAACCTCATAAAAAAAAATGACATTAGGCCAGAACATTTTTTCTTGCATCCAATAACCAAACACGACGTTATTGATCTCATGAAAAGTTTTGATGCACGTTGTTATGATTACATATCGAAAAATCTCTGAAGAAATCAATCGTTGGATTGGTTGAACCTTTAACTCATTTCGTGAATATCTGGAGCTAGCAGTTTCTCCTGATGAAGTGAAGAAGCTCCCGTCACTCAAATTCTCAAGAAGGGAATATTAACGAACTACAGTCTGCTTTCAAGAATATCAAAGCTATTCGAGTTGAACATTGAACAACAGCTGACTCCTATTCATCATCCTCCCAATCAACAAGGGTTCACTGACAACAATTGCACTGAAACTGCAATATATGATTTCGATGAACACGATGGTAGGGTTCCTATCTGTCAATCATTCATCGATTTCTCCACAGCATGTGATTGTGTGGAACACGACCTTCTACTCCTGAAATTGAAACAGTATGGTGTGGGAGGAATCGATTCTGAACTCATATCATCATACAAGAAAGGTAGGGCCCAAAAAGTAGTAATTGACAAAACTGAATTCCCCTGAGCTATAATTCAAAAAGAAGTCCCTTAGGTTCTTTCATGGGTCTCCTGTTGTTCCTCATCGATGCCAATCACCTAATGAAATTCTTCAATAACATTCCAAATAGAAAGGTACTCTTGTTGTCGCGTATGCAGATGGAACAAATTGCATCGCCAGAAAACAAAATGGAAAAGGTACTGCTGTGAAAACTCAGCACCTTTATAAACAAATTTCAACTTGAACAGATAGAAACCATTCGGAACGAAACATGATCAGAACATCATTGGTGAAGTTTCTCATCATCAATATCTTCAAGTGTTTCAGCATCCATGAGAAAGATGATCTGTGTGTTGAATCTTGTTCATCTTCAAACGTGTTAGGTCTCATAGTGAACTACAGACTTGGGCTCCGCATATAAGACGAAATTATATGCACTGATATTCATTTCAACACCACATGGTGAAGATATTTGATTACTTGATGATTCACTGGCAGTTGGGGTATAAAATTCTGATGTGGGGTACAAGGTCATCTACAGTAGAAGCTGGAGACAATCATGCAGAGACTCGTTCCAAGGAATTAGGATCCTCCTTTATCACTGGTATACTTATTCATGAGGTATGTGCTTTCGTACAAAAAAATAGCGTCTATACTCGACACGTATTGATGACTTGATTCCGTATATACACTGAACTGTTTTCCACTGAAGAATCATCTCCATCTCCGCCAAGAATCGTACAATGAACCATATGGAACTATATAAGAAACGCGTCAAATATGAATGTATGTCAAGGCAAAAAATTATCGAGAAAAGTTGCTGCATCCTTGATGAAGTCCAATATATTGCTTTGGGACTTGCTTTATACAGGGTGTTTCATTACTGATTGGAAATATTCCAATCATAGAATCTCGAACTCAAAATATGAAGATTCAACCAAAATCACCTAGATAAAATTTGTCTCCTGTCTGAGTTACAGGGTGTTTTATTCAAAAATTTTGAAATGTTTCTTGCCCAGTTCTTCGCAACTATTTGACGTATCACTTTCATATTTTGAGAGAAGTGTGGGAATCATGCACCCAGTTGAATTATGTGAAATTGACTTCTCTAGCTATCACCAGAGGCGTACGACAGGGGCAATAAACTGGTTGATCCCTCCCAAATTCTACGTCACAGGCGGAATTGCAATTCTATCACAAATTTCCGATTCTCCAGAGATTTTGATGTAGATATTGTACTATCTCTTCATGGCGACGAAATCATTATTTTTCGAGATATTTCAAGTTGAACATAAATATGTACAATCATTTTGATTTCAATGTGCATTGATATTTTCTAATATTCTGGATCGATGGATTTTATTCATCAGTGAAATGAAACTTCAATCTATATTAACAATGAAAACATAATAACATAACAGACAGGAGCGCTTACATGCAGTAAGTTTAATTATGTAATATAATAAAAAAATCAGAACGCCCGGTGACAGCTCCCGTCTGTTATGTTTTCATGTTAATATGGATTGAAGTTTCATTTGATTGATGAATGCAGTCCATTGATCCGAAATATCGACATTATTGATACACATTAAAATCGAAATAATTGTGCTGCTTCATGTTCAACTTGAAATATCTCGGAAAATAATGACTTTATCGGTATGAAGAAGAGGTACAATATTCACGAAGGAGGTATTGAAGAATCGAATAATTCTGACAAAATTGCCATTCCGCTAGTGGCGTAGAATTTGGGAAGGATCACCAGTCACTTGACCCTGTCGTACGCCTCTGGTAATAGCTAGAAAAGTCTATTACACATAATTCAGTTGGATGTATAATACCTACACTTTCCCTCGAATATGAAAGTGATACGTCGAATAGTTTTGAAGAACTGGGCAAAAAACATTTCAAAATTTCATATTTTGAGTTCGGGATTCTATGGTTGAAATATTTCCAATTAGTAATGAAACACCCTGTATATATATGTTTCTACTCATTTTGATATAAAATGATTCCCCTTGTTCATCATAAATTGATATATACCCTGCATGGATTTTGAAGTTGTCATGTATGTATGAATCCAGTGTTAGAACTCTTCATGATTATTATACCTGTGTCTCTTTTTTGTATTTCAGATTCCTTCATAATATGTCGAAGTTTCTCATCACCATTGACGTACTTCATGTTATTGTTCTTGTAGACATTTTCCTGTTTCATTGTTCAACGAGTGGAATGAAATATCATCGTTATCAAATGAGGAAACCCCAGTGGAAATCTTCCACTCCGTTCTTTCAAGGAATTGGTTCAAACAGGAGATGAATATCAAAATGGACTGGTTATTGTTGGAAGTTAGCAGTTATTGGGATAGGAATCCTACAAGCTCTCGATTCAGAAACATACCGATGAAATCGAATGTGATCAGTAGGTGGACCAGATCAGCAGCTAGGGAAGTTTATTTTATTAAGATACAAGAATATCCGAAGTGTTCAACTTTTCGAACAGATCTACTGCTGTAAGCCCATACGAATAATGGGCGTGTACACTTTAGTAGAACTTTCAACTCAAACCATGTTCATAATGATCCTTTTATACATAAATGATGATTGACAACATAATTCGATCAAAATGTTAACTGGAATGTTTTATTTTTTGACATAAATAATTGTTCCTCTGAAAGTATCCTCTCATGACGTAGAAACCCCATCTCGCCATTGTCGGAAGAAAATACCAAACGCCCTACGGAGACTGAGGCAACTGATATATTAATCCTTTCAACTGTGATCCCGCGCTAATTCACTCTGTCAGAAATCATGTATCATTCATCTCTGCCTGGAATAGTCTTGTTTGAGTATTAGGGTTTTGAAGTCACATCATCGCCTCGTTTTCAGAGGTCCGAAAAATCGAGGATTTCAATAATTTTTTATTGAACGTAGGGAGCTCACAGCAAGAAACGGTTTGCGGTGGTGAGCTAGTTTGGGTGAGTTCTATCGAATTATGAAACAATTTTTTTTGTGATATTGTCACAAATGAGGAGATATTTGAAGTTAAATTCCAAAATTCTTATAAAATCATATTGGTTCGAAGTCATTGAACGTTCACGTATCTGTTTATTATTTCCAAAATTATTGAACCACGAACTTTCGATTAATAGTTGAACCTAAACACAGGCGTGACAATGACTTCAAACCATCCACCTGACTTCCTCACTGTCACGTTTCCAAAATATAGATTAAATATATAAAAGGCGCGAGGAAGCCAGCACAGGTATCATTCCAATCATTTCGATCATTTCGATAATTTTCGATCATTTGATCAGTTTCATCATTTTGCCACTGTGCCCGAACCGTCGGAGTTCGGGCAGAACAGAAGATGCCCTTCCTCTGAAGTCCCAGCAATATTAGCTTTTAATGTACATATAGGGTAAGTTAAGTTTTTATTAATTGTTATTCATTTATGCCAAGAATAAATGTGTGTTTATGTTTCGTTTGAAAACCTTCTTGAGTATTATTTGTTATTATCACTTTTGAAGTTCATTCTCTAATGGATCTAGAACACAACTGAGGCAACCCCCGCCTACAGTTTGTGACATGGTGGAGGCGCCAATGGCTCGTTCCCGAGGTTGGTTCTTCATAACCAACCTCACTTTTTTAAATTTCATGTTCTTTCGTTTTTTAAATTATATTATTTTAATCAAATTATGAATATCAAAGTTAGATGAATATTTTAGTAAGACAGTTTTCATTATTTTAAGGATTGAATGTAAAAATGTGTTTTTATATGGGGCATCTGGCCAGGATTTGCGAACGGTCCAGCATGCTAAAACTGGACTGCCTCGGTTTGATTTTCAAATGGGGCGTTCCTGGTAGTGCATACAGATAGGCATGCCAAAACCTTCTGTACCCATACAAAAACTGAGTGAGAAGTATTAATTTATTTTCAGTTGTTTGTGACCCATTGAAAAACAGGAGGTGATTTATAGAGTGTTTGAAGGAGTAACTTAAATTTTTTTGTGTGGAAATGGAGTATATTTAGATATTCAGATGGAAATAATGAGGAATTATTGAGATTTATGATGATTTTTTTTTTGTATTGAGAGAAATGTGGAAGTGACCATATGAGGAAATATGAGGCTCACAGTTCACAAAAGATTATCTGGTTCCGAAAGAGATGGAACTAGAACGTTGAGGGTATTCGTGGATATTTGTTTATAACATTAAGGATGCCCCTGAAAATTGATTTCCACAAGTATTTTATTACTCGAATCAACGTAATCACCTTCACGACTTGAAGTTTCATTAGAATATAGTATGATATTTTCATTTTTTTTTATTCTTATCGCAAGCCAAGCTTAAAGTTTCAGATAATTAAATTTGAATTTTTTAGATCATTTATCTTTAGAGAATGAACGTGAATAATCATCAAAGGTAGTTATCGTTGTTTTTGAAAGAAACACACACTTATTCTCACTTTATATATTTTATTCCGATTAAGTAATATTAGGTTAGTTTATTCATTTATAACATGTATCCTTCGAACAAGAAAAAAAATATGTTACGATCAATTTGAAGCAGTAGGTTAGGTGGCTGTCGCCTGTCATTGGAATCTTTTCTTCAGACTGAAAATTTTGGGTTTTCGTTAAATAGATTGGGTTTAGAGGAAAATGTGTAATACTCATGACGAAACAAGTAAACATTGATCTGTCGTAAATTATATAGAAAGCAAATCAACATGCTCAGGATGAATTTACTGATAAAAATCTCAAAGTATTGAAGTATCGGCTGGAAAATAATATGAAAAAGGTTTTTGATTGTCGCTGATGACAATGTATATGCAGTATATTAGGATACTGTGCTATGATAAGACCCAAAACGGGCACTAGCTAGATGATATAAAAGTGAGTGATTTGCTGAACCCAGAGAGGTTATTTAGTTGTTGACCAAATGAGTCAAAGATATTTTCGCTGACGACTTGATCAGTGCAAGAGTCACTGTGGATACCGCACCATCACCCTGTATCATTCAATACCTGTCGAGGCAAATAGCCAGGGGAGTAGTTGTTTCAGGAAATGGTCCGGAATAGTCGAATGGTATAGCGAGAAAAAGAGAGTTTTATGTGATATTATGAAGTTATTGAAAGTATTGAATTTATTGAGTATTGAAGTTTGTCAAGGTACAATGATGGTTTGTACAATAGAAGTTGTGCTGTCATGTGCAAAGTAGGCCTATCAATAGTCAAGAATGCTCAAAGGTTTGATCACGCGGAATCCCGAAAAATGCTCTACATTGTAGGGATATTTGAGCTATATCGAAAGAATAGGGTATTAGACAAATGTTTCAATAATTAGAGTAGGGATGAGAGAATCTATAGAGCTGACGAAAAGGCACAAAGTTATAGCACATGAAGTAAATATTGAGTATATTGAGAAAAATGAGTACCTATATAGTAAAGAGTACCTCGTTCAGGCGACGAGATATGTCGTACACTGTGGAAAATTGAAAGCCGAAGTCGAAAAAGAGATAGATGAGCGAATATTGAGCATGTTGATAACTTAATATGAGAAGAAAAAGTCTAGTTTTTTTTTTCAGATCGATAATTTTTGAGGAAAATAATAGTCATTTAACATTAGAATAATCGAATTTTTAGTATGTTTCAGAGGAGAAGAGATCAATCATATGAACACTACAGGAAAATAACAAGATATGGAAGCAATGAGAATATTGGGGAAAAAAAAGTAGAGAAAATTAAAAAAAAAAAAAAAAAAAAAAAATGTTGAAAACAGGTAGAGAAAATTCCGACAGCCGCCAGAAAACTAAATCAAGGTATAGGTAAAATAGTTATCGAGCATCAAAGTAAGTATTTCATTTAGGAAAAATCGCGATATAAGTAGTTTGGAAAATCATGGTTATGAACTCATTTGAAATGTCAACATAAACTCGACTTCATTAAAATCTTTTAACGAAACATCGAAATGGAGTCACCAAATGATACAAAAATACAAAAAATTTAAATGAATTTCACAAAAATTTCTAATAAATTATTCCATTGAGATAATAATGTATTATGGGAACAGGAATCATGTATTTTTTGGAAGGCAACCATCTCGATGCAAGACATTCGCTTATGAAACAATGGGAGTGAAAAGGTTTTTTCATTATTATTCAAAAAGGAAGGAATCACTAGTTAGTTCAAGTTTGCAATGTAGACCTTTCAAGTCATTTTATTCTTAATCGACATAATCTACACACAGGTATATTATTCACAAACAAAATTAAATTAATGGGGTCATTATTCGACTCAAGTTGTTATTATGATATCGGATGTCATAATACGGTTCAAGTTCAATCTTCAACAATATATGCAGCGGTGATATAAAATATGTTCTTAATAACATAAAAGATATATTTGATTGGTGAATTATAAATATGATGAAGCTGGGTAAAAATTATCTAAGTATTGATGTATTGAAAACGAATTTTCTCAGATGAATTATTAACATTTGAAAATGTAGGTTATGAATTGAAGAAGTCAATATTATTGACATTGAACTCAGATTGCGAATAACACGGAGTAAATGTCATCACCCAGGAGTTCTCAATTTGAATTTGAAAAACTTTACGAAATATTGAAATAGCCATAGATGAGTCAGATGGGTGAATAGTGTTTTATAATTTCAGACAAACATTGTTTCTTCATATAGGTAAAAATGTAGATAAAGTTTAGCGAGAATAGTTGATTGATGAGGAGTTTGATTATATATGTTTAGAATTTTGTTTGTTATGCTGCAATAATTCCATTTTTTCGTTTCACATGTGGTCCCACACTCGAGAAGAGGCAATAAGTTGCCGATGTAGTCGGACTGAGTTTCACCGCATACAGGGTGGACCATGCAATCGTTCCTATGGGCATCACCAGTGGAGGAGGTACAAAAAGGCATAGGGTACTATGGTAGCGAGCGTGTTCCGGAGTTACAGTCAAGTGAACCATGGAGGTATGCGAGCTACGAGAATTATGGACCTAGATGACATTTGGAGACGACCATCAATGAGCTAACCGAGGATGTCAGCCGTGATAGCCTGTCAGCATCCCAAGTCAGTCAAACCTTGCAAATGAGAGAAGCTGACGTTTGGAATGATGTTGCCATTCCGAGTCCGGTAGCTGTCCAGAACAACTCCAGTCATCAAGTTAGATTACGTCACATAGCCACATCTGTAATCTATGGAGATGCCAGTAACCATGCAGAGAACACTCCAGGAAACCACGCTACGTCGAGAAGCCATGCATTTGCCAAATTTTACGATAAGCCACGCAGTTAGTGGAGTGTACCTGAGGAATGCCTGATGTGAAACTCAGAAACTACCCAGACCTCCGAGCCATGGACCAGAGTACTATTTTGATTTTTGTAATATTTGCAGTTAGGTCAGGTTATCATTATTTGTATTATTAATTCGTTCACAAATAGGTATATAGGTAGCATTTCAACTATAGGTTTTTAGAAGGTATCTAGGTAATATTTGAATAAGGATTTCAGAAATAGTTAGACCCATCTGACCATTTTTTAACGACGGGGGCCGTCGTTCTCAGAGGAGGGGCATGTCACAAATGAGGAGATATTTGAAGTTAAATTCCAAAATTCTTATAAAATCATATTGGTTCGAAGTCATTGAACGTTCACGTATCTGTTTATTATTTCCAAAATTATTGAACCACGAACTTTCGATTAATAGTTGAACCTAAACACAGGCGTGACAATGACTTCAAACCATCCACCTGACTTCCTCACTGTCACGTTTCCAAAATATAGATTAAATATATAAAAGGCGCGAGGAAGCCAGCACAGGTATCATTCCGATCATTTCGATCATTTCGATAATTTTCGATCATTTGATCAGTTTCATCATTTTGCCACTGTGCCCGAACCGTCGGAGTTCGGGCAGAACAGAAGATGCCCTTCCTCTGAAGTCCCAGCAATATTAGCTTTTAATGTCCATATAGGGTAAGTTAAGTTTTTATTAATTGTTATTCATTTATGCCAAGAATAAATGTGTGTTTATGTTTCGTTTGAAAACCTTCTTGAGTATTATTTGTTATTATCACTTTTGAAGTTCATTCTCTAATGGATCTAGAACACAACTGAGGCAACCCCCGCCTACAGTTTGTGACACCACATTCACATCTTTGCAAGTAACACCAAGCTTGAATATCAAAATGACAATATGAATAATATTCTCACGAGAGAAGTGAATAGGAGCACATCATCTAGACTCACATCAAGTGGGGATGAATATCAATTTTTTTTTTGTATCGATTGGAGCGCACGAAAGGGAATCCCTATAATGTTCAAAGAACATCGTGCGTTCCTAGGGAGGATAGGGACAGGAGGTAGGTATTGGAAATTATTTTGAATTTTTGGAGATTATATGTTGTTGGGAATACTTCCACAGGCAATGAATTCCAGAGCCTAGCCGTTCTATGGATGAAGGAGTCTTGATAAAGTGCTGTTCGACATCTTTCGAGGTTGACAACGAAAGGATGTGCTGACTGGGCTTGTCTAGTTCGTCTGATTGGTATTGCTAGTGAAGGGATGATTGCAGAGATTTCCGAAGAACATTTCCCGTGGAAGTATCGATAGAAAAGTGAAAGGTCGCCGACCTTTCTACGGTGTTCCAATGATGTCAAAGAGTGAGTGAGTGTGGCGTCACCCACCAGGCGAATGGCTCTTCACTGAATGGAATCTAAGAGCATCAGCGTATGTTTTGGTGCTGAACCCCATATGTGGGAACAGTATTCTAGAACAGGCCGTATCTGCGCTTTGTAGATCATGAGAAGCTGTTGAGGTGTACAATATGCCCATTCATAATCAATATCAACAATTGATGTGAGGAAATATTGATCAATTCATAAAGTAAAACTGGTTTAACATCGAGAAATTCATTTTCTTGCTTGAAGCAAATGATATGGTTTTGGAAAGAATGTATCTGGAAATCAGAAGAATTTTGTATCTCTATAATCATCAATTCACTTGTTGATGCATATATAAAAATGAATTCAATTTGCGGTTATTTTGTCGATGCTAAAAATTTCACCAAATGAGTTCGAAAATAACCATATTGCTTTTATTCAAAATAATCTATTGAAAGAAATTCACAATGAATAGAAGAAGAGATCATTCGTCAATTGAATGTGATGACAGACTCGCGTTTGTCTCGAAATCCAGAGGTGTTCAGTTTCGGTTGGGAAAGCAGCATTCTCTGCTAGGATTTTGGAAAGCCATATGAGTGTATCGATCGCTATACTCCCACCTCATTCTACATTTTACATTCATGCATCAATTGATCTAGTTGAATCTGTGATAGATTTATTTTCAGAATATGTGAATTCAGAGAAGAGTTACCAATAAAATGATATTCAATGCCATATCTGGAGTTCGAGTTATGATAATTCTGAATATTGAATGAGTTCGAAGTTCAATACATATGAAATAATCGACAATCTGTTCGATGACTACATGAGCTTTATTGTGAGAATACCTCATCACGATACAGGAAACAAAAGCTGTTACTGTTGTATCAAACTCAATATTGAAGTTATAATTTCAGCGATGGATCTGTTATTCCCTATCAGGACGATTCAGTTCTGGATAAATAACGTATCTCCAGATATAAAATGAATTCAGTTACCATGAAATGATTATTTTTAGAATGTAAGTATAACACAAAGTTCTGAACATATTATTGTCGTTGATAACTTTGTCAATAAAGTAGCGGTCCATAAATATGGAATTCTCAAAATAACCATTTATCTGGAAAACGTTGAAAGATATGGAGATATCTCAAAGTCTTCTAGAATTCCACAACAATAGAACAAAAACGTTGATATCGCAAGAAACCTGACTGTCCCAACGTGAATGAGATGCTCTGTACGTTACTTTAATTTCGAAATCAATTCAATATGCAACACATACCTATTTGAATTCACTGTTGAGCACTGATTCGACACATCATCTATCTATAATAGGTAGTTGATCATGTATCAATATCGACCTAAAGACCCAGACGTCTACTCTCACCGTGGTTGATGAAGGCATTGAGTGTAATCGCTGACATTATAATGAATGAGTTCGCTCGGAATTTAGATATTGACCAGACATTACGACAGTAGACCTCTCGCCCAGCTTACAGAGATATATAAAAAGTAATGCTTAATTGTTCCCATTGATTCTCAATTATCGTTTCACATAAACCCATTAACTGCTGGGGAATAATCTCAAAGTTGATTGAAGAAAGTAATTTCATGTGAGTCATCAGATTCATCTTATTTATGTGGAGAGGAATTTATATACAGTGTGATGATGGAAATCAACGTTAGCCTGATCTGATGGAAATCTTTTATATTCAGGAATGAAATATGGAGTATGAAGACCAGGTAACACAAAGATATCTCAATGGTATCTTCTCCACCTCTATTTGGGGTTCCGTTCCGCCTTCCGTAACTTTTTCAAAAAATTGCAGAGAGGTGATTTTACTTCAAATATTTCCTGCAAAATATTTTCATCGAGATCGGAGACATATCTAACGAAAACGTTCCTAAAATGCTGGTTGTTTCGTGTAGATGAAATAAAACCACCAAAAAAATTGGTCAATTCCGACCACTGATGTTACGTTGGCAAGTTCATAATACATACCTCTCCTTACTAAAGTCTTTCGAACATAACTTTCCATAGTACATCGATCAGCACTTTGAATGTCATGGAAGTACAAAATGTTGAGTGGCTACGATTTTAACAAAAAAAACATACTTTTGTCATTTCTTATCGCATGTATCGGTACTTGAATGAAATGAATATAGTCGAAACAACAATTCGTTTCACAATACATGTTCATTGCAGTAAGAAGAAGTTATCAAATTGATATCAGAATCTTTGGTGAAAGAGGAAGGAAAAAGGGTTAACAAAGTTATTTTTTTTCATCAACAATATCTTGAACAATCAAGTTTCATTGAACACTCATGTGATCATATCATCATCATTTCTTCTTTGTCAAATTGACGAAATTCTTGCGACTACAACGGAATATATATTTATTCTGAATGAGCAAATCAATCAAAAAGACAAAATATTTTGATCGACAAATTTGTTCACTTCAACAATGGTTTGGTGCATTCATCAAAATGTATGATAGGCATAAAACATTTTTGTTGATCCAACTATCATCATATTATTCAATCAATACCTATGCATCGTGTTTATTTGACAAAATTGAATTTCTCTTGACGAAGATCCAACGGAGGACAGTTCCGTTGTTTCAACAATCCTTTCATTTTTCAATCAATCATTCACTCCTATTCGACAAAATTGAATACATTTTGAGAATTTTATAACTTGTTGATTCCCATCATCAAGAAATATTTTGTTGTTCTGACAAGATCAATTTGTTCATCTGATACAATATATCGAACGAATATTTTGTTGATTGATAATCTAGCATTACCGTCACAAGATGACGTTTCTTCACCTCTATCTACGCTCGCCTCAATTGGGGTGTACAAATAGGTAGCTAGAACATCCGTTTATATAATTTCATGAAAAGCTATCCTAGAACTTCAGATGACGCTTGCGATTTGATAGTCTTGATCGAACTGCAACAATCAATCTTCCATATCTTTGAGTTCCGAGATGATTCAGTTATCAAAAAATTCAAACAATAGTGATCAACAAAATTGTGAGTCAATTCTGAATATGATCTTCTTGATCGCCTTGAACTCGTAATTGGATAGAAAAAATATTTTGTTATATTCTGATGATATATTGTTATTTCAATATATTGACTTTCTGAGGAACTGAAAATTATGTCACTCGAATGCTATAACATGTTCATTTCTATGAACAGAATGTGTCCATCCAAGCAGATATTGTATGATAGGAACAATGGTCTTTGATCATTCAACCAAATCTTGCTATTGATTTGGAACAATAATTCGTTACATCATCCGAATTTCAAGTCGAAAATGGACTAAACAGATTTGTTGCAGTAACGGGATATTATGTCGTGGATATATACCACTCAGATTTTGTTGAATTCACAAAATTTTCGTTGATTCAAACAATATTTTTGTCTATGTTGTATTACCTACTCAATCGTTATATGTTTTCATCTTGTACTAATATATATTCATTTATTCAATGAGAAATAAAGGGTTTATAATTGCAAAAAACAATATAAAGATGAAACCTATTGATGGAATGCTGCCGTTCTTGCTGGAACTCGTTGAATTCAAGATGGTACAGATCCAAAATCATCTGTACTCTGAGAAAGAGAGGTAGGAGAAAGGCTCCCTCACTTAGATTCATTTTCACGGCTATAAAAGAGGATTTATCAATGATCTGTTGGGAGTAACAACTTGCCCCATCCACAGCTTTGCAGATGATAGTACCCTCCATACTGCGTTCTCTTCCAGAATCCCCATTTCTCCTCAGGAAACTAAGAACTCACGGCGCAGGCAGGTCAATGCTGTCAATGAAGATTTTGCTGAAATCACAGCCTGGGGAACAAACAACCTAGTTGAATTCAATGCCACCAAAACTCAAGCCTGCTTTTTCTCTAGACAGGCAGAACTCAGTATGCCCGATATTGTTATGTCTGGCTCCACCATCGCCACCAAGCCCACCATATCTATGCTCGGTATTTTCATCAGCAACACTCTTCCATGGTATATTCATGTCAGATCCATCGAAAAAGCTGCTTTACAATAACTCGGATTCTTGTTCCGTGCGAAAAGCTACTTTACACCTCAACAGCTTCTCATGATCTACAAAGCGCAGATACGGCCTGTTCTAGAAAACTGTTCCCACATATGGGATTCAGCACCAAAACATACGCTGATGCTCTCAGATTCCATCCAGAGAAGAGCCATTCGCCTGGTGGGTGACGGCACACTCACTCTTTGACATCATTGAAACACCGTAGAAAGGTCGGCGACCTTCCACTTTTCTATCGATACTTCCACGGGAAATGTTCTTCGGAAATCTCTGCTATCATCCCTTCGCTAGCAATACCAATCAGACGAACTAGACAAGCCCAGTCAGCACATCGTTTCGTTGTCAACCTCGAAAGATGTCGAACAGCACTCTATTAAGACCCCTTCATCCATAGAACGGCTAGGCTCTGGGATTCATTGCCTGTGGAAGTATTCCCAACAACATATAATCTTCAGAAGTTCAAAGAAATTCCAATACCTACCTCCTGTCCCTATCGTCCCTAGGAACGCACGATGTTTTTTGAACATTATAGGGATTTCCTTTCGTGCGCTTCATGCCATAAAAAAAAATTATAGCGTTCCGGGGGATCTTAGTCGAGACAGCTTCTCAGACGATGTTCTTGATACGGAGTCATCATTGAACTTGTCATTATTGTCTTTGGAGATGATAAAATAGTGACCGCTATCGACACTTGAGCCGCAGTGGATTACAACCGCGTGAAGCTGGTAAATCCAGCTGTCGATAATGAGATGCTCGTCAAGACATACGAAATGTTGCATCTTGATACTCTGGTGCGAGGAAAGATCGTACCGGAAGAGCTTCAGAGTTGAAATCAATCGTGGCGGCGCCTCCATGATCTTGGTTATTTCTTCTCTGACGGTCAATGGACTGCATAACTTGCAGTAGCATTGGTTATCTTCGGTCAATTCCTCCGGCTCAAAGTAGTAGTCCAGCAGCGACTGCACGGTCTGGTTCTCATTGTAGTTGGTGTTGGGGAAGGACAGTTGCAGCTCCCTAAATAGATTGACACGATCGCTGTCCGTTCCACGAATCAAACATCGTGGAACAGTCAACATCTTGCTGCTGAAAAAAGTTCGCACCAGCGTGGTGAAAGCTTCTCCTTCCTCTTCAGAGGAATTATAAAAGAAAATGAAGGTGTTCTCTTGATCTTGTAGTTTGTTGAGTGAGAAGCTCAAAAACTCGGAGCTGTCATGCTAATGACCTACCAAGAAAACAGGTGCTCTCGACAATTCTGAAATCTCTGAAGGAGAAAATGAAACCCTCTTTGAGAATTGCAACAGAATGATGAGTTCTTGTATCTTGAGAAATAGTTTAGGAAAGTCTTTGTTTTATAAAACTACTCCATTCCGGAAACATTTCGTCATGAAAAGAGCTTGTAGATCGCTATTCAAATAACATGTATTTCTCAAGTTATTCAAACCAAATTTGTTGATAGGGAAGTTGTACGGTTACAACGGGATGCTGGCATCATTGGAAAAAGATTCGTTCGTCAAAGCCTGTTCACAGTTGGCATACGAACAAGACAAAATACACTTTCTCCAATATCAAAATCGAGATCTCTTAGCATCAAAGATGAAATGTTTTGCGTAGTATATGAAACATAAACATATTTCTGATGTTCATGGCAATAACTTCCATAAACAGATGGATTGCGAAAGTTATTCGATCTGTGAGATGATGAGAGAAATACCTCATCAAGAGAATGAGAGGGTGGTATGGTTTCAAGAACAACCGAAGCCAAATTACCTTGTATCGCTATGCTCATTCTCTGTATCAAGAAAGAAGTTGATCGTTTTTCCAAAGTTGTTTGACATAATCTCCTTTCATTTTCATTAATAAAAGTCTCTGGGCCAAACACTTCGAAAATTTTTACTGCAACTGGATAGAACAGATAATTATTTCCAAGGTTTTGGTATATGGGGCGTTTCAGTTTCTAGCTTTTGATAGCAGCAGTACCCGGACTTTGCGATGTTGCTGCTAAATTGGAAGCTGCCAAAGTATCAGCACAGGTGGAATCCCATACTGGTCTAGACAAAATTCCAATAAACATTATCAAGCGATCTGAAGAGATAATTGCTTCAATACTCAGACATATTATGAATGGTTCTATTACACAAGGCACTATCCCAACAAGCTTCAAAATAGCCTCCATTATTTCATTATCAAAAGAGGACGACCCTAGTTACATGGAAAAGTACAGGCCAATAGCTTTGTTGAGTGCATTTTCTGAAATTATTGGTGACATTGTTCTTAAAAGAGTGGAATATTATTTGAAGTCATTTGAACTACTCACAAATTGTCAGCATGGTTTCCGGCAAGGCTTTTCGACTGAAACAAGTATAATTGGTTATACCTACTGAATTCAATGAGAAACTAGATACTGGTAATTATGTTGTGTCTATTTTATTTGATTCAACAAGAGCTTTCGACTTGGTTTATAAAAATCAAACTCAATGGGTATACGTGGTTATCTTGACGATTGGTTTTCCTCCTAACTGGGAAATTAAGGAATCGTCGTGAAAATGGACGAGTTCATCTCCAAGGAGTGGGATATTGATATTGGTACCACACAAGGCAGTGTCCTTGGACCATTAATCATTTCATTCTACGTCAATGACTTACCTGATTATACAGTGCGATTCACCTAAGAACCGACATACAGCAGGGCCATGTAGGGGGTCCCAAAATATGGCAATTTAACGCAACTTACCTCTTTACTAAGTTGCTTCCCTAAGGAGTTAAAGGCATTGAAAGTGAAATTATAAATTTTGAAAAAAATCAATATCTCCGTTATTCTTGATTTTAAAGCAACCAAATTTGGTAGACTTTGTGAATGTATTTGGGGCGTTACTTAAAAGTAACTAGAGTTCAATTGAAATTTGTAAAGGGGGTATACCGGGTGGCGCACCATTAATATTCAACAGATTTTTGTAAACCCTTGATGGATTTTGGGAATCTTTGCTTTGTTGTGTGAGCAATTCAATTCGGAAACTTTTCTCAGTCCAGTAATTTCTCGAAAAACCTCATCATTTTCATCAAAAACTCTGATAACTGAAAACGCGTGCTCTAGGTGTGTTATTTAAAATCATCGAAAATTCAAAAGTTGGCTATGAAAATAAACGTCAAACTCGACAATGAAGCAAGTAAGTTGTTCAATTAAGTAATTTATTGATGAACAATCATTTGTTCTGGTTTTTGTTTGGGTTTTTTGTGTTTATTTTGGTTAGTTGTTAATCCCAGTTTTTCAGTATCTGTACTTACTTTACGTATTTTGTTACGCAACTAAATGATAATTTGCCAGCCAATTTCTACTGATCACAATTAATGACCTACTTTCTTGTTGTACGTTTATTTTCATAGCCAACTTTTGAATTTTCGATGATTTTAAATAACACTGGAGCGCGCGTTTTTGATGAAAATGATGAGGTTTTCCGAAAAATTACTGGAGTAAGAAAAGTTTTAAAATTGATTTGCCCACACAACAAAGCTGAGACTTTTGAAATCCATCGAGGGTTAACAATTTTGTTGAATATTAGTGCTGCGCCACCCGGTATACCCCCTTTACAAATTTCAATTGAACTCTAGTTACTGACAAGTAACGTCCTAAATACATATACAAAGTGTATCAAATTTGGTTGCTTTGAGTTCAAGAATAACGGAGATATTGATTTTTTCAAAATTTATAACTCCACTTCCAAAGCCTATAACTCCTTAGGGAAGCAACTTGGTATTGAGGACAGTTGCGTTAAATTGCCATATTTTGGGACCCCCTACATGCCCCTGCTCTATGTCGGTTCTTATGTGAATCACCCTGTATAACACAAGTTGATGTATTCATGTATACTGACGATACCTGCATGGTCATATACGATCATTTGGAGCATAATCTGCTCGAAAAAATTGACAAAACTATTATCGAATTCGAAATTTGATGTTCCAGAAATTAGCTTATCATAAACTCACGAAAAACTGCATGTATCGAATGTTTGAGTTAGTAGAAAATCCCTCCGAGATACCAAATTTCATTCAACGGATCAACCATTGACACATCGAATCTCAACCTTCTGTGGAGGTGAGGAGGTGTATTGGTGATGATGATTTGGTGGAACAGGCAAGCATTGTATGGAATTCGTCTATGTTCCATATTTAACCAACCAGATTCACGAAATTTGTAAGTGATTCTTTGCCTTCTGCGTATACCATATATGAGTCTGAAACAAGAGTTTTGAACTTTTTAAATTTTTTTTATACTGCATGTCGGCATAGTTGAATACTGATGATACCAAGGTTTCACATAGGGTCGATAAAAGGAGATGACTACTGCCATAAATTAACTTTATTGCGGAATGAGCCTTTTGTATTGATTTGTTCACGTATTTTTCGAACTTCTAATCAGTGTCAATCAGAACACCTAGATTTCTAGCTCAATTTACCTTTACAAGAGCCTCATCATTGATTAGGATACCAATATCAATGTTAATATCCCTATTCATTTTCGGACCAAAGATCATCGAATTAGATTCTTAAGTATTCATCAGGAGAGAGTGATCAGATGCGAGCTTGACGAAAGCATTCAGGTCTTCATTGATCCGAGTGGATGCATCTTCAGATTCATCCAGTGAAAATTTGAAATAAATTTTCGTGTCATCTGCATAGAGATGAATATAACAGTTATGGAGAGATTGAACTAAATCTGAGGTATATACGATAAAGAGTAAAGGGCCCAAAATGGATCCTTGAGGTACACCTGAAAACAATTCAAGATATTGTGACTCATCATCTCCTATGCGTGCTTTTTGATGTCTGTTTTTCAAATATTCTCCCATTAATGCAATAGCTTTGTCAGAGAGTCCGATATAATGTAGAATTGCTAGAAGCAAATTGAAATTGATGGCGTCAAAAGCACGACTGAAGTCTAGGAGAACTAAAGCAGTACAAAGACCTTCTTCTTTAGCTCCAAATATTTCATTAGTTACGTGTAAAAGTGCAGTTGTGCAACTGTACCGCCTTCTAAATCCTGACTGAACTTCTGATAGTAGTGAGTGATTTGTGATATGATCTCTCAGTTGTGACTCGATAGTTCTTTCCAAGACTTTAGAAAGGTTCGGAAGAATACTCAAAGCACGTAGATCTTTATATTCTACGGGATTAGTCTTCTTGGGCAAAACCAAGACAACTGCCCTCTTCCACAAATCTGGTACCACATTGTTGCATAAACAAAAGTTGATTATGTGCGTGATGTATGTGATTATAAATGGACAACACATCTTGATGAGTCTCAAATTCAGACCATCGCAGCCCTATGCATTGGTCTTAATGCTGCTTTGAGCCTCATATATGAAAATATCATTTACTTCCTGAAATTCGAAGGATGAGTCTACACGGGTATTGGTGTTGTAGAAATGCAGAAGATCTGGTAAGGGTTCTTTGAGAGGGATTGAGCTTGTGGAGTAATGATTCAGATGATTCGAGTTTCTCAAATGTTCAGGTAGCTCATGCGACTTTTCAGGTATAACTTTGGTTGATTTCAAGGTTCTTCATGAGTCTTTTTTGTTTTTCGTATTGAGTTGATTCTTGAAATATGCCTTTTTTTCATTTTTCATAGCCCGATTTGTGTAGTTTCTTATATCTTAATAAGATTGAAAATAAGCATCTGCTTTAGTTCTCCTATATTTCTTCAATGCTTTCTTCCTGATGGAGATCATTTCTTTGATTGCTCCAGTTAACCATGGAGCTTTTGGTTTGGTTACACTCGAAGTAGTGATGGGAGCATGACGATTGAATAAATTTACTTACCAATTCACTAAAAAAGATAACTTTTCATCAACATTATTTTGATCGAAGATCCTGAAAAAAGGGGTGGCATAGAGATCATTCTGAAATGCATCTTCATTGAAGCTCAAGCTTTCCCACATGACCAAGGAATAAGGGACATGCCATAGGGACTTTTTCCATCATCACGACTAGTCCCAAGAGGATCCAAAATATTCGGGACATCTGCTGATATTAATGCACGTCTAATGATATCGTTTACTTGATGATGTCTTGAGTGCCGACCTGAACTTTTTCTGCAACTCAAATCATATGTTTCCTTCTCATCCACTTTACTTCCACAAATACATTTATGAGGAGTGCAAATATCCAGACCTCATGTCAATCCAATTACAACTCTGAAAGAATCATCATCCAGAAGATTTCCTAGAGCAGCAACAGGTAAGGCGTTCAACCATGCACTTGATTCTTTGACACTCACTGCATTGAGTCGGGCCTTCTCGGATGACGAGGTAGCTGTTGCAGAGACCTTATCGGATGTGACACCAAGAAGAGGATTATCCTATGCTTCTCGAATAATTTCACATTCTTCGGATGAAATTGTTTTAGAAATGGATTGCCAATTAAATTCAGCTTCCATATAGAAGTCATCTCTGACTCTGAGAAAAGTATCAGGAGAGATCACATCAATCAATTTGGAAACACTATTAACTGAAGACAATGAGGCTGGCAAGGCCAGTGATGAAGCCGAACGTGATCCTAATCCACCAAAATTTACAGGGAGTGTAGCTCGAAGCCACGAATTTCCATCTATACGGTTGTAAGTTATTTTTTCAATCGAAGAATGCATCAGATTATCGAATTCAGCAACTTTCGAATGGCATCTTGAAGATGGGCTACATCTGAGAATATGCGTAAGTTTTGGAATCATCAAAAGATTCCTCAATAAAAAAAAAAGGAATGTGCAAAGGAATATTGAACAAACGTTCAGAAATCAGTTGAAGAGATCTCTTTTAATTCAAGAGACTTAGAGAAAAAGCTTCAGTCGATAATGGAGCACCTAGAAGATTCCATTCCGATTCAGGTGAAATTTTGATACCAGGAGCACTTTTCTGGAATTTTCCGAAAAACTGTACCTCAGAACAAGACGGAGCGATCAGCTCACATTTATTGAAGTCGAGTTCGACACCAATTTACTTGGAACTGTTGATAATCTTCTCAAAATCGTCAAGAGCTACATCAATGTTATCACCTATAGAACCATCATCCAAGTACCAACAATTGAATTCAGAATGTAAGCTCGTCAATAATTAGGCGAATAGTGCAGGACCTAAAGGATCACCTTGTTGTTCACCTGTTTGAGATCCAATGAAATGTTCACCAAAGCTCAAGGAGCATTGGCTGATAAAAGGATGAAGACTTGGCAAAGTATCCTTCACTTCATGTTGCATGACGTTTCTGTCTAGCATATCGAAGGCGTTCTTGAAATCCAACTTGATGAATATTTTTGATAACGAGTCCGGATGCTCGTCAATGTATTTTCGTGTCGGATGAGCCATCGCTTCGTTTCCACCTCGAGTACCGAATCCAAACTGTGTAGGACCTAGGTCTCCTTTCATTTCCATTCATCAAATTGCATAAGTTTTTCATTAACATAAGGAGTTTGTCTTCAAATTTACCTGAACTGTGGCTCAGCATATCTTGCATATGACTTGGCCGAAAACCATCAATACCACTTGCTGAACTTGAATGGGATGAAGTTATTGTATTCAGAACTTTTTCTTCCGTAACATGCAGTATATTGGCATGGTCAAATTGCTGAATTGGTGAGAGTTCGGAATTCGACTTCGGATGATCCAATCTGAGCTCTGATGGAGTATCATTATCTTGCCCAGCTGAGGTATCACTTGAACTCAGGATTCTTATGGCTGAAGAAATATCACCATCAGAAACTTCGCAATATAAAATTTATTTGGATTGCGTTTCAATGAGTTTGGTGAAGCACTACTCGTAGTACAAATCTCTTTCAAGAGATTGATATTCTTCTTCATAACAGATGTCGAGGATATTCAACGGGTCTTCTTTGAATGAAGTATAAAAAAAAATTGTAGGCAAAACCCAAACGGTTATCCCAGCAGGAAGAGGAATTGGATTTGATACAATTCCCTATCATTCTACAGAGGTATTCTGGGGTGCAAATCCTAGCTGATTTTGGTATTCTTTTCAGGATATGTGAAGTGCGTTTCGATGAAGAGAGACTTGGATAGAAACGAAAATATCTCGAGAAACTCGCGAAATGATAATCTTGAGAATATCTTGAACAGTTCGTATTGCGAGCTCTCAGAGACCTCGACAGGAGCATTTTTCGTGAATTCTTTGGTTCACTCGTAGTTGCGAGTAGATTGACGCAAATCTCCCGAATTTCTCACCAGATGCCTATGTGTGGAAATATCTTGAATAACTCCCAGTAGCGATAACTCACAGACCTTGTCAGTAGTAATAATTGATGCGAATCTCCTGAAGTACTCGCCACAAGGCTATTTGTGCGAATATCTCGAATAATTCGGTTCTACGAATACTTGGAGATCGCACCAGTGGCAATTGATGCGAATCTCCCAAAGTTCTCGGAACAAGGTTCTGTATACGAATTTCTCAAGGAACTTTCCTGGAGGTATTCTATGTGAATTTTTCCATGGGATATCGCTCAGGCCTCGTTGAGAATATCTCGGCGGCGGACATTTGGAGAAAAAATAGTGTTCTTGGCCATCGCTCAAAGGAGTAATGAGTAATTTCCTAGGAGGAGGTTGCCAAGATATCTTTGAGACCTCTTTGTGTTGGCTGGGTAGGATAGTATCGAGAATAATGTAAAAATGCTGATGGATGTTTGAGATGCAGAAAGAAATGGAGCAAAATGAATTCAGAACATTCTTCTCCACAAGAGCAATTGATACGATCTGATTCCCATCGAAGGTCTGCTTCCAGAGCTACCAAGTACTATGGTATGTACAGGGTGATTCACCATAAATGTCCCCCCCTCTAGCTCACTTATTTTTGAACCGTTTTAAAAATTTGAAAGATAATCTAAAATGATTTTTCTGAAATTTTTTTCCCGCTGCATCAGAAAATACAGGGTGCTCGGAACAAACGATCTACAGAGTTCTAATTGATTTTTTTGAATGGAACACCCTGTATTCTATTGTATTTTAAGATTTTTCCTGAAGAGCTGATTTCATCAATGTATCACACTTGGGGTTTAGCAGGAATGATTACAGAGATATAGGGTGTTCAAAATCGAGATTTTTCAACTTCAGGATTTTTTTGTGCTGAAACTATTCATTATTGGTCAAAACGGCTTTCATGTTCCCATCCCAACTTTCGATTTACTATCTAGTGATATTTAATTGGAACATTCACAGGGTGGTTCAAGATTAAGAATTCTGGTCACCCTGTATCTGTTCCAATTATTGAATGTCAGTAGATAGTGAATAAAAAGTTGAGATACGGACATAAGAATCGCGTGACCGATAATGAATAGTTTCGTCACAAAAAAAATCCTAAAGTTGAAAATCTCGATTCTGAACACCCTATATCTCTGTAATCAGTCCCGCTAGACCCCAAGTGTGATACATTGATCAAATCAGCTCTTCAGGAAGAATCTAAAAATACAATGAAAAATAGGGTGTTCCATTTAAAAAAATCAAATAGTACCCCGTAGATCGTTTGTTTCGAGCACCCTGTATTTTCTGATCTAGCGGAAAAAAACTTTATTGAAAATCATTCAAGATGATAATTCAAATTTAAAAATCGGTTCAAAAATAACTGAGCTAAAGGGGGGGACATTTATGGTGAATCACCCTGTACATCTTTTAGTGAAAGTTCTGACTGTTTCTAGGTTTTGCCGTCCTTTACAACCTTTTTTGGTTAACCAGGACATTCAAATCATGTATATATAGTGCATGCGGTAATATACGAGGAATCAGAGAATTGTCGACAATGTGATTAGAGGTACGATATTGAATGAAGTTGACAAATCCTTCGACTAAAATGCCAAGAAAACTACCTCAAAGTGGAAGAAAAGGAATATGTATATATATTATACAGGGTAGCAAGTCCTTGTTCGAATTTTAAATGCCAGATATTTGGTAAGGACTTCAGGGGTGAAGTTGGTAGGTCTGGAATCCATATCTGGTAGACCCTGAGATAATTCAACAGATACGCACTGACATGTAATTGGTTGAGCTGATTGGAAAAATACTGACAGTGGAATATTAAGAAAAATATCACTTCGAGAAAATATGAACCTTAGATTGTGCCTTCGTCACAAGAAGGCAAAACCTATACAGGAACCAGACAAATTGGGCAGGCTATAGAAAAAAAAAACCTTCCTCAGGTTGCATTCATTTCTCAGAAAGAATGAGAGATTACTCGGAGAAGAATTCGAAGGTTGATAACAGAAAATGAATTCTTACCTTAGAAATAATCCTGGATGGATTCAGCCTGAACGTCAAGGTTCAACTTCAAGGCTCTAGGTTTTCTGTTTCCGGCCAGGAGCGTTTTCACTTCCAGTCAGCTGCTCATGATATATGAGGTACAGGAAGGACCTGTCCTGGAATACTGTTCCCATCATATTTGGATTGCAGCACCTGAAAATACTCTGAAACTGTTGGATTCTGTCCAAAAAACTGCTATTCGTCTCGGGGGTAATGCCTCGCTCACAAACTCACTCACTTATCTGGAACACCGTAAAAAAGTTGGCGATCTGGCTTTCTTCAATAGATATTTTCATGGACGATGCTTTCATACAATATCAACAAGTGTTCTTTCCTTGGCAATCCCCACGAGATAAACGTGTCAAGTTGAGGCTTCGCACCCCTTCGTGGTCACTTTGGAAACCTGCCGAACATCTCCTCCCAAAGTCCCGTTGATCCAACGAACATCGAGGCTCTGGAACACATTGCCAAGGAAGGTTTTTCTTGACGTATATAACCTCAAGATATTCAGAGAGAACACCTCATTCCCTTTGTTCTCACGATGTTCTCTGAACATTACAGAATATCCCTTTTCGTAGGAACCAGAACTTAAAAAAAGGTCCTCTAGGTTCCAGGTTCCTGGACGAGACACAGACGTCCAGGTCTTCTGGATAAAAATCTGAGAAAACTGCGATGAAGTGTCAAATGTTCAATAACGTACCTGAAATAATTTCAGGAGAGTAGATATTGTTTTCAACTCATTGATTGAAAAAAAAAAAGAAGCAAAGAAGCTGTTGATAGCAACAAGTTACAAGAGAAGCAGAGGGCACCGCACGTTTTATATAGGGTGAATTGGCCTTCTGTCAAATTGACTGAATTTTTGATATGTTATAGCCCAAGACATTCTGAACAAAATGTCAGAATACCAAACTGTTCTGATATGTTATAGTCCAAGACATTCTGAAAAAAAATGGCCGAATACCAAACTGTTCTGATGGATAGTTTTGGCGCTAGTGGCCGCTGAAGACTCAATGTTGTTTTTTTTCTCCTGATAAATTTTTCAATTCTAGCTATTATTATATATTTTTTTGATAGGATAAGTCAGTACAAGGAGTTTTCTTCAATATTGTCGCTGTTGGTCAAGAATTATACAGTGTGTTTCAGCAATTATGGGGAAGGTAAAATATGATTCTATCCAATAATTCAATAAAAAAGGATATTGTCACGTGTCGCAGTTCAATTGTGGAACAGTTTCTCCAATAAAAACATCCATTATCATTATTATTATCATTACTTTTATTATCATCATTACTATTATTATTATTTAATGTTCACCTATAGTATGAAAAGGGGAGATATACAACGTTATCACCTCGTTCTATAACAGTATCAGATATTATCAGTAATATCAGTATCCATTCGCATCTTTAGATGAATATCCCTTGTAATCTTCGTCAAAAAATTCTGATTAATATAGTATATTCCTCAAATGCATGTCAATATATCTCATCCTAAGTTGATGAGGCAGGATCGCAGATATTGAATAGTTTGTAAACTTTGTTACTTCTGCTGATTTATTGAGGCTATATATACGAATTATTCCAGGAGGAAAATCGCAAAATAACATTCTATCTCAAACCTTGACAAAAAGGAGATTGATATTAGAAGAAACATAATCACATCAATATTGAATATTGAAATATTTTTTTTAATCGAATATCATTCAGATGCTGTCATATGGAACGGGTTGATATCGGTCCTATGAAATTGAAGAATATCATTATTTTCTTGAAAAATAATAACTGGAACACATTGTATAATTGTTCACTAGTATCGACAATATCGATGAGAACTCCTAGTAGTGACTCATCCAATCACAATGAAATATAATAATGACTCAAAGAGCATCATTCATCAGGAGAAAAGTTATCAAGATTGAAATTTCAGCGGCCTTTAGCGCCGAAACTAGCCATTAGAACGGTTTGGTATCTGGGCATTTTCTTCAGAATATCTTGACATCAAGAATTCAGCCAATTCAACAAAAGGGCAATTTTCCCCTGTAACCTACTTTAGACAATTTCTCTTAGATGGTACAAAAATATGAATGTCAAAAAGTTATAGATTAGCAAGGCACAGGCAGCTTTTCGTCTGGCGAGCGATGATCATAGATTCGGACTTTGTTGAGGTACCAGAGGGGCGCCACTTAGTTTGTATCAGAATAAAAAACCAAGAAAAGATATTTGATATTAAATTCAACTACTTTCCTGAAAGAGAAAATAATTCAAACACTGTGTGAACTCAATGGTGGTTTAATGAGATATTTTGTAAAACCCAGGTTAACATTTACATGGAGAATTAATGACACTCAGTATTTCTAATAGTAAAAGATTCACAATTACCTATGTATGAATATTATGTGAATTCCCTTTTATAGATCTATATTGGGGTGATTATTTGGTGTAATTATATGCATGGTAAATTTCATGAACTAGTAAATGTAAACTGGTGAGAAAATGATAAGAAATTGGTAAGAAAATTGGTAAAAATTATGTGACACATCTGGTGCGCTGATAAATGGTAACTTAATAAAAAAACAGGAAAGAAATCTTCAATTGTAGCTCTTACTCAAACCATGCCCAAAAATACCATGTCCTCAGAGCCAGGGCAGAAACAGACAGCAGGAAGTGGCACCTCAGCCACGTGGAAGAAATTCTGCAACCAGCAGACCTTGAAGATCCACCTGGTGCTGCAGCGAGGACTGCACAGATGCCTGCAGAGAAGACTGCTGAGATAGGCCAGGAGCAGGTGACTGGGCCATGCAACCAGGATGAATTCGGGACTCCTCAGGAGATGTCGAGGGAGATGTCCTTGAAGGCTCGCAGGTCCAGACAGACAGAAAGTCAGGCAGCAGCAGCCAGACGACGAGGTCGAAATCCCAGGTCCCAACAGCAAAATTCGCAAAATTCTCAATCGGAATAGCCGGCGTTGCATCAAACGAGGTACCAGAAAATGGACGACGACTCCACGAGGTGTTGCCCAAAGTAGCCGACGGGGTATCCGTCGAGGCCCACAAATCTGCGGCAATACACCATATTTATAGCCACCAGAATATAAAACTATCAAGTAGGGTTTTATCCCTATTAGGTTTGAAACTTACCCCTGAGATCAGGAAAGGCCTCACTACACGAAAAGACTACCAAATAGTGATCGGTCTGCATCTTGGATGATACCAGGTAGGGGCCGAAGGAAATGATGAAACGACGCCACCAAGCTAGGAAGGGGCAATTCCTGCGCCTTCTAGAATCTTACATCTAGAAATTCTACCCAGAAAAAACTTTGAAATTTCCTGCGCAACTTGAATTTTGAAGACAGCAGGAAACGTTGATCACGTGATGTGCATCCTCATCCGTGGTTGGTCAGTTCCACAGGCATAGCTACTTACACACTTACAAGACTATCCTGTCTACTCCGAGGCACGAAAATCCATAAAACAACAAACATATGACCACGGATCACATAGAAACATATTCCGATCGACGATCCAACGTCATCCTACTCCGCCCGAACCAACGGAACCACCTACACCGCTGATTTCGCAGCCAGCATACTTTTAATGATACTGTCCAGGTATTACTCGTATGACGGTGAGTGACATGACATGACAGCACTGTCACTGTTTTGAGACGTCAATGCCAAAAATACACTTAGATAATATCAACAAATCGTTGTTATTGATCAACAATATGAAATCAATAATCTCAAAACTCATCTCAGACCATAATAATTCAAGGTACGTAGCGAAATTTCCAGCCAATTGTTAGGGTATTCTTCAAACCTAAATAATCTACCATCTGAAACTATTTCACATTCACTAACTACTTATTTATTTTCAGGTGAAACCATGAAGTGTCAACACCAGGACATCTCTCCAACCTAAGCCTACTATACTGATGAAAAATCAAGCAACTTATTTCTGGTGAGTATTCTACAACTTCATCAATATTCTATACTAAAGTGTTTTGATATTTTCAGGTGAAGGACCACTTCACAGTCTGGACCATTGGAGGAATAATATTGTGAATACTTAAGTGCCATGAGTAAAAACATTATATACAGTTTGAGTGTCTCTCTAGTTGTTAACACCGAAATCTATCATCAAAAACCTGATACACAATGAACTTTACCTAGGAACTGAAAATTAGAGGAAAAAGGTAAATTTTCACGTTACACCCCATAAAATGTGGGGTGTACTTCAAGCGACATGACAGCGGAATTTAGGTAGTACTTAACCCACAGCTGAAATACATGTATACGACTCATGAATCTATCAATTCTACGAGAATATTGTAACCAAGTGCTGATAAAAGATATGGAGAACTCAAATATCCAATAAATTGATATAATGAACAATTGAATCGGTAAGTTCGAAAACCGTACAAGTCCGAAATTTGACGTTTAAAAGTAAGATAGTCATTTTGTTTGAAATTTTTTTCTTCATCGATTGAGCCTAAAAACCGTACTCGATACTTAGCCGTTAACGTGTCATAGCTGATTGCATCCGTGAATGAGTAGTAAACCCGTACTTGTCCATGACTCGTACCGTTACCACCTACAACAAGGCCTGCATGCTTCGTGGGTGACGTCACTTAGTGAGGTCTAACCAGCGGCTCGAAACGACAAGCGCTTATAGCGCTATAAGGCGACCGCGTATTTCGATTTCAGTTCTAGATATTCATTGAGCCGATTTTGCTGTTTTTTGAAGGGCTTCCGGTTAAAAAAGGATGCCAGTCGTCAACTGAGCCCTTCTTCGCACCCCATTCGATTTTATTATGGAAAAACGAAGTTTCAAAGCGAAAACCAGGATCAAACACAAATATTTACCTACAGCAACCCATTCAAATTGCATATATTGGCAAAAATTGTGGTGAAGGTGAACTTCACACCTACTTATACAGGGCCCGCAGAACATAAACTTATCGTGAGATTGATCGAAAGAAAATTGTGGGAAATGTATTTTATTTTGATTGACATGCCGTTTTCTACAATTAATATTTATCTTGGATAATTCGTATCACCGGAAAAAATAACCAGTGAGTGTTTTTAATTTTCTGTTGTTGGATTTTTCACCCAAGTGGATCGTTACACTTGAAACCGTAGTTTTTGAGGGTAAAACTGCATTTATCATGCGAAGGTTTTTGAAATTTTTTCGGTACTCACGTATTTTTGTCTGATAAACCGAATTTTATGATGAAAATGTAGACAAACCACTATTAATTGAGATATTTCAAGAAAAAGTTCGAAATTCCGCCTTCTTTCTCTCCTTGTGTTGGGGGCGTTTGAAGCTACTTGATCTTATTCTGTCATTAGAAACTTTATATACTCATGATGACTTCGATGGCACATTTCAGAAAATTCAACAGGAAATATGATTTTTATGGCGAGTTTTTCATATTTAGTGAACAAGCATTCCAGATGACGACCATTTAATCAATAGTCAATCAAAATACGAGATGTCAAATGTCAATAGATTGCTTTCGAATGACATTACACACGCCATTATTTACTATTACTAAAGATGGATTAATCTCAAGAAAATCATATTTATAGTTGAATTATATATAAATTGTCCAATATGATGAAAAAAGAAGGGAAATTTGTTCTAAATGCCATCCAGAAGACAGGTGGAAAAGAAGGTGAAATTTGGAACTTTTAAGTCAAATATCCTCATGATAAATATCATTATAAATGCAGTTTTACCTTTTTAAGTAGAGTGTTTGTAGTTCATGTTGATATGATAGTTGCAATTCGATCATTGGAATGAATTCTGCATCCATTGTCACGAGGCAAATGACCGTTTTCAGAAAGAAATTTGAGAATGAGAATCAAAAATGCCCGTTTATTATGCACATTCAAGAAAATTTCCTCGAATTCAGAGATGATTTTTTTGACTATAATATACGAATACAAAACTAACTGCACAATCAAAGCTTTTCTATTTTTCCTCTACTTACACTTTTTATGAGAGAGTAATTTTCTTCTATTATTATTTCATCATTAAAAATTGATCTCTGTTCACTACTGAACTTAGATGGAGTAAAATCACCGCGGTGCATTACATATACCCACATTATCGATAGCTACTCGTCCAACGGGTATAACAACTCTTTTGATATTTTGGAAAGGAAGAAGATTTTGATTTGTTATAGGCACGGCAGCTCGTTTGTTTGGGAGCAGGTCGTGAGTTAGTTCTTTTTATTATTCACTAGTGGGGTTATCCTTTTGTCAGGCGCCACTCAGTTTTCACAGCTGAATTACTGAGAAAAAAAATCCAAGATATAAGTATAAGCCAAAATAACTGTTAACAGATTTATTCACCTCAACATGTCAACAATAGGTATTCAAATGGTGGTAAATATGTATTATGATTGTAACTCAGTACAAGGGTTGATTTCCCTTCATATAGGCCTATACTTTGGGTTCACAGAGTCTCTAACAGACCCAATAATTTTATTATATATAAAATCCGATCTTAGACTGTTATGTGTTATTGACAAGTGTTCAAATATCTCATGACATTAGACAGGGAAAAAATATGTAGATTAAATGTCCTCAGACAGTGAAGAAATATGGTATGTTAAATGTCTCCAAGACAGGGAAAAAAGTACATGTTAAATGTCCTCAGACAGGGAAAAAATATGCAAGTGAAATGTCCTCAAGACAGGGAAAAAAGTATATATGTTAAATGTCCTTCAGACAGGGAAAAAAATATGTATATGGAAAATTCTGACCTTAACTGCAAGTTCTGGATTTTGTACCATGAGATTCCAACTGTGGTCCACTAGATCTCACTACCTGGATGAACAAAGACACTCCTCCCTCAGTTGGCGGTAGGGGTTAGGTGTGCTAGGAAAACGGAATCCCCACACAGCTGACAGGAGTCACAACCACCTGGAGACCTGGGCACTTGGTGTATCCCAGGGCAACTGGATTCTGCACTGCAACTCTGGCTGACGGGTCCACAGGCTGCCACCAGGGCAAGCTCTTCCTACCATCCAAGCTGGACCAGGACGTCTCACTATCTGACTGGGCTCTGGGAGTTCAGGCTCCAAAGTAACAAAATCCTAGGGATTAAGGATCAATCAACCTTACCGGGAGTCTGGACTCCCCTGGACTTCCTGTCAGAAGTCAGGATCACTGGCTATCTGAACCAGAAGGGCTGCTAGGGACTTGCACTGTTGGCAGCAAGGATTCTGCCAGAAATTCCAGGCTGTCGGGTCCTATAGATGCCCAGAGACATGCACAAGAAATCACCAGGGTCTTGCTTCCACCTTCAAGTGTGTTGGTAACTCAGGCTTCATAGCACGAAGATTTCTCAGGTGCCTCAACCATCGAAAGAAAATGTCATGTGATGTCCAAACAGTGAAGTCCAGAAAACAGTTCAAGATTTCTAAATGCCCATAGTTGATGAGATTCGATATTTAGTGATCCATCCAGTTAACAGTGTTGATTGATAAAATTCAAGTCCAGAAACATGCCATGTGGTCAACAGAAAATATCATATCATCCACTTAGTCTGTACCCCCTGCTCCCCTGTATAAGGCCGTGATATCTGAAATGTAGATACCCTATCGAATATCATCCACACAAAAAGAGATTTAATATTTCTTACCTTCCTATCGGAAAGGCCTAACACAAAAGTAGGTGTCCACCACCTGACTTGATTGCACGAGAGCCAAAATCAAAAAGAGCCTCATTTTGGCTTCAGCACATGAAACCTTTTCACAAGAGAAGGAATCACCAAGAAGGATGAATAAACGGAAATTGCTCAAATAACAAGTTTCCGTCAATCAGAGCACTTGTGATCTATTTCAAAAAAATAATACAACCCAAATTCCGTCTCTGCGCAATGTCAATCTAGCCACCCAAATAATATGATTCAAGTCAGATTCAGGGATGCAACTTGAAAGAAATATTAAATATCGATCATGACATCGATAGTCGATACGATAGTCGATACGATAGTCGATACATAATTGCAAATATCCCTGCACCATTACAGGCCACTGCCACTGAACGCGACAAACAGTCTTCTACTGGCAAGAGACTATGATGTAAACAACAATATTCATGGGCATCTGACAAATGTGTAAGAATTGTTGAGAAGTGGACTAAAATAACCTAACTGTCATCCAGTCATGGACATTGAAAATGAAAACATTTAACAAGATGGAATTATGTAAAGTACCTCAAAACCTAGAAAAGAAATCATTGAGTTACGCAGTGCATCTCTACAAGGCTTCCCCATTACCTATTCTCAGAATTCACACCATGGAACACGAAAAGGCAAATTTTCATGTTACACGGGAAACTAAAAGCATGAACTTTTGAACCACCAACATAATTCCGCCGACAGAAGGGAACACAACACTTGAAAGGCATTGTTATTTCGCCAATCACAACACAAAATATTTCACAAAACAATAATTTTTCCGCCAAAAGAATTCGGGACCGTTTCAAAAACATACGTGAATCACCGATGAATTAACACAAACTGATGCGTTATTCGACAAGCGATAAAAGAAAACACTGACCTATCTTGGTGACGTCACGAGCTGTCCACGTCAGAGTCTGCTAGCCTTGTTGTATCGGTGGTAACGCTCGTACGGGTTTCCATCTCAATCACAGATAGATTGAGTTATCTGTTTCTCAACAAGAAAAAAGTGACCAGTTGTTTTTTTACACTCACTGCGTTCACTTCGTGTTTATGTGTATTATAAAAAAATAGCTTGAAATTCGCGATTTTTCAACAATTTCAAGTGAAACTATGCCATCCAGTGATAGTGAAGGAGTTAGGGAAAGTAGTAGTAGTAGCAGGAAAAGAAAAAAGAATGTCGCTAGTTGGAAACACAACGCAATAAAAACAGCACGTTTGCAAGGACAGGCATATGTTTTCAAGAAGGGAAAACACGTTGATGCAAATACTGTAGGACCTGCGTGTAGGTAAGTTGATGAGTTTCAACAATCAGGGCTTGAATTCCAAGCTAGCTGTTTTACTTTTCAGTTGTACCAATAAATGCATGCAACAGTTTACTGAGGAAGAGAAAGAAAATATTTATCAAAGCTACGCAGCCGTACGTCGAATAACGAACAAGACACATATTCACAAGGACTCATGGAAGCGAAAGCAATCCAAAGACATCGCATAAGAGGTGCAGAAAAAAACAAGGAGAAAAATCAAACTTTTCATACTATGTTTTGAAAGGCTCAAATCGAATTTCCGTGTTCAAACAGGCATTCATGAGCCTTCATGCCATATCGCACTGGCAAGTTCAGCGCCTGAACACTCTACTTTCGAAAGCTAAAGCATCAAGGGATCTCAGAGGCAGGCACAATAATAGACCTCGTACTTTATGCGATGATTGGACTTTAATTGGAAAATTAAAGAGCACATTGAAACGTTTCCGGTTGAAGTTTCACATTATTTCTCCAAAACCATTCGTTATTTAGATGCATCTTTCGATGTAAAGAGAATGCATAACCTTTTAGTCATGAAATATCCAGAGTTGGAAAACTTGATTGAATACGAATTCTATTTGAAATATTTCGACGAAAACTTCAATCTTAAGTTTGGGAGACCACAGGTTGATGTATGCTCGGAGTGTGAAAGACATGGAACTAGGCTCAAAGATGCTAACCTCAACGATAACGCAAAGAGAGTAGTTGCAGCGGAACTGATGGTTCATGAAAGGCGAGCGAAGAAATTTAACAATTAAATCAAAGAAGTGCAAACCCTTTGTACTAAACGACGAGAAGTGATGGGACTAGCTTTCGATCATATGCAAAACATGCTTCTCCCGCATATTCGAGTCCAGGAAATATTTTACTTCAGACAGCTCTGGGTATTCGCATTCCAAATACATAAAATCAAGGAGAATACTGGTCATATATTCTGTTCCAATTAATGAAAAAAAAAATCATGGACATCAAGAAGGTAATGACTTATACCCAAGGTGAAGTATTGGAATTCTATTACCACATCACATAATGAAAATCCACAAATAATGAAAATAATGATTAGATGATTGAATTTTGATATTGTATTTGTACTCTGTTTCGAATGGGAATTGAATAAATTGAAGAAATGGTAGTCCATTTCATTTTCAGAAAAACAACCATCAAAAATACATTGCAACCACGAGATCTGGAACTTTTCTATGCATGCCGATAGTATGTGTCAAGTAGTTTCAGAGTTAAAAGGTTTTTTTGAATTTTCTCGGAACGCTGATTTTGGACATGTACTGTTTCCGAACCCACCGATTCAATTATCATATAAGGAACAATCAGATATAAATTGTAACCTCAATCAACTCGAATGCAAGGTATACAATTATATCTCTCAAGAATGAAATTGGATAAGAAATTTATCAAATGATATTCAATTCAATATGTGATGATCGGCTCTAACAAACCAAGTGTCTGTGATGACAAGTTATTCCATTCGAAATATGAAGATAGATCCAGACCTACCAGATTTTTTCAATACTCACAACCTTTCACTTCAACCATTCGAGTCAGTAGTTCAGATCAGAAGCACCCTGATTTCCTATTCGTTCTTCGCGAAAGAGACAATTCGAATCTATTCTTCTTTCTGACTGGTTATTCATTTTTCCTTCTTCAATCTTATTTGTCGCTGTCTCGCGGAAATGACGAGCGCACAAGATTTGAGAACTTCGATATGGTTATTGAACCAGAGAAAAGCTGATAAGCAGAAATAGATGAATGATGGAAATAATGTCAGATAATCAATAAACGATTTATTGATTAGGAACATCTCGATCGAACAAAAGAATCGTCACAGATGAAAAAGATAGAAGAAAATCTGATAGAATATAGGATAGATGGAAAGATGAGAAAGCAGAGATGAGGTAACTGTAAGATCATGAAACCAATCAACACATCCAGATGTAGTCTCAGAGTTCACAAATGTCGAAAGTGAAATATCAAAGTTCAAATTGGGGATGCGGACTGATTCACAGAAAACATTGCTTTTCAAAACTGTTTATAATTGATGACTTGAGAATCCATTTCAGAAATCTCAACTCTGACATGTGATAGAGGGTAGGGATATGATGGATGTTCATGAATTCTATTCCAAAAGATATCCAACAACCGAAAATTGTCACAATGACACCTCAAATTTGATTGAATATTGAAGTTATGAATTCTTACAGATTTCTCATATAAAATTTGACTATCCAGGATATATCTCAGTTCGATGTCCACAAAGGAGTGTCATTGTTGACTTATTATAACGCTGACTCGACACAGCAAATGCAAAACATCATGAATCCATTTTATCTTACAATGTGAAAAATCTTCAAAATAAGGAATTAATATCACAAGAACCTTGATAATTACCACAATATGCCACAAGGCAAATTCAAGATATTTCACTAACTTGTAATATTCAATTGAGATAAAAACAATAATCTGAAATTGGGGTAATAACTCCCTTGGAGAAGTGAGGTATACTATCGGACAATTTGACGAAATATGGCCACCAGGCAAATTTGAGATACAACTCAATTTCTGAAACAATTGAGCATCTAAGCACATTCACATAGCTATGCTGCATCCATATGAATATGCCCTTCAGGCAAAACCACAATGATACTATATTTGAGTACCTACTCAATTTTGATGACATAGGGGCCAGGTAGCCGTGCGGACAGAGTGTCTATATGCTAATCCGCATTCGCTTGCCGGTGGTGGGTTCGATTGCCGTCGACTGCAGAAATTTTTTCTGATGGCCCAAGAAAGTGTTTGGGATCACACGTTAAAAGGTAAGGCCCCGGTCATTCCTTGCTCGCACAAGACTTTCGAAGACTTCTGAGGGTTGCTCGTAAGGGGACTGAATGATTCAACAACATGCGAAATTTCGAGAAGGTAAGATAAGTCAATGCAAGATAAGATAATTCCTTCTGGGCAATAGAACAGTCGAACTCAGAAAAGCAAGTTTTGAAAAGAGATGATATAATATAAGTTAGGGTAGGATAAGATATGATGGGATAATTGAAGAAAACTCCATTTTGGTCAGATTTTTACCGCCAGGAAGGAATCATCCTGCTGAGTGATTCTGAGGCCAGAGTGAGCATTGCAATTTTTGAAAGAAAGAGATAGGAGAAATGAGATATTTCAAGGCCTTTCATCCTTCCCTATCATGGGTTTCAGATTCTGAATCATCATCAGAATCAAGATATGTGGGATCAATTCCCAAGTCTTCAACGTGCCAATTTCCAAGATCATTTTCATTTCTCAGACCATATACTAGTGGAGATACAACTTCATCTACAATACAAGGAATGAATTTATTTGCTCACTATGCTGAAAAGTCATCTGCAGCTTCAGACAAGACATATTGCTCCTCCAAAACTCGATCTCCATATTTATTATATTCAGTGTCTCTCCTTCTTAGATCATGAGCCTCGGCATTATTTTCGTATGCTCAAAAATCCTCTACGAGTTTTGACGAAAAATTCTGGCAATTCCTGCAAATCAGCAATTTCACTATTTCTTGCTGTTATCGTCACAGTTTCATTAGTATTTTCAGGAATTTGACCACAATAATTTCCGGATACAGAAACATTCCTTCCGAGAGTCAAAAAGGCTGCAGAATAGCCTCGGACATCACTTTTAGCAAGACGAATAGCTTGTGAGGTTTTAAAAATGGATTGATACCAGTTTTTGTGATTCTCTTCCACATTAGTTCTAACTGCAGTGCCAATAACTCTATCCTAACGTTCTGTTGCATCAATCTGAATTTTCTGAACTTCATATTCATTTGAAATAATTCCAATTCCTTGCTTGTGGAAACTGATCTATTGTCACATATATATTCGTGGAACTCCATGAATTTGATGTTTGCCTTATTAGATATAGCCTCAGCCAATGTTTGTACCAGAATCGATTCTGTGAACCGATCACACACTACCGAAATATATTGATTCCCATTCCATTCGATCTTGGATAAGATCAACAGAAATTAACTGGAATGGATAACTGATGTTTTTGTGAGATCCTATCAATCCAGCCTGAAGTGAATTTGAAGGCTTGCATTCAGCAAATATTGAACAATTCTTGACATATCTGTGAACGTTTCTGCTGAGATTGGCTCAATACGTGGTACAGTTTCAGCTATTCCTAGATGTGCTGCTGTTGCACTGTCATGATACATGCAGTATGGTGGAAATGAATGAAATAAATTCATTATCTCTAACTCATATGAATTTGATGAAAAATCCTGAGAAAGGTCGATTTTTATTTTCAAATTGACACCTCATGATATACATACGGAGTTTGTAACGTGATTCGCGTAGTTGTGCAGGTGACTTCATCGATTATTTTTCTTAATAAGAACATCCCCTTTTTATTTCATTCTTTTCGCAAGGTATACTCATTGTCTATCCAACAATATACTGATATTAGCAAAATGAAGCGATACAGGGTGAGAAAAAAATATCAATTATTTTGTATTCACAACGGAAACAATTACATTTGAAACTACGGAATAGCCACAATGCTCATGGTGGAATGAAATGTTGAATAAATGCAAAGAGCCCAAAGTCATTTCCACACAGTGTTCACAAAATAAACAACAATGGTAGATTTCGAGAGAAAAACAACTACTTTCCTGGCTGATGCCACGCAGAACATTGGATTACATCCTCCCAAAATCTATGCATCGAGTTTTGCATTTATTTAATTACAATTGATGAAAAATTCGACCAATATACATCAGAAACGATGTTTATCGTCATTCACATTGTATCATTGCAGAAGGTCACCAATTCGAACATTCATTGTAACGGTTTCCGTTATAAATATAAAATTATTAATAATTTTCTCACCCTGTTTTATTCCATTTTGCCAATATCAGTATATATATGGTTGGATAGACAATGAATATCCCTTCCGAAAAAAAAGGAAATTTTTCCGTATCAAAAAATAATTGATGACGTCACCACAAATACGCGGATGACGTTACAAACTCCGTATGTATATCAAGAGGTGTCAATTCGAAAATAAAAATCGACTTGTCTCAGGAATTTTCTTCAAACTCATATACGTTAGAGATAATGGATTTATTCCATACATTTCCACCATACTGTATACAGAATTTTCTTCCTGTTATCAGTGGGAGTGGGCATAACTATTCTTTATTTGATTGGATTCGCCTGCATATCTGGATTATCAGAAACTTGCTCATGAAAAATATCATTTCCAACTCTGGAAGTAGGATAGGAGTCAGGATCTCCTGTTACGTTCTCACCCCAAGTAGCACACATATATTGGGACAATATCGGTGCAATATTACGAAAATATCGGCAAAATATTGTGAAAGTAATATTGGCGAGAAAGAAAATGTGAACATTCGGCGATATTGGTACAATATCAGTTCCCAAATGTGGGTAAAATATTCTCATTTTAATATTGGTTGAATATTCGTAAAGTTATATCGGACACAAAATGTAATATCAATATTGGCGAGAAATTAATGGTGAACATTCGGCAATATTGGTGTAATATATGGAAATATCGGTGAATCATTGAAAATCATCATGAAGGTATGTTGTCTCAGAAATATTGGTAGAATATTCTCATATTAATATTGCTGGAATATTCGTGAAGTTATATTGGTCACAAAATGTGATATCAATATTGCTGATGAATGGACAGTGAACATTTGACAATACTGATGCAATATTGGTTGGAAATATTGGTACATTATTGAAAATCATTATGTAGCTATGTTGTCTTCAAAATATTGGCGGAATATTTTCATACCAATATTTGCGAGTTATTCGCATCAGGAATAATCACAAAGGTCAGCCCAGCCAGAGTGCAATGGGAGGACCTTGCCCTGGGGAAGCCGCCTTGTCGATCACGGTTAACTCCTACTCCAGGTTATAATACTTTACAATCGTCTAGAGCCAATATTTATATTCTCTCGTCTGATCGGCAATGGGAGTACGTTACCAATCATTTATAGCGCCATCTATCGACATCGGTTTGGGAGTGCGTAATATGGAATAAATATCGAAATTTCGATATCGATATGTATTCTCAAAACAATATGTAAACAATATTGCTAACATGATATAGTGAATCACATATCAGCCAATATAAAATGATATAATTTTCTGAATATGACTAGAAAACTATTCACCCGATATGCAATTGAACTTGAAAATACAATATGGTTTTTCTCTTCTATGTCCGATATAAGATATATATTGAATTGCCGTTATTGATAGTCATATTTGAATCATTGAAAACCCCTTCAGAATCGACATTGGGAGAATGTTCCAATTGCGATATTTTGTAAATGTCGGGAACAATATGTATACGATGTTGTTGAAACGACATTCTCATGATTTCGTTATGATTGTTGAAAACAATATGTATACGATATTTTCCGCATGATATCAATCGATGTTCCAAATATTGTTGAAACAATATTCATCCAATTTGCCGTCGAATCCGATTACACAATATTGTATATCCGCTTCAGAATCGACATGGGGAGAATGTTTGAATTGCGATATTGGTTATAGTTGTTGAAAACAATATGTGTGCGATATCTTCCCCATGATATAGTTGGAATGATATCAGTCAATATAGGTGAATTCTGTGTTCCAAATATTGTTGAAACAATATTCTACCAATATGCCGTCGATCTCCATCATACAATATTTCATAACCGCTTCAGAATCGACATGGGGAGTATGTTCAAATTGCTAAATTGGTTATCATTGTTGGAAACAATATGTATACGATATCTTCCGCATGATATGGATAGAATGATATTAATCAAGATAGGTGTATATAATATTCCGAATATTGTTGAAACAATATTCAACCAATATGCCGTCGAACTCAAATATACAATATTGCACAACCGCTTCAGAATCAACATGGAGACAATATTCAAATCGCGATATCGGTTATAAATGTAAGTAGCAAATTGTATACGATATCTTTCGCATGATATAGATGAAATGATGATGACTTCGTATAATATTATATTGAAAATGTTATCAATCTGAATCTGAATAAATCTATCTATCTATCTATCTATCTATATCAATAAAGATGGGTGAATATAACGTTTCAAATATTGTTAAAACAATATCCAACCGATATGCCGTTCAACTTGAATATACAATATTGCATAACCGATAAACCGCTTCAGAATCGATATGGGGAGAATGTTCAAATTGCAATATTGGTTGTAAATGTCGGAAACAATATGTATACGATGTTGTTGTGACGACATTCGTAAAACAATATTATATAACATTCATAGATATGTTTTTCAACACATTGTTAACGAATTTTACAACCAATATTGCTCCAATATTGTAGCTGACAATCCATATTCAGCTCAGGTTGAACCAATATTCCACCAATATTATCATTCCAATATTGTTTGTCCAATATAATCTCATATTGGACCTATATTATTTTTCACATGTACGATATATCTATATCGGCCCGATATGAAATCGGGTTCCAGCCAATATGATGTGCTACCTGGGACACATCGCATTGTTTTATTCATCTGGTGTGATTGAAGATGAATCTAAAACAGCAGTCTCATTAATGGACCAAGAAAGAGCATCCGCTATCACATCTTGAGCACCTGGCCTATGTAAAATGTCTAAAGAGTATTGTGACTGATTGACCACCCACGAGAAATTCTACCAGCTGGATTTGACATATTATTGAGCCACACAAGTGAAGCGTGATCAGTTATGATCGTGAAATGAGTATCTTCAACCATCATCTCGATCCAAATGAAAATCTAGAAGGCGGCCTAGTGCGAGGAGGTATAATATTGTCTGTCATCTGAAGACTTTGAATTCCAGGAGGTGGAGGTGTAAAATCATCAAGACACGGTTTCTCCAATCTTCACTATTGTGAATTTGAGCCTCAAAACCTGGGTTTATGCCATATTTATTTGATTCCAAAGTAGATTTTTTTCTTTGAATCGAATAATATCTGAAACTCAATGCATTGATATATCAGGAATGGAAGTTTTTTTTTTTTTTTATCGCTTGGAGCGCACGAAAGGGAATCCCTATAATGTTCAAAGAACATCGTGCGTTCCTAGGAAGGATAGGGACAGGAGGTAGGTATTGGAATTTTTTTTGAACTTCTGGAGATTATATGTTGTTGGGAATACTTCCACAGGCAATGAATTCCAGAGCCTAGCCGTTCTATGGATGAAGGAGTCTTGATAAAGTGCTGTTCGACATCTTTCGAGGTTGACAACGAAAGGATGTGCTGACTGGGCTTGTCTAGTTCGTCTGATTGGTATTGCTAGTGAAGGGGTGATAGCAGAGATCTCCGATGAACGTTTCCCGTGGAAGTATCGATAGAAAAGTGAAAGGTCGCCGACCTTTCTACGGTGTTCCAATGATGTCAAATAGTGAGTGAGTGTGGCGTCACCCACCAGCTATCGAATGCTAAATTCCACCACTTTCTTGATGGAAACTGCTCTCACTCCCATATTAAAAGCATCACAGTAATTGATGAAAGGTAGAACAAAATTCGGACTAGTGAAAACTGGAGCAGTAGTCGAGGATTTATTCATGTTCTCAAATGCCTGATCTGCTTCACTCGTCCATTCAATGGAATGTCCTTCCTTCCTTCCTCGTAGAAAATTAGTTATAGGAAAAAATAGTGAAAAAAATTCTGCTTGTAAATCTACGATAATATCCCATCATCCCAACCTATCTCCGAATTTGGGTGGTCGTTTGAAGTTTTTCATATTTCGATACACCAGAAACTATGGATTCTTCAATTCTAAGACCCTATTCGTCAACAGTGTAACCTAAGAATTCGAGTGATGATCTACAAAATTGCCATTTATTCAGATTAATTGTCAGACATGCATACATCAACTCTTGTCTGAGCCTCCCCAAGACGTCCAAGTGGGTCTCGAAATCAGGTGTGACCAAAATCGTATCATCGAGGTGATAGAAAACATAAGGTTCAACAGGAGGGCCAATAACCAAATCCATAAGTCAACACATTGTCTGAGAACTGCACGATAATCCGGAAGGCATAACTTCAAACTAAATTACGTCTCTACCATATGGAGCGGAAGTAATTTTAGGGTGGGATGATTTTTCCAAAAAAATCTGCCAGAAAGCATCCTTTGAATCAATAGATGTGAAAAACTTGGCATCTCTCAGCTTACTCAAAGTAAAGTCAATTTGTGTCATTGGATGAGAATTTCGAACAGTCACACTTTTCACTTTTCTAGAATCTAGAACTACTTTATATTCGCCAGTTTTCTTCTCAACCAACCACAAAGGGTTACACCGAGGTGAATTCGATTGTTGGATGACATCTTATTTGAGCATTCCATCGATTTCTTTGTGGTGGTGTGTCTGCATAGCAGGTGATGAAGGTTATTGTCTCTGCCAAATAGGAGAAGCTGGTCCAGTGTCGATAGTGTGCTGTAGGAGAGTCCTACCAAGTTCGTTTTCAGGAGTTATGGTTGCTTATGAATCAGTTTATTGCTACAATTTTCAATTTTCTCCCTGAGACAATTTTCCAGCTGAATGTATACAAATCGTTTCCCAAAAGTTGAGATCATAAGGATAATCACTGAAATCAGCCTTAATATCGAAATCCTTGAGGTAATCTATTCTTGAGATCAGGAGATGTTGGACAGAATGAATAACTGAAGATGTAAGTTCCTGACACTCTTCCTGTAGAACCAAATCGTTCCAGTTTTCTACACGAGATCTGTTATTGTTATATCATGTTCAAGCATGATCTTTAAACAAATCCCCAGCAGTCAAGAATAATTGAGTGAGGGTTGCTGGGCTGTGTGCACGTGAATATATACCAAAGATAGGAAGATTTGTATTTCGTGCAAGATGATCCATTCAAAATATTCGTAGCAGAGCGCTTTCGACTGTTGAGTGATCATCAGTACCCACCTGTGAGTAAATGATCTGCTTTAAGCTATCGAAAAGACATTGAAATTGGAATCCACACCAACATAAAATGGCCGCATTCAACTGTTACATATATAGACTTCTGAACATGCCTCTTCCTCTAGTCGAATATCGATCCGAAATGATCATTTTGAAACAAATAGCTCACAATAACAACTACAACCCAAACATCATCAATTTTCTTATTCAGAGAATAAAAAACAGGAAACAACTTAATTTAGTATTTCCCAATGTAGACTCTTGAGACAGATTTATTTCACTCCCATTTATTATTGACAATCATATTCCCAACAAAATATCTGGCTACATTAAAAAAATTGAAAATGTCGAAATTTCTTACAAATCCAACAATAATTATTTGAGTCAACACTCAGTGAATAGCAAAGATAAGATTGATAAACTTTCAAAAAGTGGTATCTACTGAGAACACCAATGGTTTCTTCCTTGTCTATTTATATTCCAGAGTTAAAGTGGTTTCTTCATGTTCCAATTCCATGGGTTATGTAAGTTCCCATTAGACTTTCCACTTTCTTTGCAGTTGGAGGCTTGAGTTTTTACAAAGATTCCTGAGAATAACTTGTCACAAACCGGATTCTCAAACCTTTTTCGTGTTAATAGGTTGTCAGACAGTTGAATTTGTTCAACGTTTGATTACATCTGGAATAACTTATGTGACCTCTCATTAGGCTCAACTGGGTTTCTCTGGTGTATTTACTCGTTAAATTGTTGAATTTTGATAAACCAGACTATTGAGTGACATGTTTGTTAAGTTCTCATTAGACCAACAAAACATTCGCTCGTTAGGGACTTGGTTATTTCTTTCCGATTTCATAATGTTCATCTTCACTAATTTTCCATAATAAACATTCTTGATATTCCTTTGACACATGTCTTGGATGTCATGTCATGCATGTCAACTTCAAATTTGCCTCCATCAGTTCAGTGAGTTCAATGACAATTAAGGCAAGGTCTGCCACTCATCGAGTTCACTTCAACACGACATGTCGTAGCGACAATGGCTGCTTAACAAAATGTGATCCATATTTTACCCCCTTTTGGGGAAAAAATTCCAATTTGTTTGTAACGTATTTTACTTTAATGTCGTTAGTTTTGAACTGATCCAAAGATATTTTTATTGACGAGTTTTCCTGTTAACCTGACGAGTAAGTAACCTCTCTTTTGTCTAATCCCGAATTCAACAATTTCAAATTTCGATTTCATTATAATGTCTCTTTCGAATCAGAAGTTCATCGAAGAGGTATATAACAAGTCACCAAAAAAACATTTTTCCGAAAATTCTTTCGAGAAGTTTTTTTTTTAATTTTCAATTACAATTCCTTTCCAATAGTTGAAAGCAGATTACTTACTCACAGGTACGCACTGATGATGACTAAATAGTCAAAAGCACTCCGCTACGAATATTTTGAATGAATTATCTTGCACGAAATACAAGTCTTTCTTTCTTAAGAATAATCAGAAAAGGTTCTAAAAATTCTGAGAGACTCGAATTTTTCTTAGGAGGCGAACAATTGATCCGATCTAGTATCTCCACTGAAAGATATGGTGGAACAAGCTTGAAAAAAAAAAAATGGTGTAAAAGTACTTAATCACTTGGCATTTTTTCACCTGAATCTGCTGCCAGTTCAAGAAGTTTTAACTGAACTTGTTTTTCAGCTAACCTTCAAATGATCAATTCTGCCAGAAATATATGTTGATCTAGATTTCTTAATGTTCACGTTCAAGTGTATTAACAAATTCATTTTTGCTTTCAAGTCACTTGATGTTCTTCTTATTTCAACAATATCTTGATCATGAGTATAGCATGCAGACAAATCTTCGAAAAATCCTCTCAATATTGTTCTCCTCTCATCAACAACTGTACCATTAGGTTCAATTTCTCTGATACCAGTTCTATAATTGAGTTCATTCGATAATGAGTGATTAGGTTCCATAATTGATTTCAAAGAGATTTTCAAATGAGGAGGTACTTATAGATACAATGTTTTAATTTGACGACAATGTCTCAGATGAGTTCCCAACGAATTATAATATGTCATTCGGATATTCGATTTGGATTTGTCAGAGTAATAGGTGAATGATGAGATAGTATCGATCAGGGTCTAAGAAGAAAGAAATATGATAAGATAGTACCGATACTCAATGTAGATAAATGAATTATAATAAGAAAAAGCGGATTCAACAAATAATGATCAGAATATTTTGCTTCCACCAGAAAGAGTTTCTTGAGATTCAACACAGTGTCAATCACGAAATTAGTTGGGGGCTATATGATTAGTGTGATCAGTTCAAAATGCCCTTAACTCTTCGAATTATTGAGCAATGATATTCCTGAAGGATGAATTCTTCGGACTATCCTCCTGTAGACGATTTTTGTGCTATCAGGATGGAATTTTGATTGTGCTGAGTCAAATGGGTGCCAGTCTATTTTTGTGAAAAAATATAAACAAAAAAATAGACATACCAGATGAAGATAGTTACAATTCAAGAACTCTCTCCTATCTTAGCAAGACCAATAAAACCACTTAATTTGAGTATGAAGATCTATCATCGGACAATCAGTAAATAAATTGTAATGGAAAATTTGATGATACAATAGTTAGTGGTTTACAATGTTTCTCCTACTGGTTTTCATCTCTCCACACGGGCTTTGGTCAATATTTATGCTGGATTCACATTGCTATACTTGCAAACCAGATGTCGGACCCCCCTAACGTGACGACGACTTCCACTTCCGGCTACCAGATCTCGGATCCCAAGAATGCGATGACCGCTTCTACTCTGGTTTGAGCTCTCAGGGACTCAGGTATAACCCAGGTAACGATCTGACGTCATCTGTACATCTTTATCACGTCAGGCCTGACGTCAGGATGACTTTCGAAATGACGTCATAGTGACGTTCATATGACCTTCTAAGACAAAGACGAATTACGTCATTTTCATGTCGTCAAAATGACGTCATCCTGATGGCGTCGAAATAACGACATCCTAATGGCCTCAAAATGACGTGATCTTTACGATTATTTATATCACTGAAATCTCCTGCACGTTTCAGTTCATTTTGTGGTATTCGAAATTTTCTGTAGGTGAAAAAAAACACTATTGTATAAGGGTTGTATCAATATCATCAGAAAAGATAAGATTTTCATTGTATAATTATATTGATGTTCCATTGCCACATTAAATACAGAATAATATCATAGGTGGGTACTTTAATTACCAGTTTCATAAAATTTTCTTTTTATTGGGAATTCATCCTATTCGGATGATCTCGAGAGATTTCTCAGAGCCCTATGGTATTCCTTCAATGGCGTCCAATTCACATTCTGCTCTTTCGGCATATACCACTTGTCTAAAATAATGACCATGCTGCCATCCTCAAATTCTACTACTTGATACATGAATATGAATGAGTATGACTACCACACCACACCACATAGATAGCAGAATAACATGATGATAATGGCCTTCTTTGTATTGTCATTTTGTTGTTATGGTCATCATGGCCGCAACGGCGAAGCGAAGGTGAACGGCGATTCGCAACCGGCATTTGCTTGGCGCTTGGCCGCTTGGCTTGACTTGGCGCTGGCGGTCGACGTTCGCATGTCTGCGCAAGGTCCGTGCCGACGAGGTGCCGACCAATCAAGTACAGTTCTCTACGCTCTATTCCGCTCTGATTTAAATTCGCATTCCGGAATAACAACGTTATAAGCTTTTTATGACGTGCAATTCGGTCTGATATTTCTGATAGCTATAGGGAGATTACTTTGCACAAATGGTATATAATTAACAATTATCTCAGAGACCATCAAAAACACACAGCTCGAACAGATTGGAGGAAAAACTATTATGAAGCATAATATATGATGAGTATAATAACAATATATGTTATATAACATAACTACTAACGTTTTCATATAACAGAAATGGAAACCTTACTGGCTTATGAATTTTTTTTGATGTAGATGACTCAATAATTTATGACGTCTTATCGACGACATATCAAGGACGTCTATATAACGTTATATTAAGTAAGTCAAAATGACGTCATTTTGAGGTCACATGATGTCAATGACCATAAATGACCATTTATTGACGTACAAATGACGCCAGCTTGTTACCTTGGAACCTTATCGATTATTCTGCACTCTTGACTCGTTCACAATACCTGAGAAGTCATGATGAAAATTAGTGAGATTCAGGAGAGAATGTCGAGTGAATCACAATCTGGAGCAGAGGGCTGAAGATTGCGGTAGGCTACGTAATATGAAAAATATTCACAAATAGTAAGCAGTAACGAATCCTTTCCAAAATATTTTTCAATATGAAATTCAATGAACAATATGCCTATCAATAGAGGATTGAGTGAAAATATTCCACTAAAAAAACTCATGAATCAGTTACTTTCGATCTTCAGAATATTAGGAGTGATACCGAGCTTGCAGACACCTCACTCTGAAATTACCTGCTCGAATCGAAGTGATATTGGATTTTTGTCCTAGTATATTACCTGAAGTGATGATTGAAGCGAAAATTCATAAAATAATGGCTCAGTGAATTGAAAATCGATGATCCTTTACCCAGAAGGAGATGCACAGGTAAGAGTGACAGTTGATACTACAAATTCAATATCAAATGAAGTTTATACTGTACACTCACCTGAACATGTCTTCCTTCTGTCCAGCGACCAGTATCCAAGATCTTTCAAATATGGGTCAACCCCAAATTCACCAATAGATCTCTGAGTTTTCAAGTCTCTACGACTTCAGTTTCCTTGGCTGCATTCACTGCAATAATATGAGGAAACCACACGAAGAGAAGTTTTTCTCACTTGAGTCGAGCCAACAATCACGTTCTCTTTGCAATGTTTATATCATTAACAGAAAATTATATCCTGAAGAATTGGAGTGATGATATTTATATATCATTCAGAAGTGATGCAAAATTTCAATTGAAAGCACTACCAAGCGGCTTTCTGATGTTATTGAAGCAAATGATGTTGAATTGTCATTTAAACAATAATCCACCTTGCAGCGCCAATTTTCGAAACGCCGTGTGCTAACGAATAGCTGTAGTTGAATCTGCATCATCTGAGCAATAGAAATTGTAATCAGTCATTTTTCAATTCACCCTTGATATTCCAAAACAATACCGCAAACTCGAATCTCCGAATGTTTCTTCGGAAGAATTCAATTCATCGAAATTAAAAAATTCTCGAGATGTTAAATGCCAAAGTCTAAAATGAAAGCAAGAGATTTTCTTTCACCTTCGTTTTCGAGAAAATTTATTCTCACGTGATTTCTATCAATCCATTCTATTGGCTAACGGACACATCTGTAATTAAACCTGTTGAATTTCACGAACGAAGATTTCTACCTATGAACTGTCTTATATAGGTCATTCTGATCCAATTGTGCTGAAACCTCTCATCACAATCGAATCTGCAGGAATTTGATTGATTGTCCATTAAATGGACAGAGTATTTTATTCTTTTAGTAGTAACTGATCCTGTCTCCTGGAAACATGTTGAACACAGTAATCCTCCAGTGAATGTACAGGGGCCCAAAATTCCTAACATTCAAATTTGGGGCAAATGGGGGACAGTTATCACAATTTTCCACTACCTGGATTGCCACAGAGAAGTTCCCAAGTGCCACCGTCTTCTGTTCGAACTGAAAATCGAATGAATAGTTTTATTTTTATTTTCCATGTTCTGGTGCCCACGAAAAGGGATATCCCGTAATGCTCAGAGGACATCGTGAGAGACAAGGAAAATGAGGTAGGAATTTGTGTTTTTCTTGAATTTCTGGAGGTGATATGCCTCGGAGAACACCTTCCTTGGCAATGTGTTCCAGAGCCTTGCTGTTCGTTGGATGAACGTGTCCTCAGAAAGAGATGTTCTGCAGGTCTCCGAAGTGACTACGAAGGGGTGCGAAGCCACAACTTGATGAGTCAATCTCGCGGGGACTGCCAGGGGACGTACAATTGTTGATATTTCAGAAGAGCACTGTTCATGAAAATATCTATTAAATAGAACCAGATCGCCAACTTTTCTACAGTGTTCCAGTGAAGTGAGTCAGTTTGTGAGCGAGGCATCACTCACGAGACGAATTGTCCTTTTGTGGATAGAATCCAACAGATTCAGGGTATGTTTGGGTGCTGAGCTCCAAATATGGAAACAGCATTCGAGGACAGGTGGGATCTGTGCATTATAGATCATTAGCAGCTGACTGAGAGTGAGATAGCCCCTGGCTCGAAACAGAAAACCAAGTTTTTGGGATGCACTTTTCGCAATTGATCTCACGTGAAGGAAGGTTATTGCTGATTGTAATACCAAGCATCGAAATGGATGTCTCCAAAGGTATGGTTAGTCTCGACATGCTCATGTTTGGCACAGTGAGATCGGCTTTTCCTTCGTTCGTTTCTGTTTTGCCTGGCTGGTATTGAAGTCCTAGAAGAGAAGGCGGTATGGAGGATACTATTATCCGCGAAGCTGTGTACTGGACATGAAGTTGCTCTCGAAAAATCTTTGAAATGGAGTAGAAATAGTGTTGGTGCAGTGCTAGAATTGATCCTTGCGGAACACCAGCATTTATGATAAGAGAGTAAGATGATACTCCGACAGAAGAGACAGAACTAGCTAGCAAAGAATAGAGCTGGGGAGGCGAGCCATAAGATGGAAGCTAGGCGAGGAGTCCGTGATGCCAGACTCGATCGAATGCTTTGGAAATATCAAGTGCCACGGCTAAGGTTTCACCATATTTTTCAATAGATTGCTGCCATATAAATTTGTGAGACTTAAGCGAGCAGGTCACGAGTTGATCTCTGATGACGGAAGCCATATTGCCTATCGTTGATAATACCTGAATGTTTCAGGTATTTCATGAGATCGATGTTGATAGCTTTCTCCATGATTTTTGAAATGATAGATAGCAGTGCGATCGGTCAGTAGTTGCTAGGTAGAGTATTCTTGCATCTTCTGAGAACTGGTTGTACTCTCACAATTCTCAAGTTAGACGGGGATTTTCCCAATTTGTAAGAGTAGTTACACAACTTGCAGAAAACTGGTGTTAGTTCGGAAGCACATTTCTTGAGAACAATCGGTGAGATTCCATCGGAGCCACAAGCTTTGTTGGTGTTGAGACCTATCAAAATCTTCCTCATAGTAGGCAAAAGGTTATCTCGGGCATATGACTGTCAATTGGCGTTATGTTTGGAGGTTGCTTTCTTGATGAATCAAAAGTGGAATTTCCAGCAAATGAATGCGCGAAAATGTTGGATTTCTCCTGGGCAGTTGTGGCTAGTGTTTCATCTTCCTTGGTTAGGGGAGAAATCGAGCTGGAAGTGAAGTTGCTTCCTACAGCTTTGGCAAAGTACCAAAATGAACAGAATCCGTTAGTTTTTATTTCATTCTGGCATTATGAGCATTCTTTGATGATCGAATTGTCTCATTGCATATGCCTCTAGCCTCGACATATTCTGCACTAGTCTCAGGGCCTGGATTTTCTTGCCATCGATGGAATGCTGCGTGTTTGGAAGCGACAGCTCTAGAGCAGTTTCTACTGAACCAGGCTCCATCAGAAGATGTCCTCCTTATGTTCGGTATGTAGGTTAGCATCCACAATATGATGATTTCAGAAATCGTCTCAGCACATCGTGTTGGAGCTGCTAGGAAGAAACAAACTCTCTTCCATGGAAACGCTGAAAAAACAAACGAAGACCTCCCCAGTCGGCCGAATTCCAATGCCACATTAGACGGGTAGGAATTGTGGTGCTGGATGGTACATGGAAAGAGCAGATTGTGGAAATGAGGGTGTGGTCAGAGTTTCCAAGTGGGGTAAAAACTTCTATTCTATATGGATCAGGATTGCTGTTAAGAAAAAAATCTAGGGTATTGGCAGAATGGTTGACATCTGGAATGTGGGTTGGTTGTTCGACTAATTGTTCTAGACCGTGAGTGATGGCGGAGGCTCCAGTTTCACGACCTGCAACATCTGTTTTGTTAGAGAGTTTGAGCCAGTCTGCGTTGTGTACATTGAAGTCTTCGTTGATTATGGTTTCAGCTGATGGATAGTTCTCCTGAATGAAGTCCAGTTTGAGTGACAGAAACTCGAATAGGTTTTCTTATTCAGTATCATCAGGCGATAGGTGAAGGCAGCAGATGGATTTGGTCGGTTTGGTATCGACTAGCCTCAAGCGCATCACATCAAAGTCTTCCATTTCCAAACTCTCTACACGCTGGCATGGATGGTTAGCCTGAGCGTAGATGCAGACTCCACCTTTGAACCTGAATCGAGGATGAAATTCGTGATCAGGACAGAGCATGTGGACCTTGTTGGTGAACGAGTTTATTCCACAAATATCAAATACTACAGTGCAATGATTATAAAATTCAAAAATGATCAATTATAATGTGAGAACAAATAGTTCCGCACCCATATCGAATGAACAGGTTGTACCAAACATCAATATTGCCTTCAACTTTTCCAGGTTGAATTTGGAAAATGAGATACATTCGTCATTAGGTGATGTATCAAAATTATTACCGGAATTTGATGATGAAAATTCATTCCAACCAATAGATAATTCACAGTTCCTGGAAAGCAGTATTGACATTTCAAGAGTGCCTTCAAGCAACATAAAATTCTAATTGAACGAATCTTCCAAAAATCCTGACAAACTCTGGTGGAAAGCATTTGCACCATCGTTTGTAGATTTTCGAACATTTGAAAGAGAATTCACACAGCATCTTCAGAATGCTTGAGACCAAAGAAAAATTGAAGATTAATTGAAGAGTGATGACTATAATAGTAGTGGACTGTTTGTTGATCATTTTAACTTTTGGGAATCTAGGTCAGAGCACCTGCAACCAGCGTACTCACCAACTGAACTGATTGATTTGATAGAACCACATTCTCCTCCGAGTGTTTCTTATGTCCTTTAAGGGTGTACAACCCTCTCAGAAGCTCTTCCTAGACCCAGACATGCAGATGAATATTCCAAGAATGAGTAATAGCAAACTGAAAATCGATCTCCAAATGAACATGAGAATCGATATATACAACAAACTGAAAATGAGCATTCTCAACAAACTAGGAATATATCTAAAACTGGAACCTTTCGCACGATAATACACTACAGTGTGAACTATAAATGATTATTCTCAACGAAATGAAAATGATAACTCTATACAAAACGAAAGTAGATTCTCTTACAGAACAACCAACTCGAATGAAAATCCGTCTACAATCAGTACTGCAGCCCCTGAAAAATATGCTGATCAAGCTGAAAATATCCTAAACTTGGAGTGTGAAGATGACAAGGAAGATGATTTGGGAAACGAATCATCCCCCCAAATGAAATTGGGGATGTGGGGGGCAAAAAGAACCAGAATGAACTGTCAATTGAAAACAATTCTTTGAAAGATCTTCCTCAGGAAGAATGTGATTCAATTTTTTTTTTTTTTTTCAATTTTATTGCCATTCTAGTTACAAAATTCACAAGTTATACAAAAATTCATGTTACAAAATTAACAAAATACATGTTATTCCGATTGCTGGTTTATAGCAGCATCTGGTTCAGGGTCGGAATTGGCCTAGGCAAATATGCCTGTATTGCTTGTCCAACCCTTTCGAATTTGCAATCACGTGTGTAGTAAGGGCGAGCGTATGATACAATTATTAAATAATATGAAGGTTCATTGTTGCAATGAGGAAGAACCGACGGAACCACAGTGGTTTGGCAATCAGTTTATGCGTTTCAGATACATCATGGCGTCAATAGATTAACTATTCCTTTCTCTGGTTTTGAATCTAACCAAATTTTTCATGGTTTTCTATTATGAATTTTTTTACTAACTTTTTGAAGATCTTGTGGTTTTTTATATCTCTAAGGTCAGCTGGTATAAGATTGAAGAATTTTGGACCAAAATACATAAATGATCTTTGGGTTACAGATTTTTTGAATGAATGAACTTGAATGTTTTTGTTTAGAGTCGATCTGGTCATTCTGTTTTTTTTCACCGTATATTTATTTTGCGTACTGTGCATTCGTTGTAATGATTGGTAAATAAATAGTGTTTTTATATTAAGCAGGTCAGTATCTTTATAGAGTAGGTGGGTAGAAAATAGTCTGTCTTTTCTTAGTATAATCCTAATTAATATATTTTGTGCTGTCTGTAATACATGTAGTGTGGTAATGAAAGCGCATCCCCATGCAACTATGCAGTATCTGACAATTGATTCAGCAAGACTATTGTACAAGATAATCAAATTTTTTCTCGAAAGGATGTCTCGTAGAATGTAAAATTTATGAGATAATGCTCTTATTCTTCTTGTCACATGAGATATGTGTTCAGACCAGCGTATATGTTGGTCTATTATTACCCCTAAATATTTAATTGAAGATGTTTTTTCTAAGATCGGGCAGCGACATGTCTCAACATCACAGGTTGGCGAGTGTACTTTAAGAATAAATCGGGTGGGTTGATCAATTATTGTTGGGGAGAAGGTTATATATTTGGTTTTTTTGATATTCAAGCTTAGTGAGTTGTGGTTCAACCATAGTAATATTTTTTTCAGACCCGACTCAGCTTTGCATTTAACATCTTCCCAATCCCTACCTGTGAAGTCTAGAGCTGTGTCATCTGCATAACATATCAGACGTCCCATAAATTCACTTATATGAGAGATACTATTTATGTATACAAGGAACAGTATCGGACCTAACACTGTTCCTTGTGGTACTCCTATTTCGACCTTCGATTCTGAGCTAATTTCCTTTCCGATTTTCACTACTTGGTATCTCTCAGATAAGTAATTCTTTAAGAGATCAAGGGCTGTGTCACGTATGCCATAATTTATAAGTTTATCAAGCAATTTGTTGTGGGAAACCGTATCGAGAGCCTTAGCGAGATCAAGGAAAATCGCAAGGCATTTCGTTGAGTCATCCATGGCTTTTACTGTATGTTCCAGGAAATCAATAACTGCATTTTCTGTGTTCGATTTTTTTATGAAACCATACTGTCTCTCATTTATGATATTGTGGATATCAAAAAATCCAAGCATTCTATTTTTCAGAGCCTGTTCGAATAATTTAGCAAAGTTATTTATAACTGATATCGGTCTATAATTCGTTAACTGACAGGAATCGCCAGCTTTGAAAATTGGAGTGACAATAGATTGTTTCCACTGATTTGGAATTTCCCCATATGCAAAACATAAGTTGATAATATGAACTAGAGGTTGAATTATATGTACATGAATATTTTTCATTGTCACTGAACTAATTTTGTCAGGTCCAGGAGAGCAGTGGTTTTTTAGATTAGATATGAGGATTGTAATCTCATTAGATGTGGTTGGATTTAAAAAGATTGATGAATTGTTTGGAGTTTCATTCAGAAAATGTTCAGGTATGTTAGTTTCCTTTATATTTTCTGCCATTTTCAATTCTAAATTAATAAAGAATTCATTGAAAGTGTCTGCTTTTTTCTTATTGTCAGTTATTGGCTCAGTTTTTTCATTTCTGATTATGATGTCTTCTATATTTTTAGTAGATTTTTTTCCTGATATGTCGTTAATTATTTTCCAGATTTTTTTATAATTTCCCCTCGCATTCTTTATCTCACTTTGATAATAGTCGTTTTTTGTTTTTTTGATTAGACGATTTAGTTTATTTCTGTACTCTCTATACTGATTTTCTAGTTTAATATTGTGATTTTTTAGCAGCTTCTTTTTGAGTTTGTGTCTTTCATTAATAGAGGTAATCAGACCCGACCATGGTTTTATTTTATTATATTTTTTTGGTTGAAAAATGTTTGTGGTAGTCGCGTTACTTATGTAGTTATTCAGTTTATATATAAAGAGATTGTATGATTCTTGTACTTGTTCACTTGATAATACCTCCCTCCAATTTTCTTTACTCAAAAATTCATTAAATTTTTTATAATGACTTTTATTAACATATTCCAGAGGAAAGTCGTAGTCCAAACATTTCAATCAGATTTAATGGTTATAAATTTGCTGCTTTAGTTGATGATGATAGTGAAGTATGTGCTTCTCCTATGGTGGTATGGACTCAAATCAGCAATTTTTCAGAAATTTTTCCTCATCTTCCGGTTACAGGAATGAAAGTAGTTGGTGCTTTTGAAGCAACATTTCAGAGGATAGATTTACAGGCTCCATTAATATTTCAAGTCAATGATGGTGGAGAATTTCAATTTGAATTCTTCGAAATGAATGAATTAATACACGCAATGATAAATTAATTATTTGTTGTGATTCAATAAGTCTTTCCCAAGTGGATGTGCGGTTGTCGAAACAGTGTTCAAATTTGAAGTGTGGTGACAAATTTCTGGAAATTCCTGATGTACAAATAAATTATAATTTTTCAGAGCCAGTGAGTTTGTGTTGTGTGTGTGTAAAATCGTGAATGAAAGTGAAATAAGAAATCGTCCAGTCACCAATGAGAGAAGTGAGTTGAAAAAGGTTCAAGGTGTGCTGAATGATTGTTGTTTGTCAGAAAGTGATGGAATACTTACGTACAAACGAATATGTACATACGATCCAGCTGGAAGATAAAACAGAATTCTTTGTGGAGCCTTATCCTATTCCCATAACACATGGGGAGGCTGTGCAGAAAACGATAAAACAAATGCTTGGGAAAAAGGTTATTGAGCGTGCACCGTCAAATTACATTTCACCACTTATGACAACCTCAAATGAAGATGGACCAGTAAGGGTCTGCTCAGATAATAATAATAATAATAATAATAATAATAATTTGTTTATTTTCCTTATTCCTTTCACAACACAGATGCAAGACATCTCAATAGAGTTATGGAATCAGATCTCAAGTAACCTAGGCCAATCCATGGAAAAATAAAACTTATCTCTGGAAAAAAGGCGATGAGCTCGCTGGATCTTACCCATGGGTATTCGCAGTGTCTCATAAAGGAACAATATACTGTGTTTATCGTGGAAACCAAGACATACAGGTTTTGATGCTTGCCTTTTGAACTGAAAAACTCAACAAGTTCTTTCACCAGGTGCATGGATACCATTCTTGGACCTGATATCCAAGATGTTCTTATTGTTTATGTCGACGATACACTGGTGATGTCAAGGTCTATGTAAGAGCACTTGGACCAACTGGAAAGAGTTTTTAGAAGACTTCCTGAGGCAAGATTAACTCTGGAGGTAAATTAATGAAATTTTTTATAGGAAATCTCCTATCTAGGTTACATACTGACAGAAGATGAAGTTGAACCTGATTCCACATGAATACAGGCAATTGTAGACTATTAACGACAATCGAATGTGGAGGAGCTTGAAAAATTCCTTGAAGAATGCCAGTTTGACAGGATGTTCACTCCTAACTCTGCGAAACTGCCTGCACCACTCACTAAGCTGCTCAGAAAAAAGATAGCATGGAAGTGGAAGTCATCAGAATAAAAGGCATTCCAAGATCTGGAAAATGAGTAGAAATCAGAAATTTCATTATATCATCCTGACCTCAACCCACCCTGGAATGTGTCCTGGTATGCAAGTGATGAAGGGATTGCAGGAGTTCTTTCTCAAATTGTTGATGGCCAGAAAAATTTTGTGTCCTCACGTCTTTTGTTGGATCGTGAAAGGGGATATGGGATTGATGAAAAAGAATAAATGATTCAAAGATGGCGTATTTATTGACTAGGGTCAATTCACTCTATATACAGACTGCAGAGCTCTTACTCACTGCAGGTTACTCTCTCCGAGGATAAGCAGATGGGCACTAGCCTTGCAGGAATTCTCTTTTGATGTTGCCTATATTCCTTAGCGTGAGAATGTGCGAGCACATGAATTTTCTAGGCTTGCATGCATCAGCAGATCACCTATTTCAGTAGATAAATGTTTTCAAATATCAATTTTCACATTTTCGAAATGATTCAAATTGATTTTCAAGGATAAAAAGCATCATCAGAATGAAGATGTGGAGTTGTCATCAATTATTCATGAGTGCTCCACGAGTGAAAATTTACAGAGACATTTTTTAGTGCATGAGAAGGATCTCTATGGGAGAGGTACTGATGAAAATGAATGTTTGTTGAGTGTTCCGGAAGATCTGGTTTCGAGATTTGTTGGTGAATATCACATCATACTAGGACATGTATGAATCCATAAAACTTGGCAGTTTCTGCGTGCTGAATTGTGGTGGACAAACATGCATAGACGAATGGAGAAAGTTGTCAAAAACTGCGATATTTGTCAACGAGCAAAAATCTCAGTGCTACCTTCTCCTCCTCAGGAAAAAATAATACCTGTAGATAGAGAGGATATTATAGCAATGGACATCTATGGTCCATCGATTATAAGTCGTGGTGGAGTTAGGTATATCCTGGTGAAGTTGTGAATTTGTTCACTAAGTATATTGAACATCATCCGCTAAAATATGCTTCCTCTCGTGCAGTGCTCAACAGGATTCTTGAACATTATTCTCCAACTCCTGGACAGCCTAGGAGAATTCTGCATGACAAAGGCATTCAATTTACTGCGAACATCTGGAAAAAGACCATGCAGGATGCTGAAGTTCAACTTGTTTACACCTTTGTGAGACACCCTTCAGCAAACTTCTCTAAAAGAATAATGTGTGCACTTGAGAGGCTATCCAGAACTCATTGTTCTGAACAGCATTTTAGGTGGGCATATGAAATATCTCGTTCCATAGAATTCCTCATTCCATAGATAATGGTACAAAAATGATTCTGAGAAACTACACTGGCAGGAAGAGCTGGGAGAAGATTGATTCGAAATCCAGGTGAGATATGGCAAACTTTTCAAAATGGAGACCTAGTGCTATTGAAAGCGAACAATACTTCATCTGCATTGGAAGCGGAAACATAAAAATTGTTTGCTGCTATTTGAGGATCCACACCAAATAAAGAAGAAGTTCATGATCACATCCACTCGCCAGCATGTTGAACTGAGCGTGGTATTTTCCATGCCTCGCATTTAAAATTTCACAAAAACATTTCTGAGATTCTATCAGTACTTTCCAGCTCAAGTTCAATAGTCGATTGACATTGTGCATTGTGCTCATGTGCTCGTGCTTGAAATCAAATGCTCCACAAATTCACATTCACCATGGGCTTTGGGAACAAGATGTGCTGAAACCTCTCATCACAATCGGAGCTGCAGGATTTGGATATGGTGTTATTTAAGTTCTTATGATGAACAAAGTATTTCATTTCCCTATTTCAATTGCCTACTGGTTGAAGAAATCACTATTCACCTACTATCTATGTGCATCTATCAATTAGTCTAATCTGGGTTATTTGAAGACAGCTTGGCAACCTGTTAAGTCGTCCTGTATTGCTGGTTGCGTGTGCCTAGGTTTGTTCATACATTTATCATTTTCCTACTGATGATTCTGCAACCAACGACACTTGCGTTTTATATTTGAATTGGTGATATCTTGCGTGTTTCTTCTTTGAATACCTCCTCGGTAATTTTATTTTTTGAATCTGGTTTTTTGTTGTTCCTCGGGATTTTGATTACTAGGAAGGATTTTTTTTCTTGCTGAACCATCACATAAAATGGACAGACAAAGTGTCGCCAATAATGAGCCTTCATTGATCAAAAACAATATTCATATAATATATTTGTTACATGAATGTTTATTGATGTTTGGTCTTGTAGGTGAGTAGTGAGAGTTCTATATGAAAAGAATTAAACTGCAATTCTGGAAAACTAACAGATTGATGGATGAGGAAATCGCACAGGTGGATGTGAAATGATGAAATGAAATTCTTGTACTCCACAACGTCTTTCAAAATAAATTTAGCTGACTCAGTCCCACGTTTCTTCGCACAATTCAAGTATTCTTATCACCATTATCAGAGTAGAATGGAGAGAACTAAAATTACTGTTTGATGGTCGTGATAATTACAACAGATGCCGCTACCGATATCGAACTATTATGATATATCAAAAGCTGTTGATAATATTCATTATGAATTACTCAAAAGCGAATAACAATTCCAATATCGTAACACTAGACAGAAAAGTAGAAAATGAACTGCCACTTCCGAATATTTACTGTCGTGTGAAACAAACATATCACTTTTTCTAACTATGATATAGACCAATGTCATGTTATTTCCTTATTCGAAACTACATCGTTTACTGTTCGACGAATTTCGATGTCAATTTCGATCACCAATTCCACTCAGATGTCTTGTCAAGGTGAATATCATCAACTTTTGCCTGCCCAGATAGAGAGAGTACACGTTTTATGCCTGTTGAGTGTCAGAAGAAAGCCATTTTCTCTGCCGCTCGAAAACAATGATATTTTGACAGTAAGTAATACTTATGTTGAACCATATGGATGAGTTTGGTGATGATCAGTATGCATATATGTTGAGACTTTCAGAAACTTCCGAGGTCAATAGCCTTTTTTGTTGAGAGTACTAACATTAATTTGGCTCACTTTACCAACCCTTCTATTTGCGACATGACCTTTCCAGACACCTCACCCTGTCTAGAGATTTTGCACACTACATGGACACCAGATATGGTTCGATGAAAGGAGAGTGCATGAAGAAATCATCATTATTCATAAAAATATAATAGCTCGATTAATTGATGTTTTGAATTTGAGAGGAACTGGAGGTTGATCGGTGCTTCGATGAAATGTTGCTGTTTCGCAAATTTGAAAAATTGGCATGCAAGCTTAAGATAGAGATGTAGAGATTGCTGATTCACTTCACCTTTGTAGCGCTGAAAACTACGAAATTTTTTTCTTGAATTCCATTTATTGCAGTGAAGGTATATTACAATATATCTCACTTTCTCGAGATATTGTTCATCGATTATGTCATTGTTTGCCACATGAAAATTATTTAATTGCACTATATAAAGCTGATCAGAATCTGATTTGATGGAGAGTGAGAGCCACCTGGAAATCACTAAATTGCACTATATAAAGGTGATTTGAATCTTTTTTGATGAAATAACATCTGAAAGAAACTTCCCCATTCCTTGAGAACCTTCAAATCTCCTGGTACAATATAAACGTATAGGCAGCTTTGATGATCTGAAAAAATACGTATATCAAAATAGAGTCAAAACTTCGATCAAAATTTCATACTCACGTCCACGATCAGATCATTGTTGATGTCTCGAAAATTGCCGATGGTAAGAACAAGTGGTCTTTGCACTCTGACCATCACAATCGAAAGACTCTTCAGTACTTCAGAACTTCGGTTGTACCAGTTAGCCTTGAATATTCTCACGCTCATCTTCGTGCTCTGATATTGAAAAAATGAATATAACATCGCAAACATTTTCATCAAGTTCGCACAGGAGGTAATCCCTATATTCCAGTCGACCAAAACATGCAGCATCACGAGAGTCTCATATTCCATCATAGATATGTAAAATGTTTCAATCAGAGATATTGCAATAATCCTCAGATACTTGATGTTCAGGTTAATGAAACGAAGTGGAGTAAGTATGTGAAATCAATTATTACATATTCTGTTGAACAAGTGCAGCCTTTTCCTCGATTATGTATCAATCAAATATGAAATGTTATATCCTTCATTAAATGCTGAGAATGTTTCCATTTGCAATACAAAATTCGTCACTATTTTTTAGTCAAAAAAAAAAAAAAAATTTGAGTTCGAATAAAGGGTGTTTCAAATTACATAGAAGGATTTCGAACATAGATTCTACACCGAGAGAAATATCTATCAGCTGGTATACGAAACTGTAAAACCTTCTGAATATTTCTGAATGCAATAGACGCCAGCATAGTTCCCTTCTCACTGCGATCAATTCCAACATTTCCATTAAAATAATTTAACTGTGAAACAACACTCATATGAGGAAAAAATTACTCTTATAAGGAGTCAAATGATGAGAATTTCAATATTGAATAGTGATATTAGGAAGATGAAATGATCCTCACAACAATTAGTTTGCTTTCAATTCAATAGTCGAATGATTGGCATTCCAGTAGTATTCTCTCGGAAAAATGATGTCGGTTGAAGATCGTCAAGAAATATTGAAGACATATCTACTCAGTATACAGGGTGTCCGCTAAAAGGAGGTTAATCCATCAACCATATATTCTTTGAACAAAAACAATGAGTTTCTCGATACCATTCTCCAGTGTAGCCCTTCATATTCGATATACAGGGTGCTGAATTATTAGTGAGGAATAAGTCAAGCTTCATGAACAAGAATTCGAGGAGCTTTTCATAGGATGGATCATTTGTCGATAAGTAGAGACAACAGAGGTATTTGGTCTGTTTCTGGCTATCGAGTTTGAACCACATGACATCAACATTATTTGGTTCCAAAGTTTCTTCTCGTTGACATGAGAGATTCGTTCCAGAGTAGAGGCAGAGAACTCCATTCAATCTGAGACCTGTGTGAAGTTTGTACCCAGGACAGAGCAGATAGGTCGTTTTTGTGGATGAATTGACCTGTATCTCAGTAAGAGCCAATATGTCTGGCTTTTCAATCTGAAGGTGTCGATGGACATCGTTGATGTTCTTTCTTAGACCTTGGCTGTTACATAGGTCTATCTTGAGGATTTTCTCAGTCGATGGTGAATTTCCTCTAGCACCTTTCACCTGGAAATCTGAATGCAGAGGTATTTTACTTCCGTATGATTTCACCTAGGGAGAACTCATCATCGCTTATTCTGTAAAGAGGATGAAGGTTGGCGTAGAAAAAAAAAGGGATTGGGTTGGGTTGGGTTGGGTTGGTTGGTTGGAACATCAACCAGCTACTGAAACACGAGTAATTATACCCATTTCACAGTGCCTATGGTTTATGTGGTGATATCGCACGGGGCGATGGCGTTAACCATCTTCCACCTATTGGCGTCCTTTTAGTCGCTTTCTACGACAAGCAGGACTCACCGTGGGGTTATTTTAATCCGACCACCACACGGCTTATTATTATTATCATAATTATTTTTTATTGATGTGCATCACTAAGGCGAGATACTCAGTATGAAATATATCAATTTGTTCACGATAGATATGCTTCGAATTTGGAGTATTTGTTATTATTGTCACTACTTCGGATTTTGAGTTAACACAGGTGCCAACAATCCACACGGTGGCGTTAGTAAGTAAGAGATCACGAATCACGAAACGAGAATGCGAATCATTTATGTCTCCTGATGAATTGTTGGGGCTAGAGTTCTTGTGAATTCTGAAGGAGCAAATGCAATTATACGAATTAAATAACAGAATATACACCGTATCCAAGATGAGAATTGTTTGTCTTCGAATTCAAATTCAACGAACCATGATTGTAATGACCGAAACGTTTTTGTCGAATATGTAAATGAATTGTTGCGCTCTTGGTTTTTTTCATCTGGAATCACTGAACTAACTTGATATTGAATTATTGAGATTCATTGAGAAAGTATCGAAGTAAATCGACAATTGAAATCCCAATAACTCCACTCTGATTATAAAATTCGTCGAGCAAGTCTTTTTGGTCTAAAAAATGAGTGATTCAATGTTGACTCATCTGGAAATTCAATATTGTAACAGCCTTTGTGGCCCTTACTTTGAGGCTCCGTTCAGACAGATACTACTATAGTATTTGACGAAGGGGGTGGGGTAAGATTGTTCATGAGGTGGTTTACTCCACCTGCTCTGCATGCAGCTATTTTTGTACAGTGGTTGCAACAGTGGAGACAGGCACAGGTGGTATATCTACCTCGGTACCTACAGTATTAACCAGGGGTCAATGTTATTGAATCGGCCTGGAATCAATGAGGAGCCAAGGGAGTGTGGGCTCTAATTAAATACCCTGATGGGTTCAGCCTAAAATACTGGTTGCTGTTTTCAGTCTGGATAGTTACAGGAATCAAAGCAAATATCTTGCGGGACTCTAGTCTATTTAGGTTACGCCTGGAGAATTATCGATTCGAAGAATTACATGAAATCTACCTGGAGAATCGGGAACACATTTTCAAACGAATTGTACAGATTCAATTCCAATTCATCTTGCCTTTTTCTTCGATTCTCTAATTTTCTGACATTGGAATTCAAGTGAGGTTGATTGTATTCCTCTATTCATGTTGAAATTTCATCAACCATAGATCACAGCCGTACAAGATACCAATCACAGGACACGAATGCACAAAACAGAATTTCTCAAGAAGAAGAAGAAGAAGAAGGAGAAGAATTGACAACTGACTATGTCAATATTAGCCGTCAGCGTCAGCCGTTAGTAAATAATGATAATAATAATCAGAAATTTGGCGAATGAAAATATTTTAAATAATTAAAAAAATTATTTGAGCTATTCGACAACAGAAGAAGATGACAACAGAGGAAGGAATATGGAATATGCTATCACAAGTAAACCGTTCATTCGCGAACACAAATTTCTGGATTCGTTACACAGGTCGGGTAAGTATCGGTATGATATAAGAAACAACAGAAATGAAATGAATCTATGAACAGGATGGATAATAACTGTGGAAAATATTATACAAACTCACATGTGCAACAGGAAATCACTATACATTGATACTTTTCACTGGCTTTGACTGAAATATGCGAGCACTAGGACCGGGAGAGACACAGGTAAAGTGTCTAGTGTAGATGATAGAAACTATTGAAGATAGAGATTGCAGTAGAGAGCGATGCTAGATTCTCATTGGTCGGAATCTTTAACTATGCCTGCAGGAACTAACATCCGGAAACACATGTTCGTAAACTTACAAAAAGGCGAAAGAAATGGTATTCAACACTTGATGGGCACAGGAACAGAATCTTCTACCCTGGCTGATGCTACTGAATGAATTTGAGTGAGAAATATCCAATATCGAAAGAAGCAATGACAAGGTGAACATCCATAATTCCAACAGATGGATGATTAATCCAAGTTACAGAACATACGCAAAGGGTTGGGAAATATTGAAGTCTTTATGGTTGTAATGATTTTCATCAGAGTTCACTATCAGGAAGAGCTCTGAAAAATCAGGAATCAATGAATTACTCAGCTCTCTGAGGTTCTCAGGTTTCGAGGTTTCGAACAAGTGAAATTCAACTAGAATCAGTCTCAGGTACTTAGATATTGATCAAAACCAGTCTAGTTATAGAGCTCAAAAGCACTTCATTACACAATACAGCAACACATTTATTGTTTCTTGTCTATTTTTCTTCTTTTCGCCCCCAAATCTAACGAACAATCGTTAAATAATCAGATAATATCTTTCATGAACGGAAAGGAAATGTCACGCTTTTACTTTTTTTATATATAAAGTTAGCAAGTTAGCACAGTCACTATGGATGAATCGACAATTCAACTCCAGATATAATAATAATAATAATAATGATACATTTATTATTTACCATAGATACCATAGATAGATGTTAAATGAAGTACAAGTAGAATCAGTTGTATAATGGTAGATAATAGGAGAACTGTTAGGCCGAGTGGCCGATTCTTCCACAGTTTCCTCAAAAATGAATATATAACGAAAAATAACAATAAGAACGTTCATAACAAGAAAAATATAACAGAAGAAAATGCATTGATTATGATTCATAAATATTCACATGTACCTATACTAAGAAATGTGATATCATTGTTGAGAGAACAGAAATCGTTTGTACCAAATTTTAAATGCTTCACATGATGAGAATGAAAAATCCATTATATCGCCAAACAGTGTTACATTATAAGAAAAAGACCGCCTGAATAGTTGTTTCTTATGACTGGGAATCATGAGCATATTTCTACGCCTCAGATCCAGATTATGTACGTCCGTTCCGAATGAAATTCTTTGGTATAAATATTCCGGTGCTTTACTTCTCAAAATTTTATAGAAAAAGCATGCCATATGAAGTATACGACGATTGAACATGCTAAGCCAACCAGTGTCCATCAATTTGTGGGAAATACGCTGTGGTCGTCTGATCCCAAATATCATTCTCAACGACGAGTTTTGTGTTTTCTGGATTCTTCTAGTGTCAATATTATCGATGCATGGGCCATAAACAACATCACAGTGATTGAAGTGAGAAAGAACCAAACTTTCACAAAGTTGTATTTTCAGTTTAGAATTAAGAAAATGTCTATGCTGATAAATGAGCTTCAAGGAAGAATATGCATTTTTGAGTTTTTGGGTGATATGATATTTGAATCGTAGTTTGAAATCCATGAAGAGCCCAAGGTTTCTGCATTCATCTTCAAATTTGATCGGGTCATTGCCAATTTCTATGTGCAAGGTATTGAGCGCCTCATTTCTCTGATTGTCTGACCCAAATAAGAGTGCGATAGATTTTTTTGAATTGATTTTCAGTAAATGATAGTTAGTGATATCGAGAAGTTTATTCAAATCAGAATTAATAAAACCATTGGCTTCAGCTTTATCACAAAATTTGAATGAGTAGTACAGCTGCGTGTCGTCCGCATTAAAATGATATTTGCAGTGTGTCAAGCTTGAGCAAAAAATACTGGTGTAAATGGTATACATCAAGGGGCCTACGATACTTTCCTGAGAAATTCCTTGTTACAAATTCAGCGGTTCAGATATAATATTTTCCAATTTAACCTGTTGAACTCTATCAGCCAAATAGGATATCATGAAAGAACACGCTGATTCGCTGAACCCTATGAAGTGTAGAATGGCAGTCATGATTTGGTGATTTATGGTATCAAAAGCTTTTGAGTAGTCAAGTAAGATGAGAGCACACATTTCGTTTCTATCGAGTGATTGGAATATATCATCTGATATTGCAGAGAGTGCCGTCGCACAACTAAAACTTGATCTAAAGCCAGACTGATATAGGGGAAGTATATTGTGCGTTTCAAGGTGACATCTCATTTGTACATCAAGAATTTTTTCTGAAATTTTAGAGAGTGTTGGAAGCGAACTTATGCTCCGTAAGTCGGAAAGTTCCGTTGGGTTTTTAATTTTAGGTAGTGGTAATACATAAGCATGCTTCCAAACTCTAGGAAAGTAACACTTTTTCACACATTCATTCATATAAACGATCAAAAATGTACAGCAGAGGAGTATGAGGTTTATATTCAAGTTATCTGAACCGAATGATTTGGATTTTATGTTTTTGATTATAGAGGAGACTACGTCTTCAGTAACTTGAGAAACAGTGAAGACACTGATAATACCCTCTTTCACTCTATTCGAATAATGATCCATTATTTCAGGGCTTGGCTGTAGGTCATTTTTAGAGGCATTCACAAAGTAATTATTCAAAAAATTCACATTTTTTAGGTTTTGCGGTAGTTCATTATGCTTGCTCTTCGATATATCCAATTTCCTGAATGTTTGCCATTGCTGTCGACTGTTCGAGTTTCGTAGTGCATATTCTAAGTAAGCTTTCTTTTCCCTATTGATAGATGACGATGTAAAGTTACGCAACTGTTTGTAGTATTCGGAGTGGGCTGGTAGTCGACTTTTCCTATATCGTCTCAATGATTCATCGCGCATTTTCTGCATAAGCCTGATGTTATCAGTGATCCAGGGCGTGTATTTTTGTTTATCATTAGGGTAACGAGATGTTTCAAGCGGAGCATGTTTATCAGCCAAAAAAATAATGTTATTGTTTAAGAATTCAATTTTGTCATCGATTGATTCGATAGTGTAAATATTTTTCCACGGTAAGGCCTCTAGATCCGCTTGAAATTGGTTTTTATTGATACGACTAGAGTCTCTGTGAAAATAAGTTTTGGTTTTGGTAGTACAGTGGGTTCTGAGAAAAAACGAACAGCTGAGAGCTGAGCTGAGAAAATGGTCTGCTATATCTGCGTCTTGAACTGTAGCCTCAGCAGTATTTTCAATATTTGTAAATAGTAGATCTAAAAGTGTCATGCTGTTGTTTGAAGCGCGAATAGGACTTTTTATTTTTTGAGTCATATTGAATGAATCTCTGATGGATAAGAGATTACTAGAAGCTTGTGAATTGATGTCTAGAAGATTCATAGTAAAATCACCCATGCATGTAATTTTATCGTAATTATAGAGGATATTTTAATCAGCGTATCTTCAAAATTTCCTAAGAACGTTACATAATCTGAATTTGGTGGTCTATATGCTACTCCAAAAGCATGTTTGTGATTGTTTAACTTGATCTCTATCCATAATTGTTCCAAATGATCAGATGATTCATTCAAGATTATGTCAGCATTTAAATTATTTATTACATAGATATCGATTCCGCCTCCTCTTCTCACTAAACGATCAAATCTAAAGAAATTATAGCCCTGTATTGCAATTACATTGTTCGGTATTCCCGGATGTAACCATGTCTCGGTGATACCTATCATATCAAAATTCTCAGCATCAATGTGTGAGTGTAGACCATTCAGATGTGGAACTAGAGAGCGAACATCAACATGAGCAAAAGTGAAGTTCATTTTATAATATTTTTAGGTATATTGTGGAAAATGTCTATATAAGAATGGGTAGCAGAAAAGAAGAGGAAAATGATTGAAATCAAGTAGAAAAATAAACACGGATGACTGGTAACAACTAATCAGAGTTTTTTGATTTAGATATCCTCGCTGGTCATAAAAAATGAGAGAATGATTGTCGAAGTATATTTGACATGGAAAAAGGTGCAAAACTTCATTTCAATAGCATCAGAAATCAATTTCATGAGTTTTCCTGGCATCCATGAAATTTCGAGATGTTGACGACAACACATCTATATGGGAATAACTTTTCACGAATTTCAGTGACATCATTCGTTCAGCATATCATGTTCTACAGAATTTCATTCGCCAGAAGCAATGAACTACGATTCAATGCAGAATTATCGAAAATTTCAATATTTCAACAGAACAGCAATGCACGCATTGTATCTTGATTAATTCCATTCTCTCCGCTCTGAAATTCAACGAACGAACCCTCGAAAGTACACTTTTCTCATAAAAGGAAAAACTCAACTTACTCGAAAATTTTGAAATTCATAAGGCTTTTGAGAATTCCGAGAAAATGACTTGTATCAATGAACAGACTCACTTTGACTGTTCTAAGCTTTTCAATTGTCTTACATTTATCAACACTTGAGAATAAAAATCATTCAATTCCATCTGATAGGACTGATTCAATACCTAAAGTTGACCAAAAGTTCCATGAACCATAATTTTGTGATTGATCCCATTTCGATATCATTATACTCTCCCCATCTCTAGTGTATTTGATGTTCCATGTCACCTCTGCCACTTCATGTCAAAGTCATGCAATTCATTTGTCGTCTGATTTTTGACATTTCATTTTTCTTCAATTCTTAAGGGTTCGGCATGAACAGATAATACTTTTGTAGATTTTTATCTGAATACTACTTAACAAGATAGTTAAAGTTCCCTAACAAAGGGGTTCCGCAATAAATGCGGTCCCCATTCAACTGATGATGAAGCTTCAAAGCTTCGAAACATGTCCCTGTGAGGTTGCTTACAATAAAGTATAGCTTTGGTGGAGTCGACTGTGAGAATTTCGTCCTGTTCCCTCGAAAGTATTATGCGGAGATGTTTCATCCAGGAATTCAGAACATTCCTCTCTATTCCGTTAGAGTAGGTAGGCAAATAATCATTATTAATTGACTGAAGAATTTGTAATGATCTTCCATGATGGCAGAGAGATTTCAACTGTTGTGAAAATTCTCTGGAACATATATTATGGAAATGCAGTATCTGTTCTCCGTTATATATCAACGCCGATCTCTCTTCAATTCACCACATTCTTTAGGTGGGATGGGGATGATTGTCGGGATGATAATTGCATCTCTAATTCTATCGACTGACATAGATGGTGTCATGAACTGCATTCAGAAGTAATGAATCACTTGCGAATTGGCATTCGAATATTGGGATGATAAAATACCACAGACTCAGTTAATTCCAATGCGACTTGCACTACATGATATTATTTTTCGGTTGTGAAAATGATTGATCTGAATTCACTTCATATTATCGTATATAATAACCATTCAAGTGATGTCCATATGGATATATTCAGAAACACTATCGCCAAATATTCAGTATAGTTATCACATGGTTGAGAGCAGGAGCATATAGAATATTTCCTTAGTGATTTTTTTTTCAGTGTCTATCCGAGTTTGAAATTGCTGTAGTTCATGTATATCGAGAAAAATATGATAGATTACTCATGATTATCTCTGAGTATCCAATGAATTTCATTTGCAGGCATGATTATATTCATGGAGGTAGAATGTTCACGATGATGTCTCAAGTAGAATAAAATGACCTCTTATTCAATCCAGAGATGAAAAGTTCATTCAAACAATATGCCATTTGCTTCATTGAATTTGAGAGAATCATCAGTTTTGGAACTTGAACGGAGTATGAGTATGTATGGAAATATTGAAATTTGAGAAGTCGGTTTTCAGCAATTACGAATATGTAATACGTGATACCTAGGTCTATTTTTATGGAGGAATAACCAATCAGCACAGTGAGCTATCTTAATCTATAGGTGTACGTATTGTTATGATATTCTCCTTAGAGACGCTATAGAAACATCATCAGGGAGGCAGGAGTACAACGATCATTCTGCAACACGCCTTCCAGATTGTTTTACAACATCCAAATGATTCTGACATGTACCAGGCTATTTCCGAACACTCAATATATATCGCGGTGACCAATAACGTGACAGAGGATTCTGGAATGTTCTGGAAACAATTGATGAAACAATTAGAGCGAGGGGTTTTATTTTGAGAAGCTTCCTGAACGAAAGAAGGGTGCGTGAGATTATTCGAGTAGGTTCGACAAGACATAAATAAATAAGGACTGCCGGACCGCCGCCGTCAGTCAGTCTAGCAGCGAGTGTCAAAGAGACAGTCATATACCGCGTGATATGAATCGTTCAACATGAATAGTAGTTATAGGTTCGATATTGAATAGTGTTTTCTACAGTTGATATAAATCAGTTCGGAAATAAATAGTGTCGTGTTCGCTTCTGCACCCGAATAACGTAACAATAATTGGTGTCAGAGGAGGAATATTCCAGTGTGAAGTAAACAGACTGTAACGATAGAGGAACTACACGAGTTGAGAGTGGTGGACTTGAAACGCGAGTTAGAGGAGAGAGATCTAGACACAACAAGGATCAAAGCAACACTCCAGCATCGTCTCAAAGAGGCTACGGTGAGCGTAGGTCAAAATCCGAAGACGTTCACCTCCGAGAAACCAGCTACAGCGGAATCGATGTCAACTGGGATCTCGAAACAGATAACGGCCCAGCGTCGGGATATCATGAAACAGATAGCGGCTCAGTAACAGGACTTCGCGGATCAGATGCGTGCTTAGCAAGAGGAGGAGTTGGATCAGCAAGGCATGATCTCGGACCAGATGGCAGCTCCGCGGCAGAATATTGTAGATCAGATGGTAGGTCAGCAGGAGAAGATGACGAACCAGATAGAGAATCAGCAGGAAAGAATTGCGACGCAGATATCATCTCAGCGAGAAGAAGTTCTAGCACAAATTACTACTCAGCAAAATTAGATCGCATCGCAGATCTCATCTCAACGGCAATAGGTATTTACTCAGATTCGTGCTCAGCAAGATCATATCGCTATTCAGAAAGAACAAATGGCTGCTCGATTCGCCACTCGGGAAGGAGAAATGGACACAGCATTGAAGAATCTGCAGCATAAGATAGATGCACTGAAGTTGCAATTCACGAAGAAAGCTATACTGGAAGAGTCAGGATATGGTCCAGAAATCGTTATGGATCATGGACGTATAAAAAAGAAGGACCCATTTATTTACATCGTAATGTGAAGTCAGAGAATACGTTCACAGTATGTTACCTGATGTTGAATTGGAGGTTGTCACGTCATGTCGCTAATAATTCTTAACCTCAGTATAATCCTCTCAAGTATTTTCACTTACCTCTTTTGTAATCATCTATTCAATTAGATGTTCATTATGATCCAATTCATAGATCCCAACGAATAAATCATATGTTCATAGATCATCAAGATCAAATATTATAAAATTGTCGTTATACATTATTTCAAAATTATTCCGTAAAGAAACCGCAGTTATACACAACCGACAACGCCGCTTCAAAACAGGCTCTTTTCGAGTCGTTTCGTGCTTTCGGCTGTGCTTTCGGCAAGTTGGGCGTTGTTTGTTCATGTTTTTGTGTTCGAGGAAGTTTGTTGTTTTCGTTGTGTTTGAGTGAATTCTGGAGTTTTTTTTGTGAAAAGTTAATAGACAGAGACTAATAATGGTGTTGCAGTGCTGGATTTGCGAAAAAACTGAGTTTTTATACCCGAATCTCACCTTCCATTCGTAAGTACTATTTGTTGACATGTTTGAATGAGAGTTTCATAGGCGTATAACAATTGATATTTTCATCAAATAAAGAATGCGAAGTCTCAATGTATTTCTTATATGTATAATATATAAATATCCATTTTTTCATATTCTTAATCTATCTGAGAATATTCCTTTTCAATGCTTTTATGTTAATTCAAATTGAAATAATGAAGAATACATCATGTATATGTATAAACTTATTATGGTTATTTCCGGAGGAATATATCGAAACATCATTGTACTTCTACCTGAAAGTATGTGTAAAAGGTGTAAATATGAGTTCCTATGTGTGGAAAAAAATAATTAGATTGATTTTTGATTTTTTGTATAGGTTTCCAGCTGATAGCCATGATAGAGATATCTGGTTATCGAGATTGAGCCTCAATCAAAACGAACCCATTCCCAAGCATGCTAGAATTTGTTCATCTCATTTCGGGATTGGAGATTTTTCGAACAAACCAAGTGGCAAAACATATTTGAAACATAGTGCTGTTCCACTGTTTTTTGGTGATGGTGAAAAAGAATCATTTGGGCACTCAAGGTATAGCTTATTATTCAATGAGTATTCACATAAAATCAATTAATCTGTCATTAATTTCATACATTTGTGATGTGATAGAAAATTGTAGATACCTAACACATATTATTCTATGTTTTTCAGATCAGAAACTACTAGAAAAAGATTATTTCCAGATCCAGTTCCTCATTTTGAGAAAAAACGTGATGTTTCAAGCCCTGTAATGAAGAAGTGAGTTGAGAAAAATCAGAAATTGAAACAATTAATATGATATATTCATACTTCAATATGTGGTTTATGTCGAATTGTGATTTCTCATATTTTGCACTAATTAATCAATCTGTCATTATTATATGTCGATGTTATTCTTGTGATTCATTGTTATATCAATGAATTTAACATCAAAAATGTATTGTTGTTTTCGGTTTTCAATAAATAGGTGATAATTTTTCATAATACTCTAATATATAGCTTTATACCTGCAACAGTCATCACTTCATCATTTTAAAATCAAAATATTTCGAAAACGGAACACAGTATCGAGTTTTACCAGGAGTACCTTCTTGGTGTGGAATTGAATGATGTTGAAGTTCGCATCAAATTTGGATTGAAAAATCTAACCCCAAAGAAGATATGTTCAAAACTACCCGGTGCGAACCGTGTAACTAGCGCCCTCTATGAGAGTCAGATATAAAAACAAATGCATGCGATGTGTCAGATTCCAAGAAACATCCATACAAAATTTCATCACAATGTTGCCAGAAGTTTCGACATAATCTGGAAAAATGTGTAAAAAAATCATTTTTTCAACACCTTCTATCTTGATAACGGATGCCGTTACGAATTTTTTTCACTGGGTGAACCCAACTTATTCTGCAGTATTCTACCTACCCTAGTAAGGGGGTCATGTTTTTTCGAAACACGTTTGGGAATGATTAATTCTTTTAATATTATGTGGTTCACATTGAATTATTATTTCTCAGAAGTTTTCGAAACACTTTGCAAGTGCACATATCTCTTGCCACCAACTTGAACCCTATGAACACATATAAAAAAAAATTGTGATAAGATTTTCAATAGAAACCATAAATCTATCTCATTTTCTTTGTCCTGAGATATATCTGCAGTTGAAGTAGATATTCGGTGAATGATTTCTTCAGGTAGTTACCTAACATTTTTCCTGCCATGCAATTTCTCTAACTGCATCAGTTTATTTCAAGAGAAATATTATGTTATTACGCATTCTTCATTCTAAGTAAGGACGAGTAGAAAGCACTGTATTCTTTTTCAGGTCAAAAATTACAAGTAAGAGATTGTCATCGGACTTATCCACAGATACAGCTCCAGAAATGAATGTTAAGGATGATGACAATATTCCTGGTCCTTCAGTTAAAAGGTGAGTTGCTCTAGAGGTATGGTTGTCTTTATTATGTAATTTGAATTATTCAGTTGAGTATTGGATATTTTTATCCAGATTGAAATCTCCTGTAATTTATTAACACTTTATACTGATTAATGACTGAAAAGTTCTTGATTCATTTATTTTTTCAGAACATCAATGACATACAAAAGATTGTCATCAAGTGACTCATCCACTGATACATGTATCAATTTTGAGAACAAAACTTCTCCAGGCCCTTCAATGAAGAGGTGAGCTGGATATATATCTATTAATAATATTGTTTGTACAGACTTCATAATTTGATTTTAATATATGGTTTCGATGAATTTCAAGGATAAACAAAGATTTTCAGACACTTTCTGACACCTCATATAAAATGACTGCATCAAAAACTGGATTAGTGCCAACAGAAGGAATCAGTGATAACCTGAATCTGGAACATGGGATGACTGAAAATATTGGAATATCAGAATCATCTTTCAGTACCAAGTCAGCATCAGAAACTGAGTTAGTTCAAACACTGATTGATGACAATTGTACCAATAAAACATAGTTTTGTACAATAAAAATTATTGTACAATAAAAATTTATTGATTGTACTTATTTATCTTTATTTTGCCTATGAGCTGCTCTAATTTCGGGAGGTCGTGAGTAAGTAAAATTTGTTAGCAAATCTGAATCCTTTTTCAGATTATTACTAGATAAGCTAAGATATACATAAGATAAGATAAATAAGATAAGATAAGATAAATGAGCGCCATGTATTTTATTCCTGGTTAAAATACAAAAACCAACAATCTATGCAAGAAGAACAGTAAAACAAATTCACAAGCTTAACAATTTAATTTCATGTGAAATTGACTATTTACAAGAAAATATATATATATACAAAAATGTGCAAAGTTTTGATTGAAATGAACTTGGGACTTGTTTTCGAGCAATGAGGGACACTTACTCCCATCGAACTTCTTCCTGAAGAGTTTCCTGAATTTCTGGATGGTTCTTTTCCCTCCTGTCGGACCTTGACATCTCCTTGGTGAGTGAGTTCAACTACTCAGTTCATCGAACTACTTCCCCACCAGGTGAACTTCGGTTAACTCGTCTGTCCCAGGAGGTTTCCTCCTCTGGAAGTCTTGCAAATCCACTGGATAATGTTGCAGGAAATCTTCGTTTCTTGCTGCTGTGCTAAAAGCAATAGAGCGAACAGAATCTGTCTGATACATGATTTTAGAAGATCGTGAAACCTCAATGGAGTGTCAAAAGGGCCATCAGACTCAAAACAAGTCTTGCAAGTTCTTCAGAATTTTACAAAACTGATAATAACCAGTAAAGATAAAGTGACCATATATACAGATATTCATCAGGAAGTAATATATACAATGATATACAATATAGGGAAAGATAAAATAAAATAAGATAAGATAATATTTAACAAGAAGAGAATTGCAAATTTGACAAACATCCATCCTAGAGATAATGAAAGACGCAATATCACGCAAAAAGAGAAATTAGAAATTAGATAAAATCAGATACACGATAGAATGAACGATAAGACATTTAAGATACTGAGATTCAATTAATTAAGAAAAAGATATATTGACTAGCAGATAAGTGAATGGCATCAAGTTAAGTAAATAAGATATTTAAGATATTGAAGTTTATTTCTATTTGAAAAGGTAGGTAGCTTTTAATCTTGCAGATAAATCAAATTATTCAATCGAACTTATAATCTTTATGAAACACGATTTTCTAGCCAACAGAGTGGATTGACATGTTCTTCAGTGAGCAAGCAATATTTTACAACAGATATGACATATAGTCTTGATTCATAAAAGTTTGCTACTCACCTCAGAACGTAGTCAATCCTGGATTCAGCTCAGAAAATCCTGTTTCCTCAGACTACAGATATTCAGTCAGTTCCATTATCAGAATGCCTCCAATGCTCTAATATCTCCAAATTTGGTTTTCACCTCGTGAAATAATTTTACATCTGGAAGGATCCAATGGAACTGAAAGCAAAAAAAAAAATCCGACAGAAACCAACTTCATAATAATTACAAGTTCTACAATTTCTCTTTGATCACTGAAAAATCAAAAATACACTCATGAAATACTCGTTCATGAGTTTAAAGATAAAATTGGTCAATACTAGTCCTTTCTATACTAGGATGATATTGCCAATCAAAGATAAAGGTAAAGATAAAGATAACGTGAGACCACATGGTGTCTCACCAGAGGAAAATCAATCACATGATTTTTATAATGAAGAAAAACAATTTCCTCAGTAAATAGAAATAAACTTCCTAGGTAATAGAAAATATTTAAGTTAGAATTTATAATGAAAAGAAAACAATATTCAAAAGCAATCCATTCAGTTACCTGTAGTTTTGTTCATTTCAGAAAAAGTTGCTCGACGTCTTATCTCTAGGATGGATCTTCGTCAAAAGAGAGCGATTCTTCGTTTCTATCTCCCTGCTTAAATTATTCCGCTCGGAATAAATTCGATAATACAGTGGTGTTGCCAATTTTACCAAAATTACAAGAAACTATTTCATTCAAAAAATACAATTTCAATTTACCACCTTTCTGTCGAATATACATTGAGAAACATATGAAATAATACACTGAGAGTTGGAACAAGAATTCAAGCAGACATAGATAGGGAAAATGAGCAGAAAAATGATTTAATTAGCTGAATGAAACAAGCCACAAGCACAAGGGTCAGAAACACATGAAAAGCGACAACCATGTGCCGTGCATGAGAGATCATGTGGTATACTTACCTGTCGAATATCAGCTAATAAACCAATCAGCGAGCTCTCACGAAAAACAGTATACGAGGTAAATGAAAAGTATCACCGAAAAGGAACGAAAATTCACAAGTGTGAGATTTTTCGTTACACACCACCCGAAGTCACAGAAAAATTTCAATTTACCACCTTTCTGTCGAATATACATTGAGAAACATATGAAATAATACACTGAGAGTTGGAACAAGAATTCAAGCAGACATAGATAGGGAAAATGAGCAGAAAAATGATTTAATTAGCTGAATGAAACAAGCCACAAGCACAAGGGTCAGAAACACATGAAAAGCGACAACCATGTGCCGTGCATGAGAGATCATGTGGTATACTTACCTGTCGAATATCAGCTAATAAACCAATCAGCGAGCTCTCACGAAAAACAGTATACGAGGTAAATGAAAAGTATCACCGAAAAGGAACGAAAATTCACAAGTGTGAGATTTTTCGTTACACACCACCCGAAGTCACAGAAAAATTTTGAAACCTCAAAATTTTTAATTAAGCAAGGAAAGAGAAATGACTGGCCATCCTAGAAATTTTTAAATGTAAAAAAAAAATGCCAAAAAGATAATGAAAATTTTGTTTTACTCCAATGAGAAGGGACATCTACATAATGCACCTAGTAAATTCTAGTATTCACCAGACTTAAACTACCAACTCTGCAAAATATCAGCAATATGAGTGGCAGGGAATAATGACTCAAGGCCCAAAAATGTAAAGATAAATTTTGTTTTACTATACGAGAAGGAACAGAGTTTCCATGCACCCAGTTAATTATAGTATCAACCAAACTGAAACTATCACTCTGCGAAACATCAGCAATATATGAGCGATAGGGTATGTGATTCTTGTGAGAGGAGGCCCCCTCCGTCAAATCAATGAGGAACGAATGCCCCCATGAGAGCTTAGCCAGGATGCTCTTCTCGCTGCATGATGTTCTGCTGCGCCGTTGAGCAATCCATTTCCTACTCGCCCCCAAGCTTCCATGGTAGCACCCGCACCAGCACATCTCAGAGGGAAAGATCCTGCTCTCAGAAGGTCACAGGTGGAACAAAAACAAGCAAGATAATTATTGACAAACAAAAACCAATCGCCACCTTACAATTGGGGTAGAAATAGTCCTACCAGCTGAAACAACTGGAGAAGCCAGTCGGGAAAAAACTCTAAAGCGGGAGTGTTCCCAGTGGTAACACTGTGGGCCGTCCCCTCAACAAAACGGATTACGCTGAATCAAGAAGGCACAGTAGCAGCCAACCAGCACTGTGAGCAGACACCCGTAGGTCTGTCTGTCGGGCCGACCTGCTGCCCCCCAATACCTGCCCTATCAGCGGTCCTGTCATCAAAAACAGTTCGGCTGAACGCAGTCCACACCCATTACCAACGAGTCCCTATATCAAAAATTTAAAAAAAATGAAGACAGTTACCCTTGAAAGATCTGAAGATGTAAAGATCTGAAACTATGAAGAAGGAAAGGCAAAAAAAAAAAAAAAAAAAAAATAGAAAGATAAGTTATTATCTCGAAAATACATGTCCTGCCATTTCAACTAAGGAAAATTGAGAAAAAAAAATCTCAAACCAAGAAAAGATACTTAGAGCAATGATTATTCTCCCAACATAGGTATATAAACATTCTCCAAGGAAGATAAGATAATTTCCATCGTCGAACAATATCAAGACACTATACTTCCAAAAATAATCAGAGACAACAAGCCAGAATAAGATAATGAAGATAAAGAGATTTTTGATAATTTCATTTAATCTGAAATATGAAGAAGAAAATACAAAAACAAAAGTAAAAAGATAAGTTATTATCTTGAAAATACATGTCCCGACACTTCAACTAAGGAAAATTGAGAAAAAAAAACTCAAGCCATGAAAAGATACTTAGAGAAATGATTATTCTCCCAACATAGGTATATAAACATTCTCCAAGAAAGATAAGATAATTTCCATAGTTGAAAAATATCAAGACACTATACCCTCAAAAAAAAAAACAAAGAAAACAAACCAGAATGAGATAATGAAGATAAAGAGATTCTTGATAATCTTGTCTATCACATAAGATAAGATAAAACATCCCAAAATGTTTACTCAAGTCCTGAGTCAATCAAGAAAATATGTTCCAGTAGGTCATCTGATCTATAATGAATTCCATGAAGAAAATGTGCACTTCAGAGCTTAGCACGAATCGAATTCCACTAAGTCACAAATTTTTCAGGAAATCAACACAATCAGATGCACTCCAAAAGCCTACTACCAACTAAGAGAGACGACAAGAAACACATGAGCTAGACAAAGAAAATCAAGAAAAAGAAACAGATAAAGAGAAGAAAGTTGCTTGCATGACGATGTTATTGTCAAGCAATTTCAATAGGTTTCAACATTAGAGTGTTTTTCTTTTTTAGAAAGGACAACAAAAGTTTTCAGCAGGTCACTCCATTTAGGAAAGTGCACTTCAAAAGCCTGCTCTACTAACCAATAAGTCAACTGAAAGAAGAAAAAGAAACACTCAATGTGAACCTATCAATACAACACAACATTAAGTTGGTGTATTAAAAAGTGGGCCCACCCCTACCCTTGCATCTATGGAAAGGAAAGAAAGTAGATGCAGCCAAAAAAAAAATTCAAGAAAAACAAATGAGATGAAAGAAATTATAGAAATCAATAAGAAATCAGCAATTGAAGCATAAATAGTTATGATTTTGAATCGAATCTAAAAACAAGTGATGATTCAACAAATCGTTACACACCCTCACTTCTCCAATGAAAAGTTGAGAGTTCAACATTGTCAATTTGTCTTTATGCATGAAGATTTTATTTTAATGAGATAAATTGAACAAAAGTGATTTAATGATCCTATGATTTTATTCAAAACTCACCGTCGAAGGGGTATATACGTCGAAGGGGTATATACGTTTTGAAGGAAATTCAAGAGACCAAAAAAAATAAATAAACATAGATATGAGATAAACGATAGAGGTGATAGAGATATTTCACAAATTTCAGCAAATTTCAGATAATCAATTCTGAAAGATAATTCCATATCGATATCAAATTCATTACTTATCAAAAATACTGTTCAAAATGCATAGATTTTTTTTTTTTACAAAGAAAAAGGACCCCAAAATGCTAACAGACTATCAGCACATAACACCTAATGTGTAAACACGTTTGGGCGCCAAAATTGTATACCAATAAAACATAGTTTTGTACAATAAAAATTATTGTACAATAAAAATTTATTGATTGTACTTATTTATCTTTATTTTGCCTATGAGCTGCTCTAATTTCGGGAGGTCGTGAGTAAGTGAAATTTGTTAGCAAATCTGAATCCTTTTTCAGATTATTACTAGATAAGCTAAGATATACATAAGATAAGATAAATAAGATAAGATAAGATAAATGAGCGCCATGTATTTTATTCCTGGTTAAAATACAAAAACCAACAATCTATGCAAGAAGAACAGTAAAACAAATTCACAAGCTTAACAATTTAATTTCATGTGAAATTGACTATTTACAAGAAAATATATATATATACAAAAATGTGCAAAGTTTTGATTGAAATGAACTTGGGACTTGTTTTCGAGCAATGAGGGACACTTACTCCCATCGAACTTCTTCCTGAAGAGTTTCCTGAATTTCTGGATGGTTCTTTTCCCTCCTGTCGGACCTTGACATCTCCTTGGTGAGTGAGTTCAACTACTCAGTTCATCGAACTACTTCCCCACCAGGTGAACTTCGGTTAACTCGTCTGTCCCAGGAGGTTTCCTCCTCTGGAAGTCTTGCAAATCCACTGGATAATGTTGCAGGAAATCTTCGTTTCTTGCTGCTGTGCTAAAAGCAATAGAGCGAACAGAATCTGTCTGATACATGATTTTAGAAGATCGTGAAACCTCAATGGAGTGTCAAAAGGGCCATCAGACTCAAAACAAGTCTTGCAAGTTCTTCAGAATTTTACAAAACTGATAATAACCAGTAAAGATAAAGTGACCATATATACAGATATTCATCAGGAAGTAATATATACAATGATATACAATATAGGGAAAGATAAAATAAAATAAGATAAGATAATATTTAACAAGAAGAGAATTGCAAATTTGACAAACATCCATCCTAGAGATAATGAAAGACGCAATATCACGCAAAAAGAGAAATTAGAAATTAGATAAAATCAGATACACGATAGAATGAACGATAAGACATTTAAGATACTAAGATTCAATTAATTAAGAAAAAGATATATTGACTAGCAGATAAGTGAATGGCATCAAGTTAAGTAAATAAGATATTTAAGATATTGAAGTTTATTTCTATTTGAAAAGGTAGGTAGCTTTTAATCTTGCAGATAAATCAAATTATTCAATCGAACTTATAATCTTTATGAAACACGATTTTCTAGCCAACAGAGTGGATTGACATGTTCTTCAGTGAGCAAGCAATATTTTACAACAGATATGACATATAGTCTTGATTCATAAAAGTTTGCTACTCACCTCAGAACGTAGTCAATCCTGGATTCAGCTCAGAAAATCCTGTTTCCTCAGACTACAGATATTCAGTCAGTTCCATTATCAGAATGCCTCCAATGCTCTAATATCTCCAAATTTGGTTTTCACCTCGTGAAATAATTTTACATCTGGAAGGATCCAATGGAACTGAAAGCAAAAAAAAAAATCCGACAGAAACCAACTTCATAATAATTACAAGTTCTACAATTTCTCTTTGATCACTGAAAAATCAAAAATACACTCATGAAATACTCGTTCATGAGTTTAAAGATAAAATTGGTCAATACTAGTCCTTTCTATACTAGGATGATATTGCCAATCAAAGATAAAGGTAAAGATAAAGATAACGTGAGACCACATGGTGTCTCACCAAAGGAAAATCAATCACATGATTTTTATAATGAAGAAAAACAATTTCCTCAGTAAATAGAAATAAACTTCCTAGGTAATAGAAAATATTTAAGTTAGAATTTATAATGAAAAGAAAACAATATTCAAAAGCAATCCATTCAGTTACCTGTAGTTTTGTTCATTTCAGAAAAAGTTGCTCGACGTCTTATCTCTAGGATGGATCTTCGTCAAAAGAGAGCGATTCTTCGTTTCTATCTCCCTGCTTAAATTATTCCGCTCGGAATAAATTCGATAATACAGTGGTGTTGCCAATTTTACCAAAATTACAAGAAACTATTTCATTCAAAAAATACAATTTCAATTTACCACCTTTCTGTCGAATATACATTGAGAAACATATGAAATAATACACTGAGAGTTGGAACAAAAATTCAAGCAGACATAGATAGGGAAAATGAGCAGAAAAATGATTTAATTAGCTGAATGAAACAAGCCACAAGCACAAGGGTCAGAAACACATGAAAAGCGACAACCATGTGCCGTGCATGAGAGATCATGTGGTATACTTACCTGTCGAATATCAGCTGATAAACCAATCAGCGAGCTCTCACGAAAAACAGTATACGAGGTAAATGAAAAGTATCACCGAGAAGGAACGAAAATTCACAAGTGTGAGATTTTTCGTTACACAATATCAATAGTTCCTGAGAAAAGATGATGGAAAGAAAAATGGTACCTAGAAAGTTGAGGAAGGCGAAGTGAGTTTGTCATTCTGCATATTGTTTGTCTTTTTTCTCGATGAAAAATAACATGAAAATATAGAGGTGGACCTTTTCGATGGATGAAACTGTACATATTGAATTCGAATACAAATGTCATCCAGTGAAAAATCAGAATTGATAATCGTTCAAAAATCATTAAACTTATACCAACATTGCTCATTTTCAGGATGGATAAGTCTGTTCTAGATATGGGTAGCAGTGATTTTTCGACTCCCGAAAAAGCAAAAAGGAATTCCAGAGTCATGAATAAAATAGTTTTATGTCAAAAATTCAGGATAAAGATATTACAGCAATCAGTCCGAAGATTGAAATCAAGGGTGACGTCTTTAAAGTCATTACTAAAACGACTTAAACAAAAATCATTGCTACAAGAAAACTGTGAAGCTCCATTGAAAGTAAGTTTTATAATAATATTAAGTCAATCAATGTTCTTTTCATTCTTTTCATCATTCTTGTCATCATCTTCTTTTTCTTTTTTTTTTCTTTTTTCCTTTTTCAATCCACATCTCTATATCCTGCCTGCATTTTGAAATATAGGATTGTTTATATAAATACATTCACTTACCTACCACGGACGGCTCCAAAACTGAGTTTGGATCAGGAGCTGGTATTTATGGGGCCAAGCCAGTAGTAAGACAAAGAGAGCCACAGCTCACATAGGGCTTTACCTATTGGGACTTCTAGATCATGATCTAGAGTTCCCAATAGGTAAAACCCTATGTGAGTTGGAATTCTACTTTTTCACAAAATGCTAACATGTAAACCCCTATGTGAGTTCGTAACCTAAAGAGAGAACTAAATCACATAGGCCTTTCAGTACTTGTACTTGATTTAGAAATCGAAGTACTGAAAACCCTATGTGAGTTGGAATTCTACTTTTTCCCAAAACGCTAACATGTAAACACCCGTATGTGAGTTGGTAACCTGAAGAGAGGGACAGATCACATAGGGCATTACTTCAACTCATGATCTAGAGTTCCCAATAGGTAAAACCCTATGTGAGTTGGAATTCTACTTTTTCAATAGGTGAAGTTCTATGTGATTTCGTAATGTGAATATTGTCTGTTTTTCAATGAATTGCGAGAAGGTCTTAACGGTGTCGAAGGATCACCCTGTGATTCCGGATCGCCCTGTACACGACGATTCTGGTCGCGCAAATTAGCATTATAATGATGCGCCATTAACTCCGATATTACTGCAATCTATAAAAATGTGCACTTATTTTTCAGAAAGAATTTGTGGAAAACAAAATAGCGATATAATGAGTTGCATCAGTAATATTGCTAATCGGTAATTATCCGTAGGAAAATGTGTACAAACAAAAACATTATCTGAATAATTCATTTTATCAAATGTGCACTTATTTCACGAAAAAAATTGACCTGATAGATACAACATTTTTGGAAAACAAATTAGCGATATAATGATATGTGTCAGTAAATATTGCTGATAAATAATTATCCATAGAAAAATTTGCCCCCAAACAGACAAAAAGATAATCTTCTAAGGACACTATTTAAACAAATTTCCACCGTATTATACATTTCATTTTGTCTATTTTTCAAGTGCAACATGGGTAAGTTGAAAATATTTCTGTACGTAATAAAAAATTAAACAATGTTCAAATTTTTCCAGAAGTTATACCGATCGAAGCAATAAAGGAGTTATTGCCAGTTCAGGCCAGGGTCCGTATCTTTTATTTAGTTATTTTCCGTTCATATTGATTGATTTCCCACAAAACCCTTGATATCCAGTAATCCATTATGTTGAGTATACGTATTTTGGAGACAACAGGAAGATATTGGTTAGCTCATCAAATTTCAAAAAGCATGTTGAATTAGGAAGAAATTGTAAATTTTTGTTAGGATCAGTTATCTGAAGAGTTCAACTACTTCAATTTGCTTAACAGTTTTTGATTGATATTTCGTACGCTTTTCATACAATGATAATATTGGGTGTAACAGGATCATGGTACATCAAATTAAAGTACATCAACGTTTATCAAGTTGATTAGTCATTTCAAATTTCAATCACTCATCTCTGAAACAAAAGGAAGAAAAGGAGGTATACCATGATCTTCTCACTCCTGTATCACAGAATGTTGTATAATCAATATTTCAGTTTTTAAAAGATATACAGATCGTCTGAATTTTATCATAATTCATTAAATCATTTCAAAACCAAATAATTTAGCATTATTAAGTGAATGTTGTGTGTTTTTCAGAACAAACCAATCCTGTTATTACAGGGGAGGGTCTTGGGGGGACCAAGTGTCCCTCCAGGTGTAACATTAGGGGGGATGATTGGTTCCATGAGAATATACTACCTGAAGGAACCTGACGCTGTTCTTGTTTGGGCAGTATCGGTAAAAAAATAATTGATTTTCGATTGTTTCCTTTTTTCAATTCAAATTCTGTTTTAGTTCACGGGAGCAGAATAAAGTTTTTGTTATATGTTATAAGGTAATTTCTCATGCCTTAATCGATTTGCATTCCTCTGATTTATTTCGTTTGTTTCAGGTTTGGATAAAAATAGTTACAGTTATATGATGATTTCTTTCATACAATATTATATACCCACAACAATACACTCGAATGGGTTTGTTACTACCCCACTGGTAATTTTTGACTTCATTTAAAAGGAACTGTGGCATGAAATAGCTTGGAATTATCGGTGAGTTCTTTCCAAAATATAGTCTTTGTGCTTATTTCAAATTCTGACATACAGGGTGATTCAGGAAGAATATACCAAATTCTATAGGAGTGTATTCGACTCATGGAAATTATTTTAGAAACTATAAATGTTCCAATTTTCATTTGTTTCCAACAAAGAGAATGATACACTGGGATCATTGGATAAACTCTGATAGGTTCAACAAATATACCACAAATTAAATGTTAAGAATAATGTTTTTGAATAATTTTTTTTTGTAGAATACACACCTAGAGTTTGATCATCCTGACAGAACCTGTTTATTTCTGAACAATTTCTATGCACTGCAATCTCGTTGCACATTCATTCAGACACATCCTGTATATTTCGGAACATTTTCTATGCACTGACAAAAGATTTGTCCAATTATATTTCGCAGGTCGCGCGTTTTTACTGACGCAAACTGGTACATGATACATTACGTCTAACCAGTTTTCAGTACCGGGAGTCGAGAAACCAATCTGAATGGTCCACTTGTTGAAATACAGTGACATTGGATTTGGTATGCATCCCGGGGTGCCAACGAAAACTATACTGTCCCCAACCCTGAATTAGGTCTATAATGAACGCGATCGCGATTTTAAACCGTTCGTTATTGTCGCCGCGAAAGTCTTCGGACATAACGATAAAATAGGTTAAATATGTAAATAGATACCGCTTGATACATTATGCGGGTAGCTCAATTGATATGGTATGGAAAATACACAACACATTGAAGCCAATTATAAATTAATGGGTATACAATTATCGTTGAACTTGAAAATACGTTGATTACATTATGAATAGAAATATTATTTTTATATCGAGAATTATTTCAATGTTAATGATAATGAATGGAAGACTAATTTGTGTACACCAAAAAACGTTTTAATTTTCATCTGAGGTAATGGGAATTTTCACAATGACTTTGGTATGCTAGAATAATGGAAATATACAACACATAATACAGGGTGATCCAATAATGAATCGGGATATTATTTTGGTATGATGGTATGGGAAGAAAACAATAATTTGTGTATGGAATGCAATTTAATTTTCTCCCAAGGTAATCGTTGCCTTCATATACATATTCTTAAATTTTAAAATGACATGCAGAATATAACACAAGAATAATATAATTAGACTACTGAATATTAGATACAAAACAATTGAATAGGTATCTGAATAATACTCTCTTGACTCACATGTTTCACGATAGATCAAATTTTGCCAGTTTTTCGTATCTCCCACAGTATTATCTTGGAATATAATTCTGTACTTATGAAAACTAGCATTTTGTGGTACATCGGTCATTAATACGGGTAGATGACCATTGTTGACTAATACTGGTAGCATTTTAGTCCAAGTTGAAGGCCAGCTGTCATTTTTCGTACCATTGTTATCGAAACAAATGAAAACTTCTCTGGCATTGTAGGGTTGATTAACATACAATATATTATGGACAAGCGTGTACAAGATTATATAAGTCGAACTTAATGTTGCCATTGTTGATGATAAACTGTATCATTTTCAACTGAACTGAGATAGATATTCTGTTGTTGAATTCTTTAAATTATGAATAATGCACTAATTATTTCTGAAAAATTTATTAAACACAATTTACATTATTTTCATTACTCTGACATAAAACTATCCTTTTGGTAGTATTGCAATTGAGATTTTGAAATCTTTTCTCGTTGTTGAAGACTTTCTGCCATTCATGAAGGTCACCTGGAGATAGATTTTTGTCCCCTGATGGTGGTTTCTTGTTGTCCAAATTCAGTACCAAATTTTTGTTTTGCTTCAACACCAATCCACTTTGCTGTTGCGCACATAGTGATACAGTCAAATTTCGAATCTGCTTGGTCATTTCGAAAATGTTAATACTTGTTTTTAACTTTTCCAAATCCTCAATATGTTTATCAATGAGATCTGAGAACATTTCTTTCTAACGGAACTTGGTGAACTGAAATTTTTCACTTTGGTACGTTACTTATTGTAAAATTTCACTGTGGTAGGAGACTTGTTATCCAGGTATGCAAATTTTTGCAATTACGTAGTGAACAATAAAATTGTTCGTCACTCACATTGTGATTCATGCACAAAGGGATGTCCGGTTTGAATGTAGTGGTCGTCATTATGTTATCGAAAGTTTCAACATTTATGATTTTCGGTCTGGCACATGAAGACAATAGTCCAGTCAAAAATTCAAATTTTTGGTATCCTCTCACATACACAAAATCGACATCTTTCAGATGGCCCAGTAGAATATCATTCAATTCCTCGTAATCAATCAGACCTGAACTGTACTTAATTCCATTATGATATTTCTCAACGTAACGAACCTGTTTTTTATCGGACTCTTGCAAGGCAGAAAAAGGCACTGCAGGTTTGAATAAATAATGGTTCACTTGGTACCCATTGGAAATTGTAACCTCTTTGGGATAAAATCCGTTGGATAATGAATATCCTTGTATATCTATACTTAACAACTTCATGATGCCGCGTACAGAGAAGAACTGACTGATGTGATCAGGGGAATTTGTT